>OY776112.1:470684647-471152147 GCA_963675035.1 Allygus modestus
AATACACAAGTATTTTGCTTGTATGACACCCGAACTACCGAAGAATAAACACTTCATCAGTTCATCATAACCCTACCTCAGAACATTAGTGATCGCTATGAGCGGTTGTATCTGGTCTGCTAATGAACCAATAACGTTTAGCCACGTCAATACACAAGTATGTTGCTTGTATTACAACCGAACTACCGAAGGATAAACACTTCATCAGTTCATCATAACCCTACCTCAGAACATTAGTGATCGCTATGAGCGGTTGCATCTGTTCTGCTAATGAACCAATAACGTTTGGCCACGTCAATACACAAGTATGCTGCTTGTATGACACCCGAACTACCAAAGGATAAACACTTCATCAGTTCATCATAACCCTACCTCAGAACATTAGTGATCGCTATGAGCGGTTGTATCTGGTCTGCTAATGAACCAATAACGTTTGGCCACGTCAATACACAAGTATGTTGCTTGTATGACAACCAAACAACCGAAGGATAAACACTTAATCAGTTCATCATAACCCTACCTCAGAACATTAGTAATCGCTATGAGTGGTTGTATCTGGTCTGCTAATGAACCAATAACGTTTGGCCACGTCAATACACAAGTATGTTGCTTGTATGACAACCGAACTACCGAAGGATAAACACTTCATCAGTTCATCATAACCCTACCTCAGAACATTAGTGATCGCTATGAGCGGTTGTATCTGGTCTGCTAATGAACCAATAACGTTTGGCCACGTCAATACACAAGTATGTTGCGTGTATAACAACAAAACTACCGAAGGATAAACACTTCATCAGTTCAGCATAACCATACCTCAGAACATTAGTGATCGCCATGAGCGGTTGTATCTGGTCTGCTAATGAACCAATAACGTTTGGCCACGTCAATACACAAGTATGTTGCGTGTATAACAACAAAACTACCGAAGGATAAACACTTCATCAGTTCATCACAACCCTACCTCAGAACATTAGTGATCGCTATGAGCGGTTGTATCTGGTCTGCTAATGAACCAATAACGTTTGGCCACGTCAATACACAAGTATGTTGCTTGTATGACAACCGAACTACCGAAGGATAAACACTTCATCAGTTCATCATAACCCTACCTCAAAACATTACCGATCGCTATGAGCGGTTGTATCTGGTCTGCTAATGAACCAATAACGTTTGGCCACGTCAATACACAGGCTTGTTGCTTGTATAACAACCAAACTACTGAAGGATAAAAACTTCATCAGTTCATCATAACCCTACCCCAGAAGATTAGTGATCGCTATGAGCGGTTGTATCTGGTCTGCTAATGAACCAATAACTTTTGGCCACGTCAATACACAAGTATGTTGCTTGTATGACAACCGAACTACCGAAGGATAAACACTTCATCAGTTCATCATAACCCTACCTCAGAACTTTACCGATTGCTATGAGTGGTTGTATCTGGTCTGCTAATGAACTAATAACGTTTGGCCACGTCAATACACAGGTATGTTGCTTGTATAACAACCAAACTACCGAAGGATAAAATCTTCATCAGTTCATCATAACCCTACCTCAGAACATTAGTGATAGCTATGAGCGGTTGTATCTGGTCTTCTAATGAACCAATAATGTTTGGCCACGTCAATACACAAGTATGTTGCTTGTATGACAACCGAACTACCGAAGGATAAACACTTCATCAGTTCATCATAACCCTACCTCAGAACATTAGTGATCGCTATGAGCGGTTGGATCTGGTCTGCTAATGAACCAATAATGTTTGGCCACGTCAATACACAAGTATGTTGCTTGTATGACAACCGAACTACCGAAGGATAAACACTTCATCAGTTCATCATAACCCTTCCTCAGAACATTAGTGATCGCTATGAGTGGTTGTATCTGGTCTGCTAATGAACCAATAACGTTTGGCCAAGTCAATATACAAGTATGTTGCTTGTATGACAACCGAACTACCGAAGGATAAACACTTCATCAGTTCATCATAACCCTACCTCAGAACATTAGTGATCGCTATGAGCGGTTGTATCTGGTCTGCTAATGATTCAATAAAGTGTGGCCACGTCAATACACAAGTATGTTGCTTGTATGACAACCGAACTACCAAAGGATAAACACTTCATCAGTTCATCATAACCCTACCTCAGAACATTAGTGATCGCTATGAGCGGTTGTATCTGGTCCGCTAATGAACCAATAACGTTTGGCCACGTCAATACACAAGCATGTTGCTTGTATAACAACCAAACTACCGAAGGATAAACACTTCATCAGTTCATCATAACCCTACCTCAGAACATTAGTGATCGCTATGAGCGGTTGTATCTGGTCTGCTAATGAACCAATAACGTTTGGCCACGTCAATACACAAGTATGTTGCTTGTATGACAACCGAACTACCGAAGGATAAACACTTCATCAGTTCATCATAACCCTACCTCAGAACATTAGTGATCGCTATGAGCGGTTGTATCTGGTCTGCTAATGAACCAATAACGTTTTGCCACGTCAATACACAAGTATTTTGCTTGTATGACACCCGAACTACCGAAGGATAAACACTTCATCAGTTCATCATCACCCTACCTCAGAACATTAGTGATCGCTATGAGCGGTTGTATCTGGTCTGCTAATGAACCAATAACGTTTGGCCACGTCAATACACAAGTATGTTGCTTGTATTACAACCGAACTACCGAAGGATAAACACTTCATCAGTTCATCATAACCCTACCTCAGAACATTAGTGATCGCTATGAGCGGTTGTATCTGTTCTGCTAATGAACCAATAACGTTTGGCCACGTCAATACACAAGTATGCTGCTTGTATGACACCCGAACTACCAAAGGATAAACACTTCATCAGTTCATCATAACCCTACCTCAGAACATTAGTGATCGCTATGAGCGGTTGTATCTGGTCTGCTAATGAACCAATAACGTTTGGCCACGTCAATACACAAGTATGTTGCTTGTATGACAACCAAACAACCGAAGGATAAACACTTCATCAGTTCATCATAACCCTACCTCAGAACATTAGTAATCGCTATGAGTGGTTGTATCTGGTCTGCTAATGAACCAATAACGTTTGGCCACGTCAATACACAAGTATGTTGCTTGTATGACAACCGAACTACCGAAGGATTAACACTTCATCAGTTCATCATAACCATACCTCAGAACATTAGTGATCGCTATGAGCGGTTGTATCTGGTCTGCTAATGAACCAATAACGTTTGGCCACGTCAATACACAAGTATGTTGCGTGTATAACAACAAAACTACCGAAGGATAAACACTTCATCAGTTCAGCATAACCATACCTGAGAACATTAGTGATCGCCATGAGCGGTTGTATCTGGTCTGCTAATGAACCAATAACGTTTGGCCACGTCAATACACAAGTATGTTGCGTGTATAACAACAAAACTACCGAAGGATAAACACTTCATCAGTTCATCACAACCCTACCTCAGAACATTAGTGATCGCTATGATCGGTTGTATCTGGTCTGCTAATGAACCAAAAACGTTTGGCCATGTCAATAAACAAGTATGTTGCTTGTATGACAACCGAACTACCGAAGGATAAACACTTCATCAGTTCATCATAACCCTACCTCAAAACATTACCGATCGCTATGAGCGGTTGTATCTGGTCTGCTAATGAACCAATAACGTTTGGCCACGTCAATACACAGGCATGTTGCTTGTATAACAACCAAACTACTGAAGGATAAAAACTTCTTCAGTTCATCATAACCCTACCCCAGAAGATTAGTGATCGCTATGAGCGGTTGTATCTGGTCTGCTAATGAACCAATAACGTTTGGCCACGTCAATACACAAGTATGTTGCTTTTATGACAACCGAACTACCGAAGGATAAACACTTCATCAGTTCATCATAACCCTACCTCAGAACTTTACCGATCGCTATGAGTGGTTGTATCTGGTCTGCCAATGAACCAATAACGTTTGGCCACGTCAATACACAGGTATGTTGCTTGTATGACAACCGAATTACCGAAGGATAAACACTTCATCAGTTCATCATAGCCCTACCTCAGAACATTAGTGATCGCTATGAGTGGTTGTATCTTATCTGCTAATGAACCAATAACGTTTGGCCACGTCAATACACAAGTATGTTGCTTGTATGACAACCGAACTACCGAAGGATAAACACTTCATCAGTTCATCATAGCCCTACCTCAGAACATTAGTGATCGCTATGAGCGGTTGTATCTGGTCTGCTAATGAACCAATAACGTTTGGCCACGTCAATACACAGGCATGTTGCTTGTATAACAACCAAACTACCGAAGGATAAACACTTCATCAGTTCATCATAACCCTACCTCAGAACATTAGTGATAGCTATGAGCGGTTGTATCTGGTCTCCTAATGAACCAATAACGTTTGGCCACGTCAATACACAAGTATGTTGCTTGTATGACAACCGAACTACCGAAGGATAAACACTTCATCAGTTCATCATAACCCTACCTCAGAACATTAGTGATCGCTATGAGGGGTCGTATCTGGTCTGCTAATGAACCAATAACGTTTGGCCACGTCAATACACAAGTATGTTGCTTGTATGACAACCGAACTACCGAAGGATAAACACTTCATCAGTTCATCATAACCCTACCTCAGAACATTAGTGATCGCTATGAGTGGTTGTATCTGGTCTGCTAATGAACCAATAACGTTTGGCCACGTCAATACACAAGTATGTTGCTTGTATGACAACCGAACTACCGAAGGATAAACACTTCATCAGTTCATCATAACCCTACCTCAGAACATTAGTGATCGCTATGAGCGGTTGTATCTGGTCTGCTAATGAACCAATAACGTTTGGCCACGTCAATACACAAGTATGTTGCTTGTATGACAAACGAACTACCAAAGGATAAACACTTCATCAGTTCATCATAACCCTACCTCAGAACATTAGTGATCGCTATGAGCGGTTATATCTGGTCCGCTAATGAACCAATAACGTTTGGCCACGTCAATACACAGGCATGTTGCTTGTATAACAACAAAACTACCGAAGGATAAACACTTCATCAGTTCATCATAACCCTACCTCAGAACATTAGTGATCGCTATGAGCGGTTGTATCTGGTCTGCTAATGAACCAATAACGTTTGGCCACGTCAATACACAAGTATTTTGCTTGTATGACAACCGAACTACCGAAGGATAAACACTTCATCAGTTCATCATAACCCTACCTCAGAACATTAGTGATCGCTATGAGCGGTTGTATCTGGTCTGCTAATGAACCAATAATGTTTGGCCACGTCAATACACAAGTATTTTGCTTGTATGACAACCGAACTACCGAAGGATAAACACTTCATCAGTTCATCATAACCCTACCTCAGAACATTAGTGATCGCTATGAGCGGTTGTATCTGGTCTGCTAATGAACCAATAACGTTTGGCCACGTCAATACACAGGCATGTTGCTTGTATAACAACCAAACTACCGAAGGATAAACACTTCATCAGTTCATCATAACCCTACCTCAGAACATTAGTGATAGCTATGAGCGGTTGAATCTGGTCTGCTAATGAACCAATAACGTTTGGCCACGTCAATACACAAGTATGTTGCTTGTATGACAACCGAACTACCGAAGGATAAACACTTCATCAGTTCATCATAACCCTACCTCAGAACATTAGTGATCGCTATGAGTGGTTGTATCTGGTCTGCTAATGAACCAATAACGTTTGGCCACGTCAATACACAAGTATGTTGCTTGTATGACAACCGAACTACCGAAGGATAAACACTTTATCAGTTCATCATAACCCTACCTCAGAACATTAGTGATCGCTATGAGCGGTTGTATCTGGTCTGCTAATGAACCAATAACGTTTGGCCACGTCAATACACAAGTATGTTGCTTGTATGACTAACGAACTACCAAAGGATAAACACTTCATCAGTTCATCATAACCCTACCTCAGAACATTAGTGATCGCTATGAGCGGTTGTATCTGGTCCGCTAATGAACCAATAACGTTTGGCCACGTCAATACACAGGCATGTTGCTTGTATAACAACCAAACTACCGAAGGATAAACACTTCATCAGTTCATCATAACCCTACCTCAGAACATTAGTGATCGCTATGAGCGGTTGTATCTGGTCTGCTAATGAACCAATAACGTTTTGCCACGTCAATACACAAGTATTTTGCTTGTATGACACCCGAACTACCGAAGAATAAACACTTCATCAGTTCATCATAACCCTACCTCAGAACATTAGTGATCGCTATGAGCGGTTGTATCTGGTCTGCTAATGAACCAATAACGTTTAGCCACGTCAATACACAAGTATGTTGCTTGTTTTACAACCGAACTACCGATGGATAAACACTTCATCAGTTCATCATAACCCTACCTCAGAACATTAGTGATCGCTATGAGCGGTTGCATCTGTTCTGCTAATGAACCAATAACGTTTGGCCACGTCAATACACAAGTATGCTGCTTGTATGACACCCGAACTACCAAAGGATAAACACTTCATCAGTTCATCATAACCCTACCTCAGAACATTAGTGATCGCTATGAGCGGTTGTATCTGGTCTGCTAATGAACCAATAAGGTTTGGCCACGTCAATACACAAGTATGTTGCTTGTATGACAACCAAACAACCGAAGGATAAACACTTAATCAGTTCATCATAACCCTACCTCAGAACATTAGTAATCGCTATGAGTGGTTGTATCTGGTCTGCTAATGAACCAATAACGTTTGGCCACGTCAATACACAAGTATGTTGCTTGTATGACAACCGAACTACCGAAGGATAAACACTTCATCAGTTCATCATAACCCTACCTCAGAACATTAGTGATCGCTATGAGCGGTTGTATCTGGTCTGCTAATGAACCAATAACGTTTGGCCACGTCAATACACAAGTATGTTGCGTGTATAACAACAAAACTACCGAAGGATAAACACTTCATCAGTTCAGCATAACCATACCTCAGAACATTAGTGATCGCCATGAGCGGTTGTATCTGGTCTGCTAATGAACCAATAACGTTTGGCCACGTCAATACACAAGTATGTTGCGTGTATAACAACAAAACTACCGAAGGATAAACACTTCATCAGTTCATCACAACCCTACCTCAGAACATTAGTGATCGCTATGAGCGGTTGTATCTGGTCTGCTAATGAACCAATAACGTTTGGCCACGTCAATACACAAGTATGTTGCTTGTATGACAACCGAACTACCGAAGGATAAACACTTCATCAGTTCATCATAACCCTACCTCAAAACATTACCGATCGCTATGAGCGGTTGTATCTGGTCTGCTAATGAACCAATAACGTTTGGCCACGTCAATACACAGGCTTGTTGCTTGTATAACAACCAAACTACTGAAGGATAAAAACTTCATCAGTTCATCATAACCCTACCCCAGAAGATTAGTGATCGCTATGAGCGGTTGTATCTGGTCTGCTAATGAACCAATAACTTTTGGCCACGTCAATACACAAGTATGTTGCTTGTATGACAACCGAACTACCGAAGGATAAACACTTCATCAGTTCATCATAACCCTACCTCAGAACTTTACCGATCGCTATGAGTGGTTGTATCTGGTCTGCTAATGAACCAATAACGTTTGGCCACGTCAATACACAGGTATGTTGCTTGTATGACAACCGAATTACCGAAGGATAAACACTTCATCAGTTCATCATAGCCCTACCTCAGAACATTAGTGATCGCTATGAGTGGTTGTATCTGGTCTGCTAATGAACCAATAACGTTTGGCCACGTCAATACACAAGTATGTTGCTTGTATGACAACCGAACTACCGAAGGATAAACACTTCATCAGTTCATCATAGCCCTACCTCAGAACATTAGTGATCGCTATGAGCGGTTGTATCTGGTCTGCTAATGAACCAATAACGTTTGGCCACGTCAATACACAGGCATGTTGCTTGTATAACAACCAAACTACCGAAGGATAAACACTTCATCAGTTCATCATAACCCTACCTCAGAACATTAGTGATAGCTATGAGCGGTTGTATCTGGTCTGCTAATGAACCAATAACGTTTGGCCACGTCAATACACAAGTATGTTGCTTGTATGACAACCGAACTACCGAAGGATAAACACTTCATCAGTTCATCATAACCCTACCTCAGAACATTAGTGATCGCTATGAGCGGTTGTATCTGGTCTGCTAATGAACCAATAACGTTTTGCCACGTCAATACACAAGTATTTTGCTTGTATGACACCCGAACTACCGAAGAATAAACACTTCATCAGTTCATCATAACCCTACCTCAGAACATTAGTGATCGCTATGAGCGGTTGTATCTGGTCTGCTAATGAACCAATAACGTTTAGCCACGTCAATACACAAGTATGTTGCTTGTATTACAACCGAACTACCGAAGGATAAACACTTCATCAGTTCATCATAACCCTACCTCAGAACATTAGTGATCGCTATGAGCGGTTGCATCTGTTCTGCTAATGAACCAATAACGTTTGGCCACGTCAATACACAAGTATGCTGCTTGTATGACACCCGAACTACCAAAGGATAAACACTTCATCAGTTCATCATAACCCTACCTCAGAACATTAGTGATCGCTATGAGCGGTTGTATCTGGTCTGCTAATGAACCAATAAGGTTTGGCCACGTCAATACACAAGTATGTTGCTTGTATGACAACCAAACAACCGAAGGATAAACACTTAATCAGTTCATCATAACCCTACCTCAGAACATTAGTAATCGCTATGAGTGGTTGTATCTGGTCTGCTAATGAACCAATAACGTTTGGCCACGTCAATACACAAGTATGTTGCTTGTATGACAACCGAACTACCGAAGGATAAACACTTCATCAGTTCATCATAACCCTACCTCAGAACATTAGTGATCGCTATGAGCGGTTGTATCTGGTCTGCTAATGAACCAATAACGTTTGGCCACGTCAATACACAAGTATGTTGCGTGTATAACAACAAAACTACCGAAGGATAAACACTTCATCAGTTCAGCATAACCATACCTCAGAACATTAATGATCGCCATGAGCGGTTGTATCTGGTCTGCTAATGAACCAATAACGTTTGGCCACGTCAATACACAAGTATGTTGCGTGTATAACAACAAAACTACCGAAGGATAAACACTTCATCAGTTCATCACAACCCTACCTCAGAACATTAGTGATCGCTATGAGCGGTTGTATCTGGTCTGCTAATGAACCAATAACGTTTGGCCACGTCAATACACAAGTATGTTGCTTGTATGACAACCGAACTACCGAAGGATAAACACTTCATCAGTTCATCATAACCCTACCTCAAAACATTACCGATCGCTATGAGCGGTTGTATCTGGTCTGCTAATGAACCAATAACGTTTGGCCACGTCAATACACAGGCTTGTTGCTTGTATAACAACCAAACTACTGAAGGATAAAAACTTCATCAGTTCATCATAACCCTACCCCAGAAGATTAGTGATCGCTATGAGCGGTTGTATCTGGTCTGCTAATGAACCAATAACTTTTGGCCACGTCAATACACAAGTATGTTGCTTGTATGACAACCGAATTACCGAAGGATAAACACTTCATCAGTTCATCATAGCCCTACCTCAGAACATTAGTGATCGCTATGAGTGGTTGTATCTGGTCTGCTAATGAACCAATAACGTTTGGCCACGTCAATACACAAGTATGTTGCTTGTATGACAACCGAACTACCGAAGGATAAACACTTCATCAGTTCATCATAGCCCTACCTCAGAACATTAGTGATCGCTATGAGCGGTTGTATCTGGTCTGCTAATGAACCAATAACGTTTGGCCACGTCAATACACAGGCATGTTGCTTGTATAACAACCAAACTACCGAAGGATAAACACTTCATCAGTTCATCATAACCCTACCTCAGAACATTAGTGATAGCTATGAGCGGTTGTATCTGGTCTGCTAATGAACCAATAACGTTTGGCCACGTCAATACACAAGTATGTTGCTTGTATGACAACCGAACTACCGAAGGATAAACACTTCATCAGTTCATCATAACCCTACCTCAGAACATTAGTGATCGCTATGAGTGGTTGTATCTGGTCTGCTAATGAACCAATAACGTTTGGCCACGTCAATACACAAGTATGTTGCTTGTATGACAACCGAACTACCGCAGGATAAACACTTCATCAGTTCATCATAACCCTACCTCAGAACATTAGTGATCGCTATGAGCGGTTGTATCTGGTCTGCTAATGAACCAATAACGTTTGGCCACGTCAATACACAAGTATGTTGCTTGTATGACAAACGAACTACCAAAGGATAAACACTTCATCAGTTCATCATAACCCTACCTCAGAACATTAGTGATCGCTATGAGCGGTTGTATTTGGTCCGCTAATGAACCAATAACGTTTGGCCACGTCAATACACAGGCATGTTGCTTGTATAACAACCAAACTACCGAAGGATAAACACTTCATCAGTTCATCATAACCCTACCACAGAACATTAGTGATCGCTATGAGCGGTTGTATCTGGTCTGCTAATGAACCAATAACGTTTGGCCACGTCAATACACAAGTATGTTGCTTGTATGACAACCGAACTATCGAAGGATAAACACTTCATCAGTTCATCATAACCCTACCTCAGAACATTAGTGATCGCTATGAGCGGTTGTATCTGGTCTGCTAATGAACCAATAACGTTTGGCCACGTCAATACACAAGTATTTTGCTTGTATGACAACCGAACTACCGAAGGATAAACACTTCATCAGTTCATCATAACCCTACCTCAGAACATTAGTGATCGCTATGAGCGGTTGTATCTGGTCTGCTAATGAACCAATAACGTTTGGCCACGTCAATACACAAGTATGTTGCTTGTATTACAACCGAACTACCGAAGGATAAACACTTCATCAGTTCATCATAACCCTACCTCATAACATTAGTGATCGCTATGAGCGGTTGTATCTGGTCTGCTAATGAACCAATAACGTTTGGCCACGTCAATACACAAGTATGCTGCTTGTATGACACCCGAACTACCAAAGGATAAACACTTCATCAGTTCATCATAACCCTACCTCAGAACATTAGTGATCGCTATGAGCGGTTGTATCTGGTCTGCTAATGAACCAATAACGTTTGGCCACGTCAATACACAAGTATGTTGCTTGTTTGACAACCAAACAACCGAAGGATAAACACTTAATCAGTTCATCATAACCCTACCTCAGAACATTAGTAATCGCTATGAGTGGTTGTATCTGGTCTGCTAATGAACCAATAACGTTTGGCCACGTCAATACACAAGTATGTTGCTTGTATGACAACCGAACTACCGAAGGATAAACACTTCATCAGTTCATCATAACCCTACCTCAGAACATTAGTGATCGCTATGAGCGGTTGTATCTGGTCTGCTAATGAACCAATAACGTTTGGCCACGTCAATACACAAGTATGTTGCGTGTATAACAACAAAACTACCGAAGGATAAACACTTCATCAGTTCAGCATAACCATACCTCAGAACATTAGTGATCGCCATGAGCGGTTGTATCTGGTCTGCTAATGAACCAATAACGTTTGGCCACGTCAATACACAAGTATGTTGCGTGTATAACAACAAAACTACCGAAGGATAAACACTTCATCAGTTCATCACAACCCTACCTCAGAACATTAGTGATCGCTATGAGCGGTTGTATCTGGTCTGCTAATGAACCAATAACGTTTGGCCACGTCAATACACAAGTATGTTGCTTGTATGACAACCGAACTACCGAAGGATAAACACTTCATCAGTTCATCATAACCCTACCTCAAAACATTACCGATCGCTATGAGCGGTTGTATCTGGTCTGCTAATGAACCAATAACGTTTGGCCACGTCAATACACAGGCTTGTTGCTTGTATAACAACCAAACTACTGAAGGATAAAAACTTCATCAGTTCATCATAACCCTACCCCAGAAGATTAGTGATCGCTATGAGCGGTTGTATCTGGTCTGCTAATGAACCAATAACGTTTGGCCACGTCAATACACAAGTATGTTGCTTGTATGACAACCGAACTACCGAAGGATAAACACTTCATCAGTTCATCATAACCCTACCTCAGAACTTTACCGATCGCTATGAGTGGTTGTATCTGGTCTGCTAATGAACCAATAACGTTTGGCCACGTCAATACACAGGTATGTTGCTTGTATGACAACCGAATTACCGAAGGATAAACACTTCATCAGTTCATCATAGCCCTACCTCAGAACATTAGTGATCGCTATGAGTGGTTGTATCTGGTCTGCTAATGAACCAATAACGTTTGGCCACGTCAATACACAAGTATGTTGCTTGTATGACAACCGAACTACCGAAGGATAAACACTTCATCAGTTCATCATAGCCCTACCTCAGAACATTATTGATCGCTATGAGCGGTTGTATCTGGTCTGCTAATGAACCAATAACGTTTGGCCACGTCAATACACAGGCATGTTGCTTGTATAACAACCAAACTACCGAAGGATAAACACTTCATCAGTTCATCATAACCCTACCTCAGAACATTAGTGATAGCTGTGAGCGGTTGTATCTGGTCTGCTAATGAACCAATAACGTTTGGCCACGTCAATACACAAGTATGTTGCTTGTATGACAACCGAACTACCGAAGGATAAACACTTCATCAGTTCATCATAACCCTACCTCAGAACATTAGTGATCGCTATGAGCGTTGTATCTGGTCTGCTAATGAACCAATAACGTTTGGCCACGTCAATACACAAGTATGTTGCTTGTATGACAACCGAACTACCGAAGGATAAACACTTCATCAGTTCATCATAACCCTACCTCAGAACATTAGTGATCGCTATGAGTGGTTGTATCTGGTCTGCTAATGAACCAATAATGTTTGGCCACGTCAATACACAAGTATGTTGCTTGTATGACAAACGAACTACCAAAGGATAAACACTTCATCAGTTCATCATAACCCTACCTCAGAACATTAGTGATCGCTATGAGCGGTTGTATTTGGTCCGCTAATGAACCAATAACGTTTGGCCACGTCAATACACAGGCATGTTGCTTGTATAACAACCAAACTACCGAAGGATAAACACTTCATCAGTTCATCATAACCCTACCTCAGAACATTAGTGATCGCTATGAGCGGTGGTATCTGGTCTGCTAATGAACCAATAACGTTTGGCCACGTCAATACACAAGTATGTTGCTTGTATGACAACCGAACTATCGAAGGATAAACACTTCATCAGTTCATCATAACCCTACCTCAGAACATTAGTGATCGCTATGAGCGGTTGTATCTGGTCTGCTAATGAACCAATAACGTTTGGCCACGTCAATACACAAGTATTTTGCTTGTATGACAACCGAACTACCGAAGGATAAACACTTCATCAGTTCATCATAACCCTACCTCAGAACATTAGTGATCGCTATGAGCGGTTGTATCTGGTCTGCTAATGAACCAATAACGTTTGGCCACGTCAATACACAAGTATGTTGCTTGTATTACAACCGAACTACCGAAGGATAAACACTTCATCAGTTCATCATAACCCTACCTCATAACATTAGTGATCGCTATGAGCGGTTGTATCTGGTCTGCTAATGAACCAATAACGTTTGGCCACGTCAATACACAAGTATGCTGCTTGTATGACACCCGAACTACCAAAGGATAAACACTTCATCAGTTCATCATAACCCTACCTCAGAACATTAGTGATCGCTATGAGCGGTTGTATCTGGTCTGCTAATGAACCAATAACGTTTGGCCACGTCAATACACAAGTATGTTGCTTGTATGACAACCAAACAACCGAAGGATAAACACTTAATCAGTTCATCATAACCCTACCTCAGAACATTAGTAATCGCTATGAGTGGTTGTATCTGGTCTGCTAATGAACCAATAACGTTTGGCCACGTCAATACACAAGTATGTTGCTTGTATGACAACCGAACTACCGAAGGATAAACACTTCATCAGTTCATCATAACCCTACCTCTAAACATTAGTGATCGCTATGAGCGGTTGTATCTGGTCTGCTAATGAACCAATAACGTTTGGCCACGTCAATACACAAGTATGTTGCGTGTATAACAACAAAACTACCGAAGGATAAACACTTCATCAGTTCAGCATAACCATACCTCAGAACATTAGTGATCGCCATGAGCGGTTGTATCTGGTCTGCTAATGAACCAATAACGTTTGGCCACGTCAATACACAAGTATGTTGCGTGTATAACAACAAAACTACCGAAGGATAAACACTTCATCAGTTCATCACAACCCTACCTCAGAACATTAGTGATCGCTATGAGCGGTTGTATCTGGTCTGCTAATGAACCAATAACGTTTGGCCACGTCAATACACAAGTATGTTGCTTGTATGACAACCGAAATACCGAAGGATAAACACTTCATCAGTTCATCATAGCCCTACCTCAGAACATTAGTGATCGCTATGAGCGGTTGTATCTGGTCTGCTAATGAACCAATAACGTTTGGCCACGTCAATACACAGGCATGTTGCTTGTATAACAACCAAACTACCGAAGGATAAACACTTCATCAGTTCATCATAACCCTACCTCAGAACATTAGTGATAGCTATGAGCGGTTGTATCTGGTCTGCTAATGAACCAATAACGTTTGGCCACGTCAATACACAAGTATGTTGCTTGTATGACAACCGAACTACCGAAGGATAAACACTTCATCAGTTCATCATAACCCTACCTCAGAACATTAGTGATCGCTATGAGCGGTTGTATCTGGTCTGCTAATGAACCAATAACGTTTTGCCACGTCAATACACAAGTATTTTGCTTGTATGACACCCGAACTACCGAAGAATAAACACTTCATCAGTTCATCATAGCCCTACCTCAGAACATTAGTGATCGCTATGAGTGGTTGTATCTGGTCTGCTAATGAACCAATAACGTTTGGCCACGTCAATACACAAGTATGTTGCTTGTATGACAACCGAACTACCGAAGGATAAACACTTCATCAGTTCATCATAGCCCTACCTCAGAACATTAGTGATCGCTATGAGCGGTTGTATCTGGTCTGCTAATGAACCAATAACGTTTGGCCACGTCAATACACAGGCATGTTGCTTGTATAACAACCAAACTACCGAAGGATAAACACTTCATCAGTTCATCATAACCCTACCTCAGAACATTAGTGATAGCTATGAGCGGTTGTATCTGGTCTGCTAATGAACCAATAACGTTTGGCCACGTCAATACACAAGTATGTTGCTTGTATGACAACCGAACTACCGAAGGATAAACACTTCATCAGTTCATCATAACCCTACCTCAGAACATTAGTGATCGCTATGAGCGGTTGTATCTGGTCTGCTAATGAACCAATAACGTTTTGCCACGTCAATACACAAGTATTTTGCTTGTATGACACCCGAACTACCGAAGAATAAACACTTCATCAGTTCATCATAACCCTACCTCAGAACATTAGTGATCGCTATGAGCGGTTGTATCTGGTCTGCTAATGAACCAATAACGTTTAGCCACGTCAATACACAAGTATGTTGCTTGTATTACAACCGAACTACCGAAGGATAAACACTTCATCAGTTCATCATAACCCTACCTCAGAACATTAGTGATCGCTATGAGCGGTTGCATCTGTTCTGCTAATGAACCAATAACGTTTGGCCACGTCAATACACAAGTATGCTGCTTGTATGACACCCGAACTACCAAAGGATAAACACTTCATCAGTTCATCATAACCCTACCTCAGAACATTAGTGATCGCTATGAGCGGTTGTATCTGGTCTGCTAATGAACCAATAAGGTTTGGCCACGTCAATACACAAGTATGTTGCTTGTATGACAACCAAACAACCGAAGGATAAACACTTAATCAGTTCATCATAACCCTACCTCAGAACATTAGTAATCGCTATGAGTGGTTGTATCTGGTCTGCTAATGAACCAATAACGTTTGGCCACGTCAATACACAAGTATGTTGCTTGTATGACAACCGAACTACCGAAGGATAAACACTTCATCAGTTCATCATAACCCTACCTCAGAACATTAGTGATCGCTATGAGCGGTTGTATCTGGTCTGCTAATGAACCAATAACGTTTGGCCACGTCAATACACAAGTATGTTGCGTGTATAACAACAAAACTACCGAAGGATAAACACTTCATCAGTTCAGCATAACCATACCTCAGAACATTAGTGATCGCCATGAGCGGTTGTATCTGGTCTGCTAATGAACCAATAACGTTTGGCCACGTCAATACACAAGTATGTTGCGTGTATAACAACAAAACTACCGAAGGATAAACACTTCATCAGTTCATCACAACCCTACCTCAGAACATTAGTGATCGCTATGAGCGGTTGTATCTGGTCTGCTAATGAACCAATAACGTTTGGCCACGTCAATACACAAGTATGTTGCTTGTATGACAACCGAACTACCGAAGGATAAACACTTCATCAGTTCATCATAACCCTACCTCAAAACATTACCGATCGCTATGAGCGGTTGTATCTGGTCTGCTAATGAACCAATAACGTTTGGCCACGTCAATACACAGGCTTGTTGCTTGTATAACAACCAAACTACTGAAGGATAAAAACTTCATCAGTTCATCATAACCCTACCCCAGAAGATTAGTGATCGCTATGAGCGGTTGTATCTGGTCTGCTAATGAACCAATAACTTTTGGCCACGTCAATACACAAGTATGTTGCTTGTATGACAACCGAACTACCGAAGGATAAACACTTTATCAGTTCATCATAACCCTACCTCAGAACTTTACCGATCGCTATGAGTGGTTGTATCTGGTCTGCTAATGAACCAATAACGTTTGGCCACGTCAATACACAGGTATGTTGCTTGTATGACAACCGAATTACCGAAGGATAAACACTTCATCAGTTCATCATAGCCCTACCTCAGAACATTAGTGATCGCTATGAGTGGTTGTATCTGGTCTGCTAATGAACCAATAACGTTTGGCCACGTCAATACACAAGTATGTTGCTTGTATGACAACCGAACCACCGAAGGATAAACACTTCATCAGTTCATCATAGCCCTACCTCAGAACATTAGTGATCGCTATGAGCGGTTGTATCTGGTCTGCTAATGAACCAATAACGTTTGGCCACGTCAATACACAGGCATGTTGCTTGTATAACAACCAAACTACCGAAGGATAAACACTTCATCAGTTCATCATAACCCTACCTCAGAACATTAGTGATAGCTATGAGCGGTTGTATCTGGTCTGCTAATGAACCAATAACGTTTGGCCACGTCAATACACAAGTATGTTGCTTGTATGACAACCGAACTACCGAAGGATAAACACTTCATCAGTTCATCATAACCCTACCTCAGAACATTAGTGATCGCTATGAGTGGTTGTATCTGGTCTGCTAATGAACCAATAACGTTTGGCCACGTCAATACACAAGTATGTTGCTTGTATGACAACCGAACTACCGCAGGATAAACACTTCATCAGTTCATCATAACCCTACCTCAGAACATTAGTGATCGCTATGAGCGGTTGTATCTGGTCTGCTAATGAACCAATAACGTTTGGCCACGTCAATACACAAGTATGTTGCTTGTATGACAAACGAACTACCAAAGGATAAACACTTCATCAGTTCATCATAACCCTACCTCAGAACATTAGTGATCGCTATGAGCGGTTGTATTTGGTCCGCTAATGAACCAATAACGTTTGGCCACGTCAATACACAGGCATGTTGCTTGTATAACAACCAAACTACCGAAGGATAAACACTTCATCAGTTCATCATAACCCTACCTCAGAACATTAGTGATCGCTATGAGCGGTTGTATCTGGTCTGCTAATGAACCAATAACGTTTGGCCACGTCAATACACAAGTATGTTGCTTGTATGACAACCGAACTATCGAAGGATAAACACTTCATCAGTTCATCATAACCCTACCTCAGAACATTAGTGATCGCTATGAGCGGTTGTATCTGGTCTGCTAATGAACCAATAACGTTTGGCCACGTCAATACACAAGTATTTTGCTTGTATGACAACCGAACTACCGAAGGATAAACACTTCATCAGTTCATCATAACCCTACCTCAGAACATTAGTGATCGCTATGAGCGGTTGTATCTGGTCTGCTAATGAACCAATAACGTTTGGCCACGTCAATACACAAGTATGTTGCTTGTATTACAACCGAACTACCGAAGGATAAACACTTCATCAGTTCATCATAACCCTACCTCATAACATTAGTGATCGCTATGAGCGGTTGTATCTGGTCTGCTAATGAACCAATAACGTTTGGCCACGTCAATACACAAGTATGCTGCTTGTATGACACCCGAACTACCAAAGGATAAACACTTCATCAGTTCATCATAACCCTACCTCAGAACATTAGTGATCGCTATGAGCGGTTGTATCTGGTCTGCTAATGAACCAATAACGTTTGGCCACGTCAATACACAAGTATGTTGCTTGTATGACAACCAAACAACCGAAGGATAAACACTTAATCAGTTCATCATAACCCTACCTCAGAACATTAGTAATCGCTATGAGTGGTTGTATCTGGTCTGCTAATGAACCAATAACGTTTGGCCACGTCAATACACAAGTATGTTGCTTGTATGACAACCGAACTACCGAAGGATAAACACTTCATCAGTTCATCATAACCCTACCTCAGAACATTAGTGATCGCTATGAGCGGTTGTATCTGGTCTGCTAATGAACCAATAACGTTTGGCCACGTCAATACACAAGTATGTTGCGTGTATAACAACAAAACTACCGAAGGATAAACACTTCATCAGTTCAGCATAACCATACCTCAGAACATTAGTGATCGCCATGAGCGGTTGTATCTGGTCTGCTAATGAACCAATAACGTTTGGCCACGTCAATACACAAGTATGTTGCGTGTATAACAACAAAACTACCGAAGGATAAACACTTCATCAGTTCATCACAACCCTACCTCAGAACATTAGTGATCGCTATGAGCGGTTGTATCTGGTCTGCTAATGAACCAATAACGTTTGGCCACGTCAATACACAAGTATGTTGCTTGTATGACAACCGAACTACCGAAGGATAAACACTTCATCAGTTCATCATAACCCTACCTCAAAACATTACCGATCGCTATGAGCGGTTGTATCTGGTCTGCTAATGAACCAATAACGTTTGGCCACGTCAATACACAGGCTTGTTGCTTGTATAACAACCAAACTACTGAAGGATAAAAACTTCATCAGTTCATCATAACCCTACCCCAGAAGATTAGTGATCGCTATGAGCGGTTGTATCTGGTCTGCTAATGAACCAATAACGTTTGGCCACGTCAATACACAAGTATGTTGCTTGTATGACAACCGAACTACCGAAGGATAAACACTTCATCAGTTCATCATAACCCTACCTCAGAACTTTACCGATCGCTATGAGTGGTTGTATCTGGTCTGCTAATGAACCAATAACGTTTGGCCACGTCAATACACAGGTATGTTGCTTGTATGACAACCGAATTACCGAAGGATAAACACTTCATCAGTTCATCATAGCCCTACCTCAGAACATTAGTGATCGCTATGAGTGGTTGTATCTGGTCTGCTAATGAACCAATAACGTTTGGCCACGTCAATACACAAGTATGTTGCTTGTATGACAACCGAACAACCGAAGGATAAACACTTCATCAGTTCATCATAGCCCTACCTCAGAACATTATTGATCGCTATGAGCGGTTGTATCTGGTCTGCTAATGAACCAATAACGTTTGGCCACGTCAATACACAGGCATGTTGCTTGTATAACAACCAAACTACCGAAGGATAAACACTTCATCAGTTCATCATAACCCTACCTCAGAACATTAGTGATAGCTATGAGCGGTTGTATCTGGTCTGCTAATGAACCAATAACGTTTGGCCACGTCAATACACAAGTATGTTGCTTGTATGACAACCGAACTACCGAAGGATAAACACTTCATCAGTTCATCATAACCCTACCTCAGAACATTAGTGATCGCTATGAGCGTTGTATCTGGTCTGCTAATGAACCAATAACGTTTGGCCACGTCAATACACAAGTATGTTGCTTGTATGACAACCGAACTACCGAAGGATAAACACTTCATCAGTTCATCATAACCCTACCTCAGAACATTAGTGATCGCTATGAGTGGTTGTATCTGGTCTGCTAATGAACCAATAATGTTTGGCCACGTCAATACACAAGTATGTTGCTTGTATGACAAACGAACTACCAAAGGATAAACACTTCATCAGTTCATCATAACCCTACCTCAGAACATTAGTGATCGCTATGAGCGGTTGTATTTGGTCCGCTAATGAACCAATAACGTTTGGCCACGTCAATACACAGGCATGTTGCTTGTATAACAACCAAACTACCGAAGGATAAACACTTCATCAGTTCATCATAACCCTACCTCAGAACATTAGTGATCGCTATGAGCGGTGGTATCTGGTCTGCTAATGAACCAATAACGTTTGGCCACGTCAATACACAAGTATGTTGCTTGTATGACAACCGAACTATCGAAGGATAAACACTTCATCAGTTCATCATAACCCTACCTCAGAACATTAGTGATCGCTATGAGTGGTTGTATCTGGTCTGCTAATGAACCAATAACGTTTGGCCACGTCAATACACAAGTATTTTGCTTGTATGACAACCGAACTACCGAAGGATAAACACTTCATCAGTTCATCATAACCCTACCTCAGAACATTAGTGATCGCTATGAGCGGTTGTATCTGGTCTGCTAATGAACCAATAACGTTTGGCCACGTCAATACACAAGTATGTTGCTTGTATTACAACCGAACTACCGAAGGATAAACACTTCATCAGTTCATCATAACCCTACCTCATAACATTAGTGATCGCTATGAGCGGTTGTATCTGGTCTGCTAATGAACCAATAACGTTTGGCCACGTCAATACACAAGTATGCTGCTTGTATGACACCCGAACTACCAAAGGATAAACACTTCATCAGTTCATCATAACCCTACCTCAGAACATTAGTGATCGCTATGAGCGGTTGTATCTGGTCTGCTAATGAACCAATAACGTTTGGCCACGTCAATACACAAGTATGTTGCTTGTATGACAACCAAACAACCGAAGGATAAACACTTAATCAGTTCATCATAACCCTACCTCAGAACATTAGTAATCGCTATGAGTGGTTGTATCTGGTCTGCTAATGAACCAATAACGTTTGGCCACGTCAATACACAAGTATTTTGCTTGTATGACAACCGAACTACCGAAGGATAAACACTTCATCAGTTCATCATAACCCTACCTCTAAACATTAGTGATCGCTATGAGCGGTTGTATCTGGTCTGCTAATGAACCAATAACGTTTGGCCACGTCAATACACAAGTATGTTGCGTGTATAACAACAAAACTACCGAAGGATAAACACTTCATCAGTTCAGCATAACCATACCTCAGAACATTAGTGATCGCCATGAGCGGTTGTATCTGGTCTGCTAATGAACCAATAACGTTTGGCCACGTCAATACACAAGTATGTTGCGTGTATAACAACAAAACTACCGAAGGATAAACACTTCATCAGTTCATCACAACCCTACCTCAGAACATTAGTGATCGCTATGAGCGGTTGTATCTGGTCTGCTAATGAACCAATAACGTTTGGCCACGTCAATACACAGGTATGTTGCTTGTATGACAACCGAACTACCGAAGGATAAACACTTCATCAGTTCATCATAACCCTACCTCAGAACATTAGTGATCGCTATGAGCGGTTGTATCTGGTCTGCTATTGAACCAATAACGTTTGGCCACGTCAATACACAGGTATGTTGCTTGTATGACAACCAAACTACCAAAGGATAAACACTTCATCAGTTCATTATAACCCTACCTCAGAACATTAGTGATCGCTACGAGCGGTTGTATCTGGTCTGCTAATGAACCAATAACGTTTGGCCACGTCAATACACAAGTATGTTGCGTGTATAACAACAAAACTACCGAAGGATAAACACTTCATCAGTTCAGCATAACCATACCTCAGAACATTAGTGATCGCCATGAGCGGTTGTATCTGGTCTGCTAATGAACCAATAACGTTTGGCCACGTCAATACACAGGCTTGTTGCTTGTATAACAACCAAACTACTGAAGGATAAAAACTTCATCAGTTCATCATAACCCTACCCCAGAAGATTAGTGATCGCTATGAGCGGTTGTATCTGGTCTGCTAATGAACCAATAACGTTTGGCCACGTCAATACACAAGTATGTTGCTTGTATGACAACCGAACTACCGAAGGATAAACACTTCATCAGTTCATCATAACCCTACCTCAGAACTTTACCGATCGCTATGAGTGGTTGTATCTGGTCTGCTAATGAACCAATAACGTTTGGCCACGTCAATACACAGGTATGTTGCTTGTATGACAACCGAATTACCGAAGGATAAACACTTCATCAGTTCATCATAGCCCTACCTCAGAACATTAGTGATCGCTATGAGTGGTTGTATCTGGTCTGCTAATGAACCAATAACGTTTGGCCACGTCAATACACAAGTATGTTGCTTGTATGACAACCGAACTACCGAAGGATAAACACTTCATCAGTTCATCATAACCCTACCTCAGAACATTAGTGATCGCTATGAGCGGTTGTATCTGGTCTGCTAATGAACCAATAACGTTTGGCCACGTCAATACACAAGTATGTTGCTTGTATGACAACCGAACTACCGAAGGATAAACACTTCATCAGTTCATCATAACCCTACCTCAGAACATTAGTGATCGCTATGAGTGGTTGTATCTGGTCTGCTAATGAACCAATAACGTTTGGCCACGTCAATACACAAGTATGTTGCTTGTATGACAACCGAACTACCGAAGGATAAACACTTCATCAGTTCATCATAACCCTACCTCAGAACATTAGTGATCGCTATGAGCGGTTGTATCTGGTCTGCTAATGAACCAATAACGTTTGGCCACGTCAATACACAAGTATGTTGCTTGTATGACAAACGAACTACCAAAGGATAAACACTTCATCAGTTCATCATAACCCTACCTCAGAACATTAGTGATCGCTATGAGCGGTTGTATCTGGTCCGCTAATGAACCAATAACGTTTGGCCACGTCAATACACAGGCATGTTGCTTGTATAACAACCAAACTACCGAAGGATAAACACTTCATCAGTTCATCATAACCCTACCTCAGAACATTAGTGATCGCTATGAGCGGTTGTATCTGGTCTGCTAATGAACCAATAACGTTTGGCCACGTCAATACACAAGTATGTTGCTTGTATGTTAACCGAACTATCGAAGGATAAACACTTCATCAGTTCATCATAACCCTACCTCAGAACATTAGTGATCGCTATGAGCGGTTGTATCTGGTCTGCTAATGAACCAATAACGTTTGGCCACGTCAATACACAAGTATGTTGCTTGTATTACAACCGAACTACCGAAGGATAAACACTTCATCAGTTCATCATAACCCTACCTCAGAACATTAGTGATCGCTATGAGCGGTTGTATCTGGTCTGCTAATGAACCAATAACGTTTGGCCACGTCAATACACAAGTATGCTGCTTGTATGACACCCGAACTACCAAAGGATAAACACTTCATCAGTTCATCATAACCCTACCTCAGAACATTAGTGATCGCTATGAGCGGTTGTATCTGGTCTGCTAATGAACCAATAACGTTTGGCCACGTCAATACACAAGTATGTTGCTTGTATGACAACCAAACTACCGAAGGATAAACACTTCATCAGTTCATCATAACCCTACCTCAGAACATTAGTAATCGCTATGAGTGGTTGTATCTGGTCTGCTAATGAACCAATAACGTTTGGCCACGTCAATACACAAGTATGTTGCTTGTATGACAACCGAACTACCGAAGGATAAACACTTCATCAGTTCATCATAACCCTACCTCAGAACATTAGTGATCGCTATGAGCGGTTGTATCTGGTCTGCTAATGAACCAATAACGTTTGGCCACGTCAATACACAAGTATGTTGCTTGTATGACAACCGAACTACCAAAGGATAAACACTTCATCAGTTCATCATAACCCTACCTCAGAACATTAGTGATCGCTATGAGCGGTTGTATCTGGTCTGCTAATGAACCAATAACGTTTGGCCACGTCAATACACAGGTATGTTGCTTGTATGACAACCAAACTACCGAAGGATAAACACTTCATCAGTTCATCATAACCCTACCTCAGAACATTAGTGATCGCTATGAGCGGTTGTATCTGGTCTGCTATTGAACCAATAACGTTTGGCCACGTCAATACACAGGTATGTTGCTTGTATGACAACCAAACTACCAAAGGATAAACACTTCATCAGTTCATTATAACCCTACCTCAGAACATTAGTGATCGCTACGAGCGGTTGTATCTGGTCTGCTAATGAACCAATAACTTTTGGCCACGTCAATACACAGGTATGTTGCTTGTATAGCAACCAAACTACCAAAGGATAAACACTTCATCAGTTCATCATAACCCTACCTCAGAACATTAGTGATCGCTACGAGCGGTTGTATCTGGTCTGCTAATGAACCAATAACGTTTGGCCACGTCAATACACAGGTATGTTGCTTGTATGACAACCAAACTACCGAAGGATAAACACTTCATCAGTTCATCATAACCCTACCTCAGAACATTAGTGATCGCTATTAGCGGTTGTATCTGGTCTGCTAATGAACCAATAACGTTTGGCCACGTCAATACACAAGTATGTTGCTTGTATGACAACCGAACTACCGAAGGTTGGGAACGTTGTGAATTAGCTTTAACAGAATCAAAATTCAATTGTTATAAGCACCATTAAACTGTTAATATTTAATAGTTAAATTAAATACAGTATTGTTATCAGGTATCGTTATAACAGTAAAAAACAAATTTTGATAATTTATAATTCCTTTTTTTCATATTTTACTTTTACCCTATTATTCTAACCTCTTGTAATTACATTTGAGAGGTTTCTAGTTAGTCACCCACTTATAATCTATTTTATTTAAATCAATATTATGTTTGCTCTTTAAAAATTATTTATTGAAAAATAAAAACAAAATTTTCTTCATAGAAGTAGCAGGCAACATGAGGGTGATGTTTTCATGTTTGCGTTATAGTTTATTCTTGAATTAATCAAAAACAGTTTGTAAATTTGAAAATATGTATCCTTCCCACCATTTGACCAATCTTTCATCTAAATACACTAAAACTAATAAAATGGATTTATTTATCTGCCATCGTCAACGCATTTTTACATGTGAATACAGTAATTTAAATAAATTATTGACAGTATATTACATACTACAAATCTTGCTAAATAAAATTTCCAGAAACATTAACATGAATACGATATTAAATGTTGAATAGCTGAACAGCGAGTTATGACTCAAAATATCTCCAATGCAACGGTAAATAAATAACAATTACTTGATTAGTTTAAAAAATTCGTTTAAATATTTAATAATAGTATTTTAATAAATAATTCAATATAAAAAAAATCAAGAGTACATACAGTCAATACATCTTACAGTGACACAAATTTTTCCCGATGAGTTTTAAGGTCCTTTGCCAATGTTCTTAATAGACGGCCAAAGTTCTGAGCAGCTTTTGTTGTCTTGTCTTATCGACGTTGAACGCAAGAATATTGTCATAATAACAACTTGGAGCAAAACAATGTAAAAGTGCTTTTGCACTAACAGCACTACTCAATTAAATGTAAAGAAATAAACGGAGTACTGTTTAAAACGTATTATATATAGTGATAAGAGATATAACTTAGTTCAACACCATCTGATATCATAAATTAAGTTTTCAGACTAAAATGTTGCCGTCCTAGTTTGAATTACTAGTTCCTATTTCAAGTTAGATATTTGTTTAAATATTTATAATTTAACGAATAAGCCTTGTACGATATTTAGAAAAGCCAATACAATAAATTTGTATTACTATTACCTGTACAAATTATTTTCATTGCCATTAACCTTGTTTTTTATATGTAAATAGATTGACAAAATTATATGTGAACTAATATGCAAAACTTCATATATGTAGAAAAAATAAAACTAACACGGTTGACGGGATGTCTAGGTATTTATTTTCAGTATCAAAATGTCGTTTATAGATTAATCCAACACTAATTGGATGGTACAGTGTCTATGTTAATTACCGTAGGGTATATAATTGTTAGCTTCGTATTCTACAAGCATTGTTAATTAATTTACTGTATATGTTCAAGACATGCCCTAGCACATACGTGGCAAATGTATCTATATATATTTTAACATGTTACTTTTGTTACAGGTACATATTTTCGTACTTCTTCTAAGCAATACGGTATGTTCTAATGACGTTTCATATTTAAAATACATTTATTTGTAATAAGTTTATAAAGTATTTATATTATTTATATTTTCGATGTTATTTCGTTTTATTGTTATGATAACGCATTAATATTTGTAAAGTTTCAGGTTAAAAAAACATCCCTTATAGTAAAACAATTTAAACACACGCACATCGTTCAAGGCCAAAAGCTTAGTTAAGTCAAGAAAAATGCCATAAAAATCGTACAAAAACGCTCGGATTATGTTACGGAGCGTTAGTTCGTGTAAAATTTGAAATAAAATGATGAAAAAAATAGATTAAACACAACTTTTTTATATTATTTTACGCTTGGAACCAATCCATTCAGTTTCATGGTAGTGAAAATGGGACTGCTATTAAATTTAAAAAATACATATCAGAATTTACCTTAATAATAAATACTATAATGAGCCCTACTTAATAAACTCGCTTTTGGACTTCCCTGGTTTAGTTAATTTTGACCATTCAACTCAATTACAACTCCTTTGAACCCTAATCTCAAGACAAACTTCATCCAGAGCCCTTCGGTGGGAGGAGCTTAGAGCGTTTACAATTGTTTTGATCTAGTGTTTTAGATTCATTTTAAACGCTTGAAATAAATTATCAACCTTTTTTAACATAGTAAGGGCATACAAAACTGTAGTGTATTATACTCTATTAAGTACAAAATCATTTCAAAATCGTTAATATTTAACACGTTTTTGCAATTAAATAATTGTAATAAGGGATCTTTAGGTAGTCTAAATAAATCGTCATCTTATTAATTTACTTAATTCATTGACAAAATAGGTATAACATACACTCCAAATACAAGACACAGAATACTATGAGTAGAATATTGAACCCCAATATGAAAGATTGTAATCAATTTATAGTGCCCGGAATTTTTAAAATTAGTTGCAAAGATTTTTAGCGAATTTCCCCTATAGGGAAGAAGCTATTACCGTAGGTCTTATGGTAAGACTTATGCCCGAGACCATGATAACTTTTCATTTTTAGGTCCCCAGATGCCAAAAACACTATTCGTCCAAATTTTTATATATGTATATATATATATATATATATATATATTATAACAAAACCTCCTTAGCCTATATTTTAATTTACCTAACCTTGCTTTACATAACCGTAGCCTAGATACTCAATGATTAGTCCAAAAAATACAATTACATCATAGTTAAATTTATTCAAGAAAACAATTGAAAAATAGTTAACAAAATTACAGTTAGGACCTATTGAATTATAGTTACAAAATTATTTTTTCAAATATCTGCTCCGACTCTCAAATGTAAGATATGATGACTCTTAATCTCAAGGGCGGTTCTTTGCCATGGCACATAAAAAAATCATAATTATCAAAATTTGAAATAGCCTTAAATAAAATATCTAATAAAACAAAATTGAGTTTCCTTTTTTTTTAGCGGCAGCTACCAAACAAAGAGCTTTGCTGAGATGGATTTAACTTAGTATTTCTTCATGTTGAAATCTAATTTTCAAAAGTCTTTTACCTTGTTTCAATAGTTCTCTTGTTTAAGTTGGAAAATTTAGATAAATACAATTAAATTAAAGATAGTTTGCAATTAGTTTAGATTACAATTTAAAAGATTCAAAAGGATTAAAATATGATTATTTGGTTCACTATATGTCTCTCTTCTTCAGCTTCCCATTTCACCACCACTTTTAGATTTTAAAATTTCTCACTTCCTTCTCACACAAGAATAACCACTGCACACTAGATCTTATTCACTGCTATCACTTTTCCCAAACTTGTGTCGTACTATATGTAAACCATTTGGTAGCTGTTAATATCACGTTAATAATAAAATAAATCAATAAAAAAAAACTATTTAATTTTAAAATAAATGCATTTCATATAACAAAATTATCAAGTTGTGAGAGAAAATATTCACTTACAGAGTTTATATGCCTAATATAATTACAATTGTTATTTTCTTGCCTTTACATTAAGTAACCTCAAATTATGATTTCTTTCATACTATTAATTAAGATTCAAAAGTATTACAAATCATATACATTATAAAAATACTCAGAGAAGTGACAAAATGTGCTACAATATAACAATATCATACCTCTATGACCTCTTTATGTTGTACATCCTATCCTCACTCTATTTCCTTCTGATTGGCTCTGGCTGTCAGTTCAGTTTGAGACAACATTTCACTTATAACAGTCCCTAACCTAATATTTTAGCATTTTCATTTCAAGCTTTAAATAAATAGGCCAATCTGTACCATTTGGGTTATTAACTTCTTCCCTACATATTAGAAACTGTTTTTATACTACACTGTCTTTTTAGTTTGTTGGAAATATAATTTGGCTAGTATGAAAGGCTAAATTTGGTTCTGACAGATTGATTAGATGGGTAGTCCTAGCTTGTTATGAAATACTTAATGATATGTAGGCTTATTGTTTCTTTAAAAAATACATTTACATAAATATTAAGGTTAGCTCCCCTAAACTGTTAAACATTTTGAAAAGAATAACTTAAGGTAGATACAATCTAAGTTAGGGCCTAAGTTTAGAAGCAGGTTTGTACATAGATTTTACATAAATTTGTTTCAAATGTGTAGGCTAATTAGAAGTAAATACTTAAAAACATGTAGGCTATGTATGTACTGTTATAATGCCCCCTCATTTATTTGTAAAAGGAGTTTACGAATTGCACAAATAAATGATTAAACTGGTTGGAAAACTAGGTCATATCAATCTATACAGTAGTTCTTGCTGTAGGCTAATGTTTCATTTGTAACTATAACTCTATTTACACTAAACATGTATGGAAAGTAAAACATAATGGTAATAAACATTTTATGAAAACATTACTAAATAAATCTTAACTAACTTATTTAAAAAATCTTGAAATAAACACTGCATAGCCTATGTCCTACCTACTGCTGTTGTTAGGGTCAAATACCTTGTAGGCCTAGTCTTTCTTTTAAATGTTCACTTATACTGACTTCAATAATCCTTCGTTCACTGGTGAATGTCTTTACAGTTTGCATTTAAATCCACTTTCACTTAAATAAGCGTCCTTTTATCTTTTTAACTAAAACTTGGGCAACTTTTGTTACACATATAGGCTCATCTAACTCTACTTAAACATGATTGACTAACTAAACTAAACTAACTATTTACAATGTTCTGAATCTTTTAAGACTTGAAATATTGTAGGGTCCCTTCATACATAGGCTAAATTTATTATATAGGCTATTAAATTTTATTTCACAGACTGAATTTATCTGAATTTATGTCTTTGTATCCATACAGCAAGTTTATTTAAATTTTCCCCTCTATCAGAACTTAACTAAATTATTACTTCCATTTTTTAATCTATTAAATTGTAATTTATTACTCCGTCTTCTTCTTTATCTTCTTGATTTTGATTACATTGCTTCCAACTCACATCTTCTCCTCCGAACAGCTGGCATTCCAATCCTAATTTATTAATCTTCTCAAACTTAACTTTGTTTATTTTATCATTATTATTATTCTGGCTTTGCCTATCGCTCTGCGATTCATTACTATTTATATTTATTTCTTGCACACTGGCACTATTATTATTTGCACTAATATTACTCATATTAACTTTATCATTATTAATTATTATTATCTCTTCTTTAAAATTTAAATCAATACCTAACGCTTTCAAAGCATCCACTCCTAAAATAACTTCTTGTATGAGAGACGGAATAATCAAATACTGTAGTTCCTTTTCACAATTAAGTACACGGCTTTTTATTAAAATTGTCTTTCTAATTCTTTTGGACTTTTGGCCTGTTGCTGTGATTATATTCATGTTTGTAACAGGGAAAGTTTCATAGGGTTGTAAATTTATTCTATTTAATTCAAACCAGTCTTCGTTTAAACAATTTACGGTTGAACCCGTGTCGATTAATGCAGTTGCTTCTACATTATTTAACTTAATTTTAATTTCAGGGCAAGATATTCTTTTAATATTTTCAGTTTCACAATTTTCTTCATTTAAAAGCCAATCTTTGTCACACAATATGTTTGAAATTAGATTATTGAATGTAGCTTGATTATTTATCAAATTAGTTTTATTTTCGGGATTATTATCATAATTACGCGCCAAAGGATTCAATAATTACTTAATGAAGGTCTTTCAATATTTACAAATCCCGGTTCTGTGGAACCTTCAGCGCTTACAGTTTTCCCTGTGTCGGACTCCCCCTCTGAACTTGTCCTTGAGGTCTACTGTCGTGTTCTCTGTTAGGTGGTCTATTATTATTTGTAGGTCCCTCGGAGTGATTCCTATTGTCTGTAAATCTTGGGTTATTATTCCAATTTTGATTTTGCCTATTGTTGTTTTGACGATTGAATTCAGGTCTTCTGTTATCGTAATAATCGTCATTATTATAATGTCTTCTCCTTGGTGAGTTTCTCCTGTCATGTCTCTCGTCCTGTCGATCGCTCCACATTCTGTCGTTCCTTTGGTGGTCTCCTTGGTTTCTGTAACGCAGTTGGCTGTTTTTTTCGTCTAGGTCTTCCCTGGCTAGAAGTTTTTCAAACCCTCTAATAGTACACACGTTCTGTACTCTCCTGGCATCTTGTACACGATCGCTGAATTGTTCGCTCAGAAATTCGACAATTTCTTGTTCCTGCATTTGTGGAGTCATGTTCTTTAGAGTAAGTACCCTATCAATAAAGTACTCGGTTCTAGTGAGTTTTCCCCCAGGTCTATATTTTTCGAGTTCCAATCTACGTTTAATTCCCCGTTGTATGTCAGTGTTCCAATACTTCTCTAAAATAGCCTTTTCGAAATCGTCCAATGTCTTTATGTCAAATTTAATGACTTGCCACCATCTTGCAGCACTATCTTCTAATACGTTTTCTAGAATGTCTTCAAACCTAACTTGATCTTTGCCTCTTCGGTTTTCCAATTTTTCGATGTGCCGTCGAAATCGATTGATAAATTCTACTGGGTTTCTTTCTCGTCCATTGAATTTTAAGTTAGGGTCGTTTGTTTCAGTTCCCTGGCATGTAATGTAAATTTCTTTACTGCCCCCTAAGTTTGGATTTTGTGAATTCCTTTCAACCTTTTCTAACTTTTCTTTAATGTGGTTCGTGTCCTCTTTTAAGTTCTGAATGTCATCTGTCGTCTTAGTAATACCTTCCCTAATTTCTCTTAGATCGTGATTTATGTTTGTGAATTTCGCCTCAGTGAATTCTTTAAATTTGTTATGATCGGAAATAGATTTTTGGTTTTCCTTTTTGCATGTTCGTACTTCTTCATGTAAATCCTTTGTAAGTGTTTGACATATGTTTATACTTTCTTGAACACATTCTTCCTTGGTATTGTTGTAAATTTCCCGTTGCCTAGCCTCAAGTTCACCAATCTTTTGGTGAATAGTCTGGATTATTTTTTCATTGTTTGTTTCAATTTGTGCAACCATTTCCTGGTGTAGTTCTTGCGTGATGTTCGTTATTTTTGTTTGAATTTCGGCTAGCTCTAATTTTTGTGTTTCGAGTGTGCCTAAAATTTGATCTTGGGTTTGGTTTAGTTTTTGTTCCAAATTTTGTTGGTTTTGTTCAAATTTTTGTTCAATTTTCTGTTCCATCTGTTGTAGGAATTTTAATATGTTCCCCAAGTCTGAGTCGGTTTTATGTGATGTTGTTGGTGTTTGTGGTGTAGTATTAGGGTTTTCTGGGTAGTCTCCTCTGTCAAGTCCTGTATCGTCTGGGTGTTCTTCCGTTTCGGATGTGTGTTCTAGTTCTGTATTTTCGATCACAGTTGTGTTATCTGTAGTGTCATCTTCTCCTACGTTTAATTTTTCTACGCCTAACTCGTCCACGTTCCTATCTCCGCTCCTTTCCCTAATTTGTGACCTAGTCCTAGCTTTTTCTGTTTTCTTTGGGTTTTCTCGCAAGTTATACTGTTTTTCTTTCTTATCAGCCATATTTTAATGTAAAATTGGTAAATAATCAAAATAATCAGTAGTTCAATTTAGGCCTAAACTTATTCTTAGATTAATGAAGCTTATTATTTCCCTAACTTGTCTTATTATACACAACTTATGCTAATACTACTCTTAACTTAATGCTGAACCACAAATTAATAGCCTACTCCAATGATTATTTTCTCTCTTAATTAAGTTACTATTTTTATCTGCCTTGGCAAATCCCCTTCACAATGTATTATGAAATAATTAAATTTAGTTTAATAATATAGTATTAGTTATAATACTATTTTGTTCTAGGCTACTGTCCCTAAATTTTGTGCCACGCGTTGGAGCGCCAAATATAACATAACCTCCTTAGCCTATATTTTAATTTACCTAACCTTGCTTTACATAACCGTAGCCTAGATACTCAATGATTAGTCCAAAAAATACAATTACATCATAGTTAAATTTATTCAAGAAAACAATTGAAAAATAGTGAACAAAATTACAGTTAGGACCTATTGAATTATAGTTACAAAATTATTTTTTCAAATATCTGCTCCGACTCTCAAATGTAAGATATGATGACTCTTAATCTCAAGGGCGGTTCTTTGCCATGGCACATAAAAAAATCATAATTATCAAAATTTGAAATAGCCTTAAATAAAATATCTAATAAAACAAAATTGAGTTTCCTTTTTTTTAGCGGCAGCTACCAAACAAAGAGCTTTGCTGAGATGGATTTAACTTAGTATTTCTTCATGTTGAAATCTAATTTTCAAAAGTCTTTTACCTTGTTTCAATAGTTCTCTTGATTAAGTTGGAAAATTTAGATAAATACAATTAAATTTAAGATAGTTTGCAATTAGTTTAGATTACAATTTAAAAGATTCAAAAGGATTAAAATATGATTATTTGGTTCACTATATGTCTCTCTTCTTCAGCTTCCCATTTCACCACCACTTTTAGATTTTAAAATTTCTCACTTCCTTCTCACACAAGATTAACCACTGCACACTAGATCTTATTCACTGCTATCACTTTTCCCAAACTTGTGTCGTACTATATGTAAACCATTTGGTAGCTGTTAATATCACGTTAATAATAAAATAAATCAATAAAAAAAAACTATTTAATTTTAAAATAAATGCATTTCATATAACAAAATTATCAAGTTGTGAGAGAAAATATTCACTTACAGAGTTTATATGCCTAATATAATTACAATTGTTATTTTCTTGCCTTTACATTAAGTAACCTCAAATTATGATTTCTTTCATACTATTAATTAAGATTCAAAAGTATTACAAATCATATACATTATAAAAATACTCAGAGAAGTGACAAAATGTGCTACAATATAACAATATCATACCTCTATGACCTCTTTATGTTGTACATCCTATCCTCACTCTATTTCCTTCTGATTGGCTCTGGCTGTCAGTTCAGTTTGAGACAACATTTCACTTATAACAGTCCCTAACCTAATATTTTAGCATTTTCATTTCAAGCTTTAAATAAATAGGCCAATCTGTACCATTTGGGTTATTAACTTCTTCCCTACATATTAGAAACTGTTTTTATACTACACTGTCTTTTTAGTTTGTTGGAAATATAATTTGGCTAGTATGAAAGGCTAAATTTGGTTCTGACAGATTGATTAGATGGGTAGTCCTAGCTTGTTATGAAATACTTAATGATATGTAGGCTTATTGTTTCTTTAAAAAATACATTTACATAAATATTAAGGTTAGCTCCCCTAAACTGTTAAACATTTTGAAAAGAATAACTTAAGGTAGATACAATCTAAGTTAGGGCCTAAGTTTAGAAGCAGGTTTGTACATAGATTTTACATAAAGTTGTTTCAAATGTGTAGGCTAATTAGAAGTAAATACTTAAAAACATGTAGGCTATGTATGTACTGTTATAATATATATATATATATTTATATTAATTATTTATATAATTAATATATATATTAATTGAGCATTTATATATATTTATATATAAATTAATATATATATATATTTATTATATATATAATAAATTTATTTATATATATATTTATATATATATATATATGTGTCCGTAAGCACGATAGCTCTCGTAAAAAGGTCTGATCTTAATGAAATTTGGCACAAATGTTTAAAGTACTATTTATTTGAACGAGTTCGAAAACTAGACGAATCGCACCATCCAAAGGGGGGTTTTTCGGGGGTTTTGTACCCCAAAAATAGGATTTTTGGGGTTTTCACATGACATTTTTATTTAAATCAAATTTTAATTTTTTCCATTTAATTTAGCATAAAAAAACAAACAATTTGGTATTTTTATCATCGCTCTACGTCAATTGGTTCCTGAGATATTGAAAATGCTAAACACAGTACGTTGTCTAATGTTATTCTTATGGATAAAAAGAAAACATGTATATCTCGCTTATTTATGAACATAAACTGACAAATTTGGTATATGGCTTCATCTGGTTGGGGGTTATCGTTGTTTGCACAAAATACAAAATTTTCACGTATGGTTCCCGTAGCAGCATTCCTAGGTAATCGGTCCCCATGTTATTCTTATGGAGAATAATTAACATGTTATATGTCGCTTACTTATAAATGTTTATGAATGAGACTTGGTATGTGACTTTACTTAGATGAGTTCTGATGATATTTGCATAAAAACCCATTATTTTGTGTTCCTTGTTGCAGCAAACCTGCGTACTCATCCCCAATGTTATTCTTATGGAGAATAATTCATATTTTTAATATCGCTTGTTTGTGAATATATTTCTCATGAATCCTGTTAAGTGTTAATGTGTTATGTTATATATTCATTGGAAATTCGCTGAGTATGCAGGTTTGCTGCGACGGGGGTATTATAGTTTTATATTAGCCAAACAGTTAATTTCGTAACAAATTTAAGAACTGAGAAAAGCTTGGAACCAAAAAGGTCTATTGTCGCCAAACATCAAAACTATTATATTAATGAGGTAGTGTCTGTCTGTACATTTAATGAACTAGCTATTATAAGGATTACATTTAACTAAAGACTGTCACTGTTTTGTGAAAAATTTTGTCTACTATGAGTTCTCACTCCGTTGCGAAGCACGGGCATAACAGCTAGTATATTATTAGATTACCACATTTTAGGGAATATAGAGGACAACCAAGATGTACTCAAGGATTGTTAGAAAGGAAATTATATGAACGCATGGGAAGAATTGTTTATTTATAAAAGAAGTGTAGAGAGAGGGATATTGATAAATAAACGTAGACATTTTGATTCTGATGCCACATACATGAACCTCTTTACAAACCTTCTTCTTAGTTAATCGAAGAGTCGAACTGAAGTGGTCAACAATAACACATATAAGTCAATTTTACGTTAGTTTATCACAAAATGAAACATGTTCACCACAGGCAGAACATTCATCACAGTTTTTCTGTCACTAAATACAATTTATGGGAAGTTGGTTTATCAGGCGGGAAAGCTAGAGCATGCATCCGGGTACTCTTAGGATTAAAAAGGTATACATTTAGTATGTACTTTACGCAATATTCTGCACTTAAATTTAGTCCAAAATATTCGTTTTTCAGTATTGATTGAACCACAATTAAAGTATAGAGTCACTGGCAGGATAAGGAAAGTGTTATACAAAGCATTAGTCAATATTTATGACAGAAAAGTTCTGAAGTAAAATTTATAAATTACCCTTGCTAATAACTCCTGTAAAATAAGATTTACTGATTGCACTTCCTCTAACTTTGCTGGCTTTTCTTATCTTGAAATGATAAGAATACTCTGCACATTACCATTGCCCCAAGTCAAACTTTGTGGTGATAAATATGATCTACGGCTAGTAGTTTCCAAAGTTTGCAAGTAGTTGGGTCCTCTTCGTTGGGAAGTCGTGTTATCACAAACTCTGACTTTTAAGGATTAATTTGGGTTGTTCGTAACAAAATAATGATGCACTGAAGTAGACGCCTAGCAAGCCTAACAGTTAGTGTCTTGGAATTTGGTGCAAGAGGTCACGGGTTCGATTCCCGGGGAGCCCATGAGACTTTGAGAGGTTTGAACCGTTGTCCTCTAACATCGTAAAAAAAACTCTGTAAGACGGCCATTAAGGTAAACAGTATATCAACTTGGAGTGCAAATTGTTATTGCCATTTAAAACGTGATTTCTCAAACAAACGGCTGCAAAATTAAATATTATTCCTGGTATTTGGAGATATAAATAATTTGGCCTTAGCTTTTGTTAAATAAAATGTGGAAAGTGTAAGTGACATAGTGAAGTGAATTTCTGATTACTCTATTCGGTAAAAAGATATGCCGAAGTAATGAGATACCGATTTAAACTGCTTTATCTTGTTAATAAATTCATACATCCAGTTTCAAATCTGATCACACTTGTTCTCACTACCCAGCTAAAAAAAGGTTAATATTATTTTATAGTTCGATGAAATTCAAAATATTAGCTTGAAGAAGCTGTAATTGATGTGTTTTGTTAAATATATATTCATCAGAAGCAATTAAATAATAAATTATTACAATTACAATCCGTCCTTTAAAATTTAAATTTGAGAGCCAGGGGGTAAAGCTCTGTAGGTGGATATTTTTTCCAAAACCCCAAAAGACACACCTAGTCTATAAGGCCTTCATATTACACCTGGTTGTTCACCTAATACTCAATTGTGACACCACATTGATTCTGTCATCTTTAGTTGGACCTTAGTGGACTGGTCAACATCGATTGTCTTGTACCATTCCTTATGTATATTTACACTGTTTTATGTAATCACAATATAGGTATAAATAAATTGTTTGTTTTGTGAAACGTAATCTATTGTAGCCTATATAAAGATTTGCCGATAGCAACTCCACAAAAACTGACTTTTTACTAAATAAATAGATGTTTTAAAATTGGGTTTAAAAGCTTTCAGCAAGTTTGCATCAATTACAATCGACTCTGTCCACAGTTCACCTCTGTCGTGGTCTGAGGTTCGTCATTATCTTGGAACGTGACCTGAAGGTGAAAAACTGGCTGACTCAATGATTACTTCTGCTAATACAACCGTTCTTAGTTTTTAAGGTTCAAGCAACGACTAGATAAATAAAAGAGATTTACTGAAATACAACATTTTTGTGTTAGATGAAAATATAACCGATTAGTGGTTGTTCATTGTGGGTTTCATCCAATTGCAATAACGAATTATTTATCCTCCTAAAAGAAAAATCTGTTAATTATTAAATACCTAAAATGTATCAACATAAAACTAAAGTCTGCAAACAAGAAGTTGAATATTACCACTCACCCAAGGGATTAGTGTGTTCAGTGGATCTTTGTTCGGGCTTAGTATCACCAAGGGCTAATGGTCACCGGCCAACACCGAGGTTCAAGTTGAATATTACCACTCGCCCAAGGGATTAGTGTGTTCAGTGGATCTTTGTTCGGGCTTAGTATCACCAAGGGCTAATGGTCACCGGCCAACACTGAGGTTCAAGTTGAATATTACCACTCGCCCAAGGGATTACTGTGTTCAGTGGATCTTAGTTCAGGCTTAGTATCACCAAGGGCTAATGGTTACCGGCCAACACCGAGGTTCAAGTTGTGATTTTTAGCTTTGTTTTTAATTAGTTCGTAGTTTGTAATTAATGATGACGCAAACCCCACGAAATGCGTTACGCAAAAGCTGTAACGTAACGCAAATATGGACATATCACAACGAACATGAGTTACTCGCTCTGAATTCACAAACTGAGGAATAGAGTATGGAAAGAAAATGAGTGAAATTAACCTCTTTAGTTGCTAAGTTGTAGAAATTTGGGGTACTTAAATTAGTCTTCTCTAATACTTTATCAACTATAATTTCTAGAAAAAATTCATATTTCGTTATATTCAACTAGATTTATTCTTCCATTTTTTTTGGTTGCTTTCTCAGTTCAAAATTCAATACACATAATGAATATCTACATCATTATTAAATATAAACAATGTCGAAGGAGTCTGCGGTGGCTCATTAGGTTATGAATTATTGCATAGGCCTAGAGTGCATCTATACACCGCAACATGGCCAAATGAATAGATAGTGTATTATGAACCGTATAAGCAGTCAATAAATGTTTGTTAGTTGTTTTCCATTAAAAGTTATTGAAAATTAAGTAAATACTTGAATTGCTTGCTGTAAATGTATCTCCTTCTATTTAGACGCAAACTACTAATACCATTAAAAAGATATACTACTATGGAGTATGGGATATATACTACTAATTTTAGTAGTCGCTATTTGATAGGTACGTACAAAATAAATCAAATTATAAAATGTTGCAGTTTTAATAAGAAATTAGTTTATAAAGAAACCCATCATAACGTAGATACTCAAGTAAAATATTTAACAAAAAATTTAAATCAAATATTAGAATAAGACTTATTCAGTGCAGTAAACCTAGTTAAGTACTTATTAAACGTTTCAGAAAGTTTATAATTGTTACATTGATTAATAAATGTTATATTAATCTTAGGCTTGAAAAGTGACTATATAATTTTATTTTATAACCATGACACTGAATCAAACTAAATACTCCATTATTTTGTAACACATAATTCATAAATAGAATTGTGGTAATGGTCAGGTTAATGTGTAATGTAATCAATAAAAAGCGCTTAAGAGAATGTCTAATGTATTTTCGGGTTCACTTTTTTCGGATATAAAAGTTTATTTGAGCGGATGTAATAATGTTGGTGACCGGGCTTGCTGTTTTGCCCCATTCCCTCCTGTCTGCATCATAAACTGAGAGTTAATTCGTTCCGGCCGTGAATTTGTGTGTACAGTTTACCTTTGATTTGATGGTTTCTGAAGAAATAGAGGTACAATAATTATTTCCGATTAAACATATATTTTTATTTTATAGGTGTAATTTTATTATGTTTTTTTTCTGGTCATACATGATAAAAAATCAAAAATAAAGTATAATATTGAAATATTAGTTTATAATTTTTAATTTATAATATCTGATCATTCGAAATATTATTTAATTTATTATAATAGAAACATTTTAAATGTTATAAAGTAATCTTGTTACTTGTTCTTTAATGTTTAATCGTGATTATAACAAATACATAACAGTATTTACAATACTCTTTATAAAACATGGTCTCAAATAAATTGAAAATTTCAAAATCTATTAATAATCAACTGAAATATGACTGCAATAGTCATGACAGTTGATGAAATATGCATCTTGTCACAAACCCACCATGTTAAATCCAATAAATGTATATCTATCCTTTATACCTTACACAAAAATTAGCAATTGTATTAACTGTATGTGTTAATCCGTTTTCTATTACATTTTGTATGTGCTTGCTTTCGGGTAGTTTTGGATACAATTATAAAGAAATTCCTTATTTATTAACTCTTTAAAATCCTCCCGTTAAAATTTCGCTAAGGTTAACCACAACTTGTCTGAACTATTGAACTTCATCAGAAGCTTATTAAGTTATTAACAACTTATACTATCTTAACTTTAGTGATATTTTTACGATGGACAATTTGAATAGATTTAATATATTTGGCTTTGAAATATTAACATAACCAAAAATTTACTACGGTAATAAGCTGAAAACGTAAAATAAATTGGAGATATATAATTAGACTTAAAAAAACGTAATCAAATTTGCATAGCGATTTCAAGAGCACCCTCAAGTGTAATGTTTTTTTAAACACAATAAAGAGACACTCATATGAAAAGGGAGTAGGATGGGCCTTACATGATGGATTATATTTTAGTGTTTCCAACCTTAAGAATGTTGGAGAGAATTCGGAAACGTGCTATTTACTAATTTGCTACATAATAATAATTTACTACATAAGGCTGTATTTATTTATTTTTAACGGTAATATGAAATGGTGAACAGACATTATTTTTCTACAATAATAAATGTCATTAATCAATGAACACTATGTAAACTGTGCGACTTTAATATTTTAATTTTTACAATAATTTAACAACAACGCTTTAAGTAAAGTGCATTAATATTTGGTTATGTTTAATGCACCATATTGTAACTAGTAACCACCAAGTATAAGCAGCGGCGGGTTTTATTGATTTTCATAACCTGATAACATGAATGTAAAATTGTTATTCACAGCTTATGGAGCAGTAGCATCGGTGGCAGGAATAAGTTTATGATCGTACTTCCTTCAAACTTCAAATAATCAAATCTATGAGGTATCTTTAAGGATGAAGCTCCATTGAGTGATATTTCAACAGAGCGTCAGTGATTTCTTGTCTTTTGATGGCATTTTTATATTTAAAAAACTAAATCATAGAGGAATATTTGTTTATTAATTTGTATATCGGCCTTTAGGAGGATATTACTATAAATATGTTTGTCTTTTCATTTTACATGCAATTGAATTTGTAAATAGTGATCTCAAATTATACACTGGAACTACGACAAACTAATGGGCATAGTTTTAAAAGGGTGTATGATGATTTGATATAACCGGAAATTTCTTTAAGACATTTTGTATAACCATTTTTATTTTATCGGGAGATATCTGGCAATGAACGTAACAAACATACTTAGGTAACAATTTTTAATAAACCAATGTTGTCTCCTCTGAACCACGGTGTAATTAACCATTATAAGATTCTAAACCACGAACAACCTATAACATTATATGTTTAGTTTAGGTGTGATTAAAACACGATCGATGACCTGTCTAATATAAAAGATCCTTTGTTCAATAAAAAATTGGATTATTTAAATATTTAAACTAATACATTGACTCAATAAGATGATGATTTGTTATTTTATGCTATTTTCATCGAACTGATATCAATATTTTTTTTTTAACAAACATTTAACATCAACCGTAACACAACTACCTCAGTACTTACCATAAGTATTCCAATTCTTTAAACCCAAAATAAGTATGGAAGTAACACAAAATGGTGGATAAAGCCACTTAAATTAAAGTTTAGTTTAATCTTGGAGAAACGTGGACGTGAAAGTCGCTATCAAAGCGCCTTCTTGTACCTGATCCAAGTATTATGTCACGGATACGAGCCACTTCACTGTCACTGATAACGTTTAGAATAACCACCTCTATTGGTTGCAACACCGCTGTCGCTGTCCACTTTCTTTGAAAACTAAACTTAGTGCTCCATGAAATGTGTAAATATTTCGTTTTCAGCTTTGGCCTACTACTTCCGGGCAGAAAAACGCAAGAGTTTTCATAACTACACCTTACAGTGGATTTATATAATTGAGTAACAAATATATAACCTTTGAGATGTTGCATTTTTATTTTGGAGCTATATATATTTTCAAGTTTCGAACATACTATTGAATGCTACGTGATGTGAGTTTGTTACTATAACAGGTTTAAAATCGGTAGGTAGCACGAGTTTCCCATTTTATTTCCATGCTTTAAAATTTGCGTTTGAAAATATGAATGGAAACGATTTAATATTACACGTGATTGTTGTTAAATAGATTGTTACGTACTCTCTTGATTTAGGGATAAACGTGAAAATAATTGTTTATTTGCATTGTGCCTGAGGTTGCGTTAGCCCAGTTGTTGCAACTTCATAGATCGTCCCGGTTTGGCTGTAGTTTATTCCATTTTATAATAATTAACATATATATTTCTTTGACATACTTCCTATCTGATCAATAATTCATCGTGTGCTACAATGTTATGCAATCCATTCACGTTTTGCATTATGACGTTATTATTGTGGTTATAGTACAGTATTGTGGTTAGTTCAGTTATACTTTTTTACTTCGCCTGATTTTCTAGTGTTTTCAATTTGCATTATTCTGTAGTATGTCATTTAGTCTTATTACATAAACAAGCACAACTTAAAAATAACCTCGTTATATAACTGTCACAGACTTTACGTTTTAAAATGTTAGTAAGCCAGTTGGTATTTGTTACTAACCACAAAATTTTGTAGAAAAATGCGTTATTGTAACCCACATAGCGCCATTCTTTTAATTCTTAAAAGGGTTTATTTTTTAAGTATACCACCAAGTTAAAATAATTAATAAATAATTACCTACAGTAAATTACGACTGGAAATCACCAATTAAATGTGGTTTAAGAGAATCTATAAATTATACATCCAAGCATTTTTAAAGGGACTGATTTTTAACAAAGAACTTACTAATACAATGTAGGCCTACTATAAACCTATTTTTATTTACAAATTACTTCAAAATCCAATTGAATCAATAACAAGCAGAAGGCAGATAAGATTAAATTGTTTAATTCGGCCATATAATTCACGAAATTATACAAAAAAATTGGTCCGGTATAGAACTGATTTAGAACTGCAGATAGTGAATCATATAAGTAAATTGGCGGATGGAACTTCCCATAAATCTTACTAGTTAAATTGGTCAGAAGATTCATGGTAGGGATACCTCTACCCTAAATATTAAATCACGTGGTGCCGGATGGAAGAGAAAAGTATTATCGTTTGTTTTTAGAAATGGTCGAGATGACTGATAATCGTCTAAAAATAGTGGAACCGTAAATTATATTTCACTTAAAACAAACTAAAAATTAGCTATTTCAATTTTGTATGCCAATAATGTTGCTCTACCGTAAAATCCACGGAAAATTTTCAATACAGGTTTAAAATATGTGTATTAAAATAAAACTATATAGGAAATGTGTCCCCTGCAAAAAAGGTTCTTTAAAAAGTATTTAGAAACCATTTTTCATACTTGAGCTAATATTCTCTACACATTTTGGACAAAATAATACCACCTCATTCATAAATTTGTGGGGGTAGTCCCTTTTTCAAGTAGTGTTTTAAGTGTATTTCTCGATTTTGTCATTGTAAATAGTTTAAAACGTTTTTTGACACAAGAAAAGTTATTTGCAATTCATAAGATATGATTTTCAATTACGAAATTAACAGATGGTTATAATAGTAGTGTAATAGTTCAAACACGGGTTAATCATCTTGCTTGTCTCTCTTAATAATCCCCTTCAAATGTATGTAATATTTGACTTAGACAACAGGACAGTATACATTTACATTAGACACATGTGCGGCTCTCCTCTGCGAATTAATCACAAACCAAACAAAGAACCCTTCTGTCACTGGCCTCCAAGATTAATGTGTTTAGCTTGTTAGTTGTATGCTTCTTTGTTGTTTCACATATAAACAACTCTTCATTTTCCGGCTGTCTACTTTGTCTACAGAAAGGACCGTCCTCTATTATTTTGTAAAACTCATTAGTCATCTATCACATGTACGAGTGGTTTTAAAATAACAGGATGACCCAAGCTAATTGTTTGACTACATATTGTAAATAGTATATAATTTCTTAATAAAATTAAGTTGTATACATATTTCTACATTTGTTCAAAAACAATTTGACTTCGTGAAAACCATAATCAGTTTTGAATTCCCTTCTTCTCGCATGTTTTTTACAAACATTACCACCAACTTATACAGCAGACTGCGATGTGGAAGGTAAGTTAGATTAGGGTTCTCTGTTTTTTTTTAATATATTCCCTAATAAAATATGACAAACGTGTATGTACTAATAAATTTTACCGCACAGCAATATTATCTCTACAACCAATAAAATATTTGCATAATTTTACAGTTAGTAAACCAATTATATAGTTTAGCCTACCTGTTTCATGCACTTCACATGTCCCTTTTAAAATACATTGTTTATCTCTCAAATCAAAACATAGACACTAAACGCGGATCCACACTTCCCGCGAACACTCCTGAACATTCGGCCGAACTCCGAATGTTCGGAGTATTCTCGGGAAGCATAAAAGCTCTTCGAACTTTGATTACGGGACGGAATGTTCGGGAAAATGTTCGGATGAATGTTCTAGAAAATTATCGGTTGAATGTTCAGGCCTGTTCGCGAGAAGTGTGGGACATCCTTAATATTACGATGACGTATCAACTCTTCCAGAGAGAACTTTTGTATATGGTTCATTAAAACTGTCAAATTAAAAAACGACGTACTTGTTCGAATCACTAATCTTAATAGTATTTTGCCCACTCTTATATAAATTCCTTGGCAACGGTTGTATATCATTATTAGTTTATCTTAATATTTAATTGATTTGAAATACTATCGAACGAAAGTCTAAACAACGCTTTATTTAATAATATTTGCTAACATAATAATTTCAAAATGTTTATGTAACTTTTATAGGGCGTATGTGATTTTATTAAGTATATAACTTACTTTAATGCTACTGAAAATTTATATTAAATTGTATTTTTTTATCATTCCATCGGCAATACACCAATTTACATTTAAATTCATGATGATGACTACAATTAATTCATAATTAACAAGTTAACAAAACAATCACACCAGTTAACAAATGCAACAGACTAGTGAAGTAATGAATTCGTGGGCGGGAGTTAGTATAGAAATTAAATCACGTACTTTGTTTTTTGTACAACTGTTTAGAAAGTGAAGATTCTACGTGGCATTAAATCACTTTTTATTAAGGAAATCGATACATCCCCATTAAATGAAAAACAAAATAATTTGCTATGCAAGTTTTAAAAAACTAATTATAATAACATCTCCGACTATATGTCCAAAAATCAACACCTACGAAAGCCAAGGTATTAAGAAGGATGTTTGAGGCTATTTAACAAGCTTTTTGTAGTTTTATGAAAGTAGGAAAGTATTTAAAGTGCATATTAACCACTACGTAAGACTTATTAAATGGCTTAAACCTAAGTTGTTTAAACCTGGTATAAATAATAAAGAGATTCAACTGGCGTATTTTTCATATCACGACAAATCATCATAAAGTTTATATTGCAATTTTAAACTTAATGAATATGCTGATAGGATAAAGCAGCTTTTATTAATTATCGTTTAAACACTGAAATAACGTAATAATGAGTCGTTTTTCATGTTAAAGATATAAGATACCAACAAAGATTAAGTAATTAACCAGCTCTAAGATACATCTTCATGGTCCTGACTAAAGTTTAAAGAGATAACCAGATTTATTCCTTCAAGTCCATAACTTTTCTTATTAATTACCTCTTATCTTATTGCTGGTCAAACGTTTACTACCCTTATATATTTTCCTCTTAAGTTTGTATCGTTCTTCATAATACTAACAAATATAGGATAATCTAATACGTCTTTACATTAATATATTGTTTTTATTTGTATACATATAATATAAACTGAACAAATTTTAAGTTTTTAACTAAAAACCTGTATTTAACACAACTATAATGTTTTGAATAGGTTAGGGAATAGTTGCTTTAAATGTTTCACTGAGATCATTTTCAAAAACAATAGATTCAACTTAAGGGTGATGCATTTAATCATTCATTGTTCTGAACTCTAAACTCTTGATTAGCGAATTGACTTAGTTAACTGCTTTGCTTTGCACGAGTCCTCCATAAAAACTATTTTGATGTCATCTTAATAATCAATAAATTTCTCTAAAATGTTTGAAGAGAGTGTTATAATCCAATGTTGCCGTGTGACTATGAAGCATTAGTTGCCGTATGAAACAAATTACACATCGAATCTGTACACATTGATTGACCTCCGTATTAAACAATTCAACTAAGATTTTATTTTATTTATCAAAATCTCTTCCTTATAAAAATATTTCTCCGTAAATAATCACCATTTTGGAACCTAAGAGAAACGGAATAATACAACATAATGGCATATCAACAATTACTCTTTATTCCTGCACACATAGCGAAATCATAGTCCTACATAAAAACTGTGTGAAGTGGCACTGTTTAATTCACATAGTTCAAGTGAAACAATAAATCTTCATCGAATTTGGTTACTTAGTTATTCCTTTGATCAAAATAGATTGTTCCAATTCAAATTGCTTATACAAGACGGTCTTTTATTCGTATATTTATAGTACAAATAAGTTGTAGCAGTTTTAACACTAATAAATATACAAAAACATAAATCATTAGTTGAACCAGCGTCGTTTTAAAATTAGTTATCAATGGAATATGAACAGGCAAGTTGTAATTGTTGTGACGCAAAGTCTTAAAAACTCGCCATGCGCCAATTGTTTTAAATCTTTGGCAGCTCATTGTGTCACATTCAGTCTTCTTTCACTCAAGTGGAACACAGCGGTTTTCAACTTTTTGCAGAGTTTTAACATTCCATTACCCACAACACTTTAATTTGGACAGTTCCATTTCATTTTGAAGTTTCAAACCTTTTTATATACTGTCAAAATTTTAGATTTTATGCTAAAGTAAAAAATAAAAATTCAAAATATTTACCACTTTTTACCTAGAAAGTTGATTAACAGTTTAGCATTACCTTTAACGTTCATACTTCAAACCATCTGGTTATTAACTCCACCATCGTGTTTTGAACACTTTGCTATTTCAAAAAAAGGATTAAATCTTTTTATAATTTTTTACAAGAATAAAAACGTCATCGTTATGTTGTAATCAATCTTAGTTTCTACAAAATTTTAAAGAGTACCTTTAAAGGTATCTTACCCATAATGAGACTCTCAGTTGCTCTACGCAATTCCGTTTAAAAAAAATATTAAATCAAATAAAACACAAATCCTTTCCCCCGAGTAGCAACGCATGTAACGGGTAATGAGGACTAAAACACTCCTTTAGAAAATGCAACGGGCTGTTTAATTAAAAGCCAGGAGAATTTCATTAAAGTAACAGGCTTATTGCATTATGTTCATATGTTTACCCCATGAACTCGGAGGTTGGCGTAGTCATTTTCATTTGCCATGGAAAAGGCAGATTAACTTAAGTAGGGTGGGTTTTAGTTGTTTTAAAATGTCAAATGCTTCGTAATTTGTATTCGTTATAGCATCTAACATTGCTTTGGTATGCATTATATTATGACTTATTGTTCAGAGGTAATAAGATTCGATTGTAAAATTCATAAAATGTATGCCTAGAGAATACACAATTTATTTTTTGTACTGTGAAATTATAATTTTTTAAGTATCTTATTTAATATTAAAACGTTACGTTCTTCTTTATCATAAATGACAATAGTCGCGTGTTTTATTCACAATAGATTTTACAACTTAAATTTTACAATTTATAAATATGTTTTTTTTTAATAACACATGAGAAAGGTCCCTTAAGTTTAAGCTTAGTCATTAAATCACATGTGGTAATGTTATCCAATATAATTTCAATTTTGCAGCATAGTGCAAACCTCTGTGATGTTTGATATGTGTGGACTATGTAAGGCCTTAAGTTAAAATCTTTCTCCGTAATTAATCACGAGCATAATCACAAAAATAAAAACAAATATTAGAAAATTAACAAATGTTGAAACATTATTGAAGAGATTGACAAGTTTCCAGTTTAAAAGTTATAATAAACAAGCAGAACAGATAAGATGAAACAGTTGACAAGTTTCACACTTAAATAAAGTGAGGTGTGATCATTCAGCTGTACACAAAGGTGTTGTCTAGACACTAGTAACATGTTGTGGTTGAGCCCTCTGACACATTCTCACCACCACCGCTACACACCACTGCTGCGCTGCTGTTTGTGTACTCACTTTGGCTGACTTTGATTTACCTTACAACAGAAGAACTGGAACTATGTTTCACATGGCTAGCCTTCAGTTCACAATAGATGGGTAGGTCATTCGATTAAAAATCTACTATCGTATTATAGACTACAGATTATGTATTCTAAGAGGTATTGTTCTAGCTCTTTGTTTTGTAACATAATACAAACCGATTTACGTGTAAAAAATAACAACTGTTTCTGCAGTTTACGACTAAATTATAGTAACCTAACCTAACCTAACTCCGCAGATAGCTGTATTGTGGCGCTTCGTTGAGCAAAACATTAAAAAATTAACACATTTTGATCTGAAATATACAAATTGAACTTTAAAATCAAATCTAGACCTTAAAAGGTAAAAGAAAAAAATAACACTTGAATCCGAACGAATAAATAACACAAAATTGAAAAATACAGACCCAAAAAATTAATCAGCAAAAGTAGAATATGAACCCGGGACCACATAATAGTGGGTCAGATACTGTAGTCATTGGTCCACCATAGGATGTCGATCATTGGGAAACTTACAATTTAACAAGTTGTGATTTTCTAGATGCTTGTTGAAAAGTCGGCGACGATAATTGGGAGTCTGTAATACGATAGTTGATATTTAATCGAAGACCTACCCATCTGTTTTTAACTGAATGCTATCCTTTTTACACTAACTAGCAAGAAACAAAAGAAATTACAATTTTACTTTAAAACTAGTTGAATTTTTGAATTGGGTTTATGTTTTAATAATCTATCTGGTGTATGATATAATTTCATCTCGTCTTTGGTTTGAAATCAATCAGAATACTAATTTAAAATATAATTATTCTAGTGCACTTCTAAATGTAAAATGTGTATCATATTTCCCTTTATTGTAATTTTAAAGCCTTGACACTTAGCAGTAATATTTTTTCACTCTCACCATTTATTTTTCCTTTTGGGTATCCACCAAAATCCAAAAAAATAAATTATTGGCTTAATGTTGTCAGTCAAGAAACCATAAACATATATTTTCTAGACTGCTGAATGGTGGTACTGTATATTTATTTTATTCATAAAAATATGTTTGAGTCTAACAAAAGCCTCCACACTAGCTTCTGCAATGCAGGAAGCAAAGCAACAATGAGGACGAATTGCTCTTTGACCGATAACATAATGGCCGTTTGTAATTCCGTCATCGAACATCCATTTACAATTTTTTTAAGATTTTTAATTCGTATTAAAGTATTACAAAGGCTTTAGTAGTTTGATTTTTTTATATTTTAATTCTATATTATAAATTTGTCACAATAACCATAATGAAAACAAGTTTAACTCCTAGTAATGTGTATATTTTGTTCGATGATTTTACCTGTAAATCCATTCTACTACTAAAATCAACCAATTAATATAGTTATTTCTTTAATAATGAAAACTGTAAAATTAAATGGACATTATTACATTCGGTTAACTTTAGGTTAGTAATTAGGTTGTAATTACTGGTAAAATACATAAAAAGAATGGTTAGTGACTGAGAGAGAAAAAACAGTTAAAACTAAGGAAATTGTAAATTTGTATATTAATTATTGACAGTGATGTAGATTAAGTTTTCTTCTGAAAATGTTATAACTTATATGAACAAATTGAGGTGCTGCTTAGTGGAATTTCCGAACGAAATGAAACCCCAAATATAAAAGATGTATCCATCGGCTGTACTGGAGTTTTATTTTATTTAAATTTTGTTATTTTAACTGATTACGGAAATAGGTGTCTCAACAACTCACCGGAGCAACAATTATCTCTCTACTCAGTTCTAATGACCATCTCCCATAAGCTATTAAAAGCAACAACGACCTAAAAAAAAAACCTGATGGTAGCAAAAAGTAATTGCAAAAACGTGACCAACACGAACACTAGCTAATGACCTTTGTTTGCGCGGAGCGGCGAGTTTCATTACACCCTTTATTAGTAGACTGTCGCGGACGTTTTATGAAAATAGGCTTGGAACTTCATTACGGGGAGTGTACGGTTTGTGGAATGTTAATTTATACGGCCATATAAAATACTTAGAGTTGTTTTCCAATTACAGCTGACTTATCACTGAAAATGTACAATCACTATCATTATTTATGTATTGGATGATTTGCCTCCTAGATTGAAAATTTACTTGAAGTAATAAGTAACGAACATAAAAAGGTACGTCACCTTTGACTTCATATTATTTATGTATTAGCCCCATATTCATTCTCGTCTTACCAAGCAGCATTTGCGACTTTGTATTTACTCTTATTGGAGTATCAACTGCATTATATATGAGTTTTAATGGTAATATTTTCTTAACGAAACCAACATAAATCTGCATTGAAATCTAATATTTTCTTATTTATAGAGGTACATGGTGAAGAAGTACCCCTTACATTTTGCTATTTATATTTTATTTGTTATACGTAGTTCATGATGATATAACAAGTGAATCATTATACTCCTCGCTTAGTTGAATCACAGTCCCCTACAATTTTAGTATAATAGCTATATAAGCTTGATTACTTTGTATTGATACAAAATGCATTTTCAATGGTAGTAAAAAGCAATAGATTTCAGTAATGTAATGAGTCTGTATTTTGTTATGGGTACCAAACTAAAAAAAAAACGGGTTTTAATGGTGCTATTACTATTGAGTGGTTTATCTCAAGAATTAAATCACTCAATTAAGAAATTTTACAGTTTATGTAATTAAACTCTAGGGGAAATTTTACTAATGAGTATTTATAAGCGAATGCCGGTTCACGGTCTCCATTTTCATTTACAGACAGTATAGTGAGGGGTTTACTTAAACGGTATGGTTACGACACTACGTTGTATAACAATATAAAAATTAAATATGAGCATAGTCATTCATTCTTGTGTTAGGTACATGTAATTCTGACATGTATATGTATGTAATATGCATATGTATCTGATTATTAAGTTCCAAATTAAATATATATTGCAATTTATGCAAATTATTTATTTTAATGTTACAAGCGAGTTGAAATTATAAGGGAGATTTATAATAAACAAATAAATAATATTAATAAATAACAGACACAGTACAGAAAAGTATTTTAAATATAAAAATGGCATTTAACGTACAACTAAGAATTGATAACATAGTCAGTACATTCCAAGCGATAAGTTAAAAACAAGAAAAATATCATCACAGTTTAAAAACTTGTCAAATTGAGTAAAACGCCTTGCTCAAGAGACACCATGATAAACGTTTTTTAAATTAAATAAAATCTAAACTACGGTAATTTACTGGAATTTTTGTAAAAAAGTTAATCTGTAAATACTTGTGGCTGTTAAAGAATGTACTTAATCTAGGAAGTGGAGCTTTAAAATCACAAGATCCTCTAGAGCAAATATTATATCGTATTTACTATGAAGTCAAAATAAACGATAACAATTAACTGTTTGCGTTCATAATTAAATAACAACTCAGTACAAGAAAACTAAAGCACACCATTACAAGAATCGTCTAAAACTAGCCAGTCAGTTGCAAATTGCAAATATGAACAAACTATATGCTGCAATAAAATTGCGTGAAAGGAGTAAAGATTTAGTAAAGGAAAATCAAGAAAGGCAAAACTGTATTAATTTTAGAATTTATTAGGTAATGATCAAAAGATTTCATCAAATATTTTACATAGGATTTGATCTCATGACATCACCAAGATTTGTTTGCATTTGAAACATCGGAAATTAAATTATTTATGTGTCAAGTTATGAAGATAACTGGCAGTCCATTGAACTAAATAATTATGCACTGATATACTTCTCTATAACTGTGCTTATAAATAGAAAAATGTCAAAACCATTTTAACCTATTAAGATACTACTTACTCAATCTGGTGTGTTATACTCTATCTGGGAGTAATTACAGTGATGTTAAATATTGACGATAAATATTAACACCGAAGAAAATAACAACTTTGACATTTGCATTCTATTTACGTTTAAGAATTTAAAGCATAGCTATAAATTAAATGGACTGTGGAAGCTAAATTATGTTTGCAGTTTTAATAATTTAAAATCGTAATAATCCAACGGTTGATAACTGGACAGTGCGAATGTGTTACCTAGACACACCCAGTAACATAGCCGTTGTGCCTCACGACACATTCACGTCGCCGCACCACAATATGCAACGCAGCTGTTTGTCTCTATCCAATTTGCCTGACCGTGATTTACCTCACAAAAGAATTACTTCAACTCACTTTTACAGTTATTCTAGCTTTTGTATTAAAAATAAAATAAAATTTAGCTGTTAAATTGTATTATTGTGCAACTTCGAACGTTTTTTTTTAACTGGTGTCTTATGTTCTACCTATTTAGTTTATAAATATTTGTTTTGTTTTAGTAGGTATCTGATTTAATGTTATACTCACTAAGATTCGTATATCAATTTTATATCTGATCAAATCCAGTAGTATTCATCCAGGTTTTTCATTTTCAGCTAATTTCCCCAATAGGATGCTATTAATATCGTAGAGCATGAGCGTAGACCGTTGGCATGATTAGATCTAAGCCCAAGACCATGCCAATGTTTTATCGACTTCTGTTCTCAGGTGACAAAACCACTATTCCTTTAAACTCATTGAAAAGCACATACAATTAGCACATGCACTTTGCATCGTCATAACTTTTGCAAGTATCGTTTGACGATTAAATTAAATACTCTACAAATGTGTAATGTAGCATTCATGATAAAAATTCAAAACCAAACATAGTTTATGGGTTTTTAAAGAGTTTAAACGTTATTTTTGTATTTTTGACTATACAAATTTGGTTTTTAACCTCCTTCTTGAGCTCAGAATACAAATAATTAAGTATTTTCAATAATTAACTTAGGCTGAGTACTTTCGGAGAAAATCCGATAAAAATTCTGCCACATAAAATATATGAATTAGAAATGTATTTATACATTTGTCTTTATGGTTTAGTGTATTTCAGTTTTCAAACATATCTGAGAGTTAAGAAAATTTATCACAAAACCCACTGCAATGCAGTTGGCAAAACAACAAAGAAACGAAGTGTTATCTGACCCGTAACACTATAAATGTGTATCATCCAAACATCTGACATGGCTAGTTGTGTTAAATATTGGTGAGATCAAAAGTCTTGTTTAATATGATATATCCCTGTACAGTTCATCTATGCAGAAATAAACCAGTCATAATAACGGGTATTACGGAATACGGGTAACGGGTATGGTGAATATTGTTTCAGTATTATTATTATTATTATTATCATATCTAAACAGTTGCCTCAATATTATACTATATAAATTTACTTCGTATAATTCTGTAAATAGCTGTAAACCCCGTAGTAAACGATCATTTCCAAAGGTTCACGTCAGCTACTAGGTAGCTAAATATAAATCGATAGGTAATAATAGGATGATTTCCCAATTTACTTAAAATTGGTTTCTTTTGTAATTACCTGCATATTTCTATGTCGTTACGAAACGTTTATTGGCTAAAAATCATGCTGGCACTAACTACATTATAATTCAACACAGAAAAGCAATGAGATAAACACAATACGAAGACTAATAGTTCAAATCCTTTGCGTTTCCATTTATAATATATATATATATATATATATTTTTTTTTGTTCTTAGTTCATTGGAGGTAGGTACAATCTGAACTGTAACTAACATGTTCTGACACTGGTTAGATTGAGACTGGACTGGTTATTGATGGGATGTTTTCCTTTTTGACACAGAACATTATTATATAAATAAACTTATTCATTTTTATCTAAACCATTACCAAAAAACTGGGCTATTATAAGCAACATTAATTTTACTTGTATACATGTACTTTAATACATTAAGAGAAAAGAAAATTTTATAAAACTCCAAAAATAAACTTTGTGAAATTTATTTTTGTATAGTTTTAACTTTTAAAAGTCAGTGCTCTTAAATCTGATCCAAAATCACAATCCAAAGAAAAACATGGAATCGAACTGACGGAAAATAAAAATAAAAGTAATTTAATAAAAAATATAAACGTACAGCTAGTACACATTTTAGGATGTCTGTAATGTAATTATTACTATATCTGTGCTGTTCTAGGATTCTTAACTAGGAATTTATGATTTAGATGTAATAATGTAAATGAAAACAAATATGGTCATAGTAATCAGCAGAAATAGGCGAATGTCTGTATGTCTGCTGCTTTGCAGTGAAAATAAGTATTTTTCATAACCATTTTAAACAATATTATTGTAAATTCAAATTAGAATAAGTAAAGGAGTTTCTAGTAAAAAAATTAAATACCCCCGTAGCAGCAAACCTGCATACTCAGCGAATTTCCAATGCATATAAATTTATCTTAATACCACACAAAGCCACATACCAAGTTTCATCACTATACATTGATAAATAAACGATTTATGACATTTTAATTATTCTCCATAACAATAACATGGCGGCTGAGTATGCAGGTTAGCTGAAATAAGGAACACTAAAATTGGGTTTTTATACAAATATCAATATAACTCAACTAGGTAAAGCCACATACCAAGTTCTATTAATTTATGTTCTTAATTAATAAAGATAACACTTACTTATTCTCCATAAGAATATCATGGGGCTGAGTATGCAGGTTTGCTGCTACGGGTACTATAGGCCAAAAATGGGTTTTTGTGCAAATATCAATAGACCACAATGAAATGAAGCAATATACCAAGTTTCGTCAAGATAAGTTGATAAATAAGCGAGATATACAATTTGTCTTATCCTCCTTAAGAATAGCATTGGACAACGTACTGTGTTTAGCACTTTCAATATCTCAGTAACCAATTGACGTATAGCAATAATTAAAACATCAAATTTTGCGTCTTTTTAAGCTGATTCCAATGGAAAAAATAATATTTTACTTTTTCAAAAATTATATGAAAAAACTCAAAAAACCCATTTTTGGGGTACAAAAGCCCCCCAAAATACCGCTTCGGATAGGCCGATCTGTCTGGTTTTCGAACTTAAAGTCATAAATGCTGCTTTACACGTATGTACCAAATTTCATCAAAATCGGAACTTTTTTACGAGAGTTATCGCACCCACGGACATATATATATATATATATATATATATCAAATTCTGTATATATATATATATATATATATATATACAGTTTCGAACGAATGGTGTTTTTGGGGTCTGGGGACCTCAAAACGTTATCATGGTCCCGGGCCTAGGTCTTACCATGCCGACTACGGTAATAGCTTCTTCCGTATAGGGGAAATTCGCTAAAAAAGGAAGAGAAAAGGAGAAAGACAATAAAGTGAATGATATTGTGCTCATATTAATGTCAAGGAAAACTTGAACTACAATCTTCACTGCCGTAACGAGGAGAGGAAGCAATAAAGTTTCTAGTGGTCTCAGGATCAAGAGAAGATCAAATAGCAAACTGCGACGAAGCTGAGCAGAATAGCTATCCGACTAGGACATGTTCTCTTAGTGTAGTATTGTAGTATGGTATGTAATAGTCATATGGTTGTTGTACTATTACATAAAATATGTTCAAATTTTTTTAATGGAGATTTGTGAAAAGGATAGAAATAACAGAGAGTTATGCAATTTAGTAACACGAATGTCAAAACTTCTTAGTAGAAAAGTTTTAGTACTTACATCTTATTATTCATAGTTTTGGATATTTATACCTTATATAGAGGATAATCCTCATTAGTCTATGCCTCTATCGATTTGAGATGATTTAACATACCATAAAACATTATTTTCCCAAGCTTTAAGTAGGTTAATAACAATTCATGTATTGGTGTTGTTTTACTAAGCAGTTGAAACGTGAGATATTATAATTATTTATTTATTCAACAGAAACCAAGTTCTACAATATATAATGCTAAAGAATGTATCATGCTACAAGATTATATGAAATACAATGCGGGGAAGGCTCCTGTAAAATAGGTAGCCACTAGCAAATCGGCACCAATTATGACCACATGTTATTCGGTATTTGTATACATCTAATTCTACCCTATTTTGATTCATAATTGTATTGTAGTACTAAATCACTAAAACAGATTTAGAACTTTTGTCAGTCTTCAAAATATACGGTAATCTTCAAGGCAATTCAGTAGAATCCTTCCAACAAAAATATCAAATACACCTAATTATTCCTACGCTTTGATGTAAACAGTAAATCTAAGATGAATAAGCCGCATCTTCTCTGCTTAACTGATCAATAAACTTAGGTTATTTGACTAAGGCAGAAACCCTTTGAACTGACAAGACAAACTTGTACAATGTTCCACGGTTAATTGGAAAAATGTTGGCAAAATTTTTATTGAGATTGAACAGCTAAATCGAACACAAACTTTACTCTAAGACCAATACTCGAGAAGTACACTAGAAAAGGATTAAACTAATAATAAAGTAACATAAGTTCTTTGAGATCACTACGCATAATTTTATAAACACGTAAATATGTATATATATTTAATCACCAGTATTACTTCTAAGATAGAGTAGATCGAAAAAACATAACTATAACTTTGACTGGTTCAAAGCGTTTAGTTATTGATGATAACTAGGCATATTTCAAAATTAAAATTAATAAAAATTGAAAGCAATGTTATCGCGAGTACACGGCTCTCGTGTTGGTTTACAAGACTGGACATTTTCTCTCTTCTTTATTTTTATATTTTGTATATAAACTTAAAGAATATGTTTGCCTTACTTTGCCCGTCCACATAGACTACTAATCTGAGCGTGTAATATATCCATCATAGCGGGACGTGAGAAATTACAGTACGAGTTTGAAAATTGTATATGCAGAGTAAATATTCAAATGTTTATATTCAATGGTTTAGCAGAACTGAAACAATTTACCTGTCATGGCTGGGATTTGAACCCGCGACAGGGCCGCTGCCATGGTCTCGAGGTCCACAGGACCTTCCCCACTACGCCAAAAACAAGCCTATTTTACAGTCCATATTTTACAGAAGTTGTGGTTGTTTAGATATATGTTTATAGAAATGTTGGTTTAAATGACAACACAAATAAGCAACACATTTAATTGACAAAACACAAAACGTTATTTTCCTACTAAAGGTGGACATAACAAATGGAGATGCTTAACGTTTTATAGGGCCTCATTTCAGTTGACATAATAAATTAACCGTTACCTTGCCTGGTTTTATCACCTCCATTAACGTTAAGATTGGAAAGTTAACCACAATACTAAACCGCAGTGGAGCTTTATTTTAAATAGTATTATTAGTTTCACATAAGGAGTGACTGTTTAATATGTGAACATCCAATAAACCTTTTTTTAACTTATTAAATTATTTTTATAATGTAACTTTTAGGAAACATAAATTATACGTTATTTCCATACGTTTTTTATAAATATTATCAGAAACAATAGAAAGGTTAATTTTTTGGGTTACTTATTCAGTGGTCCAATATTTATCTTTTACCTGTACGTTTGATTAGAATTATTGATTTTAATTACTAATTTCAATATTATTTAAATTTAAATACGAAAACTTAAATACAAAGTACAAAACAGAGCCAATGTTTTGGAAGCGGTTATGATATCCCACGAGAGTAGACAAAACTATGTTCCTTTAAGGTTATTAAAGTTGTCTGCTCTTATCGGAGCAGTATTAACTTGTTTATTTATATATAAAATGGCATTACAATTTCGTTTTAATAGACATTTCCTTGATATTGAGCATGATATCTCAAACTTTATTTCGATCGTAGTAGTAACACAGTTTACATTTTAAATTGTGAAATAAAACATCAGAATTCCAAAAAAGATTAAATTGTTTCTGCCTTTTACCTTTGGTTAAAAGAATATTAGACTTAAACGTTAGTTTAATTTAAGTGGTTACTCTTATTTAGCCAAAGATTTGATTCCGATTAGCTTTTTCCAAAAATTCTAAAACTTGTAACATGATTACTTACTGATTACTTACAATCAAAAGCTAATTAAATTAAAAAAACGACACATTAGAGTTAACGTTGTATACCTAATATAGCCAACTTACAAGTATTTACACATTTAAATATAGCCAGCGGATTAACGACTGACCTTAAACAGTGTAAGGCATTGAACAGTTGCAGGGTAGAATTATAAAGGATAGAGGAGGTTTAAGTGAGAATTTTACGCATTTACTATTAGTAGGTGGCCACACTACAACGCAGGTTTTTTTTTAACTATTGTTTTTCCCTCTTAAAATATCTGATTTGCATTCCTTCTCTCTTACTAAACTCACATGTCAGAATTCGAAGGAAATTGCCATCAAGGTAGTTTTGGTAGGCTGGACCAAGAAACTGAAAATTGAATGCTTAGGATGAAGCTTTATAAAAGATGAGGTGAATATAAAACCTTTTTGTTCAGGGACAGGAAAACTGAAGCAGTTAGATGCCAACGTTTTGGTCATTCTGCCGGTATCTATATTGGACGCGTACCTCACACTTGGTCTTACTGTGCGTAATACTGCTTTAGTATTATGCCACTATCTATAAAACCAACATACAAATTTATTTGTGAATTATTAATATCTGCAAAAATTAAGAATTCAACTATAATTTCTTGGACAAGAATGATATTTAATATATTGATTCAACACTGCTGATTGAACAGCAATCATAAGTGCCCTTAGATGAACTTGATGAAACAAACTTTTGAGAAGACCTAAACAAGATTGCGTTTAAGATAATATTTCCTCTACCTTTACATTGTTATGTGATTAAAATGCGAAAAAGTTTAGTAAGGTTTTCAGAAGGAAGTAAAATTAGCATAAATTTGTGAAGAAGTTTGGAAAAAACTAGAGATAAATATATTTAGACCTTACTTGACCATAACATTGAAATATGCCCCTATGTCGTCTTAAAGGATTTTGGGTATCCTATAAAAAGGAACAAAAACTAATTGGGAGGAAAATTTAAGCCATACACTTACTATTTTTTTTATAATAACCACTCTGTGGTTAATTTAACTATTTAATACCATCGTTGAATTTAAAAAAATAATATTATATAGATTATACGTGTATATATATTCAACTGTATATATGTCTGACATACGAGGCTTGTAACTGAAAACCTGGATTGGTGTTTAAAAATTCAAAAGCTTGAAGCTACAGTTAAAATAATACTTTACTTATGTCAACATAGTTTTACAACGAGTTAAACGATAGTAAAAATAGTCAATATATATAAAAAACGTATTCTGTTTTTCTGTATAGTAATAATTGTTATAATGGAGCATTAAATGTAGATACACAATTGTACTTTAAATAGAATTGATGAATATTGTGATTATATTATTTGAGTATTGCACTCATATTATATTATCAGAACCTAGCCGACACAAAACGTTATCTCAAATAAAGAATATCATAATCAAGTACTCTGAGGCTCAGGGGGAACATTATTATGTCATATCACAGACACAAATAGGTCAAGTTTCCTGCCTTGTCAATAGTATTGCATTTGAAAAGCCTTTAGTTCCAAGTATTTCAAATATTTTGGAATATTATATACCTGAAAATATGACAAATTTCCTCAGATTACTTGATTGAGTATCTATGCTTATTCATGCAGTGCAAATTTTTGTAAGAATCCTTTATTCCTAATTTTTCTTGAAACCATTATTCCAAATGCTGGACAAACAATTCCAGCCTCAACGCTTGCACCTCAACTTATCAGGTTTAAAATCTGTGCTTAAACCATTCTGAGATGATTCAGTACGATTCTTTCATGTAAACCAATATCAGAATGTTTTACCTAAATGTCGTGCCCTGATATGTTTCATGGGATAGGAGATTTTTTAAGATCCAAGTAAAATTATTCCAATAATATTGAAAATATTAGTTTGCTAAACGATTTTTATTTTAAGAAACAAGAAAAACTGCTGAAAATACTTTTCATTTTTATTTGGATACAACATTTTCATACTTAGGTTTTGAGTAAAATTGTAAACATTTGTAAAATATAACGATAGTCAAGGTAGTAAATTAATTTGTTTTAATAATATTTGTGTTGTGTAATTACTTTTATGTGTAACGGATACTGAAAGTCTGATGAGTGGATTAGGATAAACTGACAAAGAAACACTGAATTTTATTTAGAGCGATTTGATTATGGTTTTATATAAAATATTTCGTACTGGATTCAAATTAGGCCAGTATGAAGTCTGAGCTCAGGTTTTGCATATTAATACTGCTGAAACATTAAAAGAAAAATGGATTGCAATAAAAAACTACATTGGGGCTTAATATCACCAGTCTCTTGATCAATAAATCAATTTTTCATTTATTTTGCAATAGATGTCTAACTGGTAAAATACATCTATCGTGCCACCTCATCGTGAATAATATATTAAAAGATAAACGTTCTATAAAACAAGTATAGGATTTTTTCCAGTTATGAGAGCACATAATGTCGGGTATAAATGTGCAAGGAATTGTAACACGTGTAAGGTGGGGAATCTTAAAATACCGCCTGTTGGTTGACAAGGGACGAGCGTTAAACAGACGCGGTATCCTGACCACGTCCTTGTAGTTTGGTGGACATCTTTATTGGGCCATACCTTAAACTTAGAGCGACTGACATCAACTGCTTTATGACCCATATATTCACATAAACTTGAGGTTTTTTCCACTAACTGAATTGAATAAATATGTTCTTAAAATATATCTATGCCCATATCACGGTACCTTTATGGTATCGTTTGTTGCAAGTGTAACTTTATTTGTTATTAATAAATAAAGTAAAACTTAGTTTTGGCAATTTCATTTAGGCTCAATGGTATTTGAGCTTTAAAGTGTTTAACTATAATCATGAGTAGCACTGAATTTGTTTATTCAAGCTATATTTTATACCATTATTCTATATTTGTACGTTATGCTCAAAAGTGTTGAGCGTACTATTGTCAAATGTCCTATTAACCATTTGACAATGCATGGTTAATAGGGCCATGTATTTTCATTACATAGGACATTGTCATTTCCTATGTAACTATTCCCTATTAAACTCCAATAAGATGTAATAGTAGAATGATGTAATAGTAGTACGAAGTACGTTAATTTTCAGAAGTCAGTACAGAATTATTTATTAAAAGATTTACGGGAGTCTAATATCAAGATAAATATAAGGGCCATAGGAAAATAGATTCCTGTAAGTAAAGTACACTATAATGATGTACGAATTACTTTTCACATATACAATATCCATTCCGGCCCAAAGGTCAACGAGTTTCCCAGCAGTGATGTACATAAGATTATTTTTAAATTAAGGATTTTTCTTTAATGGTTTAAGTTATAAGAACTTTTCAGTAAACAAAGCACTTGACAGTTCTCAAGGTCGACTTGGAAGTTGTAACATGAACTCTTCCATTACAGCGGCACGTGGACTGGAGGCGGGAATGTGGCTCTTACTCATAGATATTGTTACAGCGTCACCCCAGCCGTAATGTTTAATGTAGGCCAACTGCTGGATAGTATCCTCGTATTAATTTGTTATTGTCTGGTTACTCTTGAGAAATATTATTCAACTGAATGGATATTTCACATTACCTTGAGGAGAATACAGGAAAACAATCAATGTAGAGCTGTAACAAAACAAATAAAATCTTAAGAAATATATATATAAATATATATATATGTGTGTGTGTGTGTATGTGTGTGTGTGTGTGTGTGTGTGTGTGTGTGTGTGTTTGTGTGTACAGTACATTGTTTTACTTGCTGAATTATTTCTCTATTATTTAAATTACCTCCGTATCAATGCTATTATTTAATCAAATTTGGTTTTGTGAGTTTCTGCTATTGACGATCTATAAAATTATTATTATTATTTCAATCTAAAGCTCTTACCTACTAGACGCCCGTGTGGTTTAGATGCATTCACCTTCAGGGCTCTGATTTATGGGCTTTTAAACTTCCAATGTTTATCCTAGGGAATAACATATATAAAAAAATTAAATATTTTTTAGATGATTCAATATTGATTTGGCTCAAAACCAAAACAGGTGGTTTAAAAATAATATACAGTAAATAAAAACTAGCGAAATGGCAACAAAATAATAACTTATAGAACTTTATCCTGTGCGGTAGTTTCATAAAAATGTATTAACTCTATAGTTCAACTGGCTTCACTCGTTTTAAAGTATAATAAATTACGTTCGCACTGTTATGCTATTAGTTTAATTAGTTCAATGATTAATAACTGGATATCTACATTTAACTGATATTACAGAACAACTGGCTTAAGTTCACATTATGACTAGAATGAACTGGAAAACACAGAGTATTCAGGGAAATCTATTAATATCGGAGGTAACAGAAAAGCTTTTGTATAGGCGATTACAATAGCGTGCAGTCAGTAGGGAAATTGACCAGTGACGACCACAGTTTAGTAGGAACCATAGTCTGCTGGCCTACCTAATCTATTCTGGATGGATAAATTCCATTAATTAAATACACTAATTACACTAATTAAATAAACACGTTGTATTTATATTTTACGATTTATTTATCTTGGCCAGAATTTACAGATTATTTATAGGTAATTTTACAGTAGACAAAGAAATAAACCGCAGACAATCATATCTAGAAATAAACCGTAAAACACATTCTTTACGATACAGCAATATTTGAGGACACAAACTGGAATTGTTGCCAATTGTTTGGCTCAGCTTCTGGGTTTATGTTTTCAGACTTTATGCCGTCAACCCCTCATTACCATCCAGCAAGTTTATTTTTACACCCTATGGTTTATGCATGCTATAAGCTTAACTTGAAGCTGGGATAAACGCTCAACGAGGGTATTCTTGCTGGTAAAATATTGTTTTTAAAAACTGTATCATTTTTGTGAAAAGCGTATCTATGAGTTATTTTGAATCATTTATTTGCTTACAATCTATTATATTTAGTCCTTCAATACTTCAAATATATTTACATAGTATATAAATAATATATTATTATATACCAATTGTACAGAACTTACACGTTATAGTCAAAAAAAGTAGTAGTTAAAGGGGTTTATTACTGTAACTAATTTGTATCACTTCGCCTTATTACTTTTAAATCATAAGTAGGTTTAATCCTAAGTGTGTATATTTATTGCTATACCTGCAAGAAAAATCGGGAAATAACAAATGTATTTACTTATGTTATTAAAAATTTAAAAACAAAATTTTTAAATAAGTTGAAGAAAAACTTGTATTTTTAATATCAAATAACGGCTTTTTATATCATATAATGTAAAATAGTTTTTAAAATATTAAAAAAGTCTTATGTAGATGAAAATCAATATATATATATTAAATCTAGCGATGGTCTATTTAACCTTACTGGTCTGTCCAATAAAAGCAAAAATCTGACAGTTTTGGTTCTAGGGGTTAAGTTTGACAGAACAAAGTGTTACATCAAACAACTAAACAGAGAAGTACCTTCATTTACAGTTATATGACACTCATGTCTTTAACTTTATACAACAAATCTATTTTATCATAGACCTAAAGGATGTTGAATAACGGCAAAGCTCTTAAAATGCTTAAAGGCAATATAAGACATCGGGCAAGCAGGGTTTATTTCAGCCTTCTCCGACAGAAAGGAAGAAGGAAGTAATAAAGTTTCAAGTTTCTGAGCCTCGGGAGGACAACAATAAACTGGTGTCCCGACAGACAATGCAGTAGGTCACGTTTCCCATAGTGGTGTACATTATTTAGGTATGTGGGCTACTTAAGTGAATTATGAGGTACTCTAAATGAAATATATAAACATTTTAGATATTAGTTTATTTTTTTGATAAAATGAAATGTATGATAAAAAAATAATTAATTTATTTATCACGTCTTATCAAGTGTTTTTTTTAGTATTTAAACATGAGATGGTGCAGAATATATATTAATGGTATTCATGTGGTAACTTTTACCGACTAAAATATATATTTGATATGCTGGAGTAGAAGTTTAAGTGCTGTTTTGACCATAGTAAGAAGCAGTTTATAATTCTCTTTTGTTATGTCGTTTCTGTGGCTCTTCTTTCGATAAGTTTAACTGTTCTTAATTACATTTTACAACATTTAAAAGGTACACGAAATACCAGAACATCTATTCGACTTGGACACATATATCCTTAAAATTATGGGAAAAACGTACAACTTATTTTATGGGTTTACCTACAATGACGTTTTGAACATTTGTTAGAGTAAGTATTTAAGAGGATCAGAAGGTACCTTTATTATTAATTGCTTTCTCTAATTAGTTTGGTAAATATTCATTGTTAAATTTGTTTTACCCAATAATAACTTTTGACAAGAGCAAATCCCATTAACGAATCGTATTAAACTGTGAGTAAACCTGTAATGTTACTGTAATAATAGAAAGCCATAAAAATAAGAAATAACTAGCGATGATTATTAATGGTGTCTCTATATATGAGTTGGTATTAGTAACAAATTACCAAGCGGTTATATGGTACAACTGTTTCATTACATAACCAGTAAAATCTTTTACGATTTGGTATAATTTCTTACTACGAGGAGCGAAGGATGAACACTTCATCAGTTCATCATAACCCTACCTCAGAACATTAGTGATCGCTATGAGCGGTTGTATCTGGTCTGCTAATGAACCAATAACGTTTGGCCAGGTCAATACAACAGGTATGTTGCTTGTATAACAACCGAACTACCGAAGGATAAACACTTCATCAGTTCATCATAACCCTACCTCAGAACATTAGTGATCGCTATGAGCGGTTGTATCTGGTCTGTTAATGAACCAATAACGTTTGGCCACGTCAATACACAGGTATGTTGCTTGTATAACGACCGAGCTACCGAAGGATAAACACTTCATCAGTTCATCATAACCCTACCTCAGAACATAACCGATCGCTATGAGCGGTTGTATCTGGTCTGCTAATGAACCAATAACGTTTGGCCACGTCAATACACAGGTATGTTGCTTGTATGACAACCGAACCACCGAGGAATAAACTCTTCATCAGTTTATAATAACCCTACCTCAGAACATTGCCGATCGCTATGAGTGGTTGTATCTGGTCTGCTAATAAACCAATAACGTTTGGCCACGTCAATACACAGGTATGTTGCTTGTATAACAACCGAACTACCGAAGGATAACACTTCATCAGTTCATCATAACCCTACCTCAGAACATTAGTGATCGCTATGAGCGTTTGTATCTGGTCTGCTAATGAACCAATAACGTTTGGCCACGTCAATACACAGGTATGTTGCTTGTAAAACAACCGAACTACCGAAGGATAAACACTTCATCAGTTCATCATAACCCTACCTCAGAACATTAGTGATCGCTATGAGCGGTTATATCTGGTCTGCTAATGAACCAATAACGTTTGGCCACGTCAATACACAGGCATGTTGCTTGTATAACAACCGAACTACCGAAGGATAAACACTTCATCAGTTCATCATAACCCTACCTCAGAACATTAGTGATCGCTATGAGCGGTTGTATCTGGTCTGCTAATGAACCAATAACGTTTGGCCACGTCAATACACAGGCATGTTGCTTGTATAACAACCGAACTACCGAAGGATAAACACTTCATCAGTTCATCATAACCCTACCTCAGAACATTAGTGATCGCTATGAGCGGTTGTATCTGGTCTGCTAATGAACCAATAACGTTTGGCCACGTCAATACACAGGTATGTTGCTTGTATGACAACCGAACTACCAAAGGATGAACACTTCATCAGTTCATCATAACCCTACCTCAGAACATTAGTGATCGCTATGAGCGGTTGTATCTGGTCTGCTAATGAACCAATAACGTTTGGCCAGGTCAATACACAGGCATGTTGCTTGTATAACAACCGAACTACCGAAGGATAAACACTTCATCAGTTCATCATAACCCTACCTCAGAACATTTCCGATCGCTATGAGCGGTTGTATCTGGTCTGCTAATGAACCAATAACGTTTGGCCACGTCAATACACAGGTATGTTGCTTGTATAACAACGAGCTACCGAAGGATAAACACTTCATCAGTTCATCATAACCCTACCTCAGAACATAAGTGATCGCTATGAGCGGTTGTATCTGGTCTGCTAATGAGCCAATAACGTTTGGCCAGGTCAATACACAGGCATGTTGCTTGTATAACAACCGAGCTACCGAAGGATAAACACTTCATAAAATCATCATAACCCTACCTCAGAACATTGCCATCGCTATGAGCGGTTGTATCTGGTCCGCTAATGAATAAATAACGTTTGGCCACGTCAATACACAGGTATGTGGCTTGGATAACAACCGAACTACCGAAGGATAAACGCTTCATCAGTTTATCATAACCCTACCTCAGAACATTGCCGATCGCTGTGAGCGGTTGTATCTGGTCTGCTAATGAACCAATAACGTTAGGCCACGTCAATACACAGGAATGTTGCTTGTATAACAACCGAACTACCGAAGGATAAACACTTCATCAGTTCATCATAACCCTACCTCAGAACATTAGTGATCGCTATGAGCGGTTGTATCTGGTCTGCTAATGAACCAATAACGTTTGGCCACGTCAATACACAGGTATGTTGCTTGTATAACAACCGAACTACCAAAGGATAAACACTTCATCAGTTCATCATAACCCTACCTCAGAACATTACCGATCGCTATGAGCGGTTGTATCTGGTCTGCTAATGAGCCAATAACGTTTGGCCAGGTCAATACACAGGTATGTTGCTTGTATAACAACCGAACTACCGAAGGATAAACACTTCATCAGTTCATCATAACCCTACCTCAGAACATTAGTGATCGCTATGAGCGGTTGTATCTGGTCTGCTAATGAACCAATAACGTTTGGCCACGTGAATACACAGGTATTTTGCTTGTATAACAACCGAACTACCGAAGGATAAACACTTCATCAGTTCATCATAACCCTACCTCAGAACATCACCGATCGCTATGAGCGGTTGTATCTGGTCTGCTAATGAACCAATAACGTTTGGCCACGTCAATACACAGGTATGTTGCTTGTATGACAACCGAACTACCAAAGGATAAACACTTCATCAGTTCATCATAACCCTACCTCAGAACATCACCGATCGCTATGAGCGGTTGTATCTGGTCTGCTAATGAACCAATAACGTTTGGCCACGTCAATACACAGGTATGTTGCTTGTTTAACAACCGAGCTACCGAAGGATAAACACTTCATCAGTTCATCATAACCCTACCTCAGAACATTAGTGATCGCTATGAGCGGTTGTATCTGGTCTGCTAATGAACCAATAACGTTTGGCCAGGTCAATACACAGGTATGTTGCTTGTATGACAACCGAACTACCGAAGGATAAACACTTCATCAGTTCATCATAACCCTACCTCAGAACATTAGTGACCGCTATGAGCGGTTCTATCTGGTCTGCTAATGAACCAATAACGTTTGGCCAGGTCAATACACAGGTATGTTGCTTGTATGACAACCGAACTACCGAAGGATAAACACTTCATCAGTTCATCATAATCCTACCTCAGAACATTACCGATCGCTATGAGCGGTTGTATCTGGTCTGCTAATGAACCAATAACGTTTGGCCACGTCAATACACAGGTATTTTGCTTGTATAACAACCGAACTACCGAAGGATAAACACTTCATCAGTTCATCATAACCCTACCTCAGAACATTAGTGATCGCTATGAGTGGTTGTATCTGGTCTGCTAATGAACCAAAAACGTTTGGCCACGTCAATACACAGGTATTTTGCTTGTATAACAACCGAACTACCGAAGGTTGTGAACGTTGCCTATTAGCTTTAACAGAATCAAAATTAAGTTGTCATAAAAACCATTAAACTGTTAATATTAAATATATAAATTAAATACAGTATTGTTATCAGGTCTCAATATAACAATAATAAAACTAATTTTGATAATTTCTAATTCATTTTTTACATAGATTTTTTTTACCCTTATACTCTAACCTATTGTAATTACATTTAAGAAGTTTCTAGTTAATTACCCACTTGTAATCTATTTCATGTAAATCAGTTGTACATTTGCCCTTTTAAAATGATTCACTGAAAAATAAAAACAACATTTTCTTCATAGAAGTACCAGACACCATGAGGGTGATGTTTTCCTGTTTGCGATATAGTTTACTTTTAATTAATAAAAAAACATTATGTATATTTGAAGGTATGTATCCTTCCCACCATTTGACCAATCTTTCATCTAAATGCACTTAAACCAATTAAATGGATTTATTTATGTGCCATCGGCAACACAGTTTTTACATGTGAATACAGTAATTTAAATTACTTAATGATAATATATTACATACTACAAATCTTGCTAAATAAAATTTCCAGGAACATTAACATGAGTAGGATATTAAATGTTGAATAGCTGATCAGCGGATTATCCTTCGAAATATCTCCAATGCAACTAGAAATAAATAATAATTTCTTGATTAGTTAAAATAATTCGTTTAAATAATTAATCATAGTAATAACAGTATGTTAATAAATAATTAAATAACAAAACAAATCAAGAGTACATACAGTCAATACGTCTTGCAGTACAAAAAGGCATTTTGAAATTATTTTAAAACTAAATAGGTAATAAATTTAACCTGCATAACAATATTTGTCCAGAGGGACACAGATTTTTCCCGATGAGTTTTAAGGTCCTTCGCCCAATGTTGTTAATAGACGGCCAAGTTCTGAGCATCTTTTGCTGTCTTGTCTTATCGATGTTGAACGCAAGAATGTTTTACTTACTCTTGGCTACAAGACATTGGGCTTGTCATGATAACAATGGGCTTGTCGGAGCAGAACTGTGTAAAAGTACTTTTGTATTAATAGCACCACTCAATTAAATGTAATGAAGTAAATGGAGTATTGTTTAAAAATGTATTATATATGGTGATAATAAAGATATAACTTAGTTTAACAACATCTGATTTCATAAATTAAGTTTTCAGACTAAAATGTTGACGTTCTAATTTTAATTACTAGTTCCTATTTCGAGTTAGATAGTTGTTTGAATATTTATAATTTAACAAATAAGCCTTGTACGATATTTAGTAAAGCTGATTCAATACATTTTAATTAATATTTCCTGTAAAATGATTTTCTTTGCTATTAAGCATATTTTGTTTCTATTTAAATAGTTTGACAACATTATATCTGAACTAGTATGAAAAACGTCATATATGTAGAAAAAATAAAATTAACACGGTTGACGGGATGTCTAGGTATTTATTTTCAGTATCAAAGTGTCGTTTAGAGTTTACGCCAACACTAATTGGATGGTACAGTGTCTATGTTAATTACCGTAGGGTATACAATTGTTAGCTTCGTATTCTACAAGCCTTGTTAATTAATGTACTGTATATGTTCAAGGCATTCCCTAACACGTGCATGGCTAATGTACCTATATATATTAAAATATTAACTAGTTACTTTTGTTACAGGTACAAATTTTCGTACTTCTTCTAAGCTATACGGTATGTTCTAATGACGTAAGTTTATAAAGTATGTATATTATTTATATTAACGAAGTAATTTCGTTTTATTTTTATGAAAACGCATTACTATTTGTAAAGTTTTAGGTTAAAAAAACATCTCTTATACTAAAACAATTTAAACACTCGCACATCATTCAAGGCCAAAAGCTTAGTCATGACAAATATAAATAAAGATGGTACAACAAACGCACGGATTATGTTACGGAGCGTTAGTTCGTGTAAACCTTAAGATAAAACAATGAAAACAATAGAATAAACAAAACTTGTTTTATATTATTTTACGCTTGGAACCAATCCATTCAATTTCACTGTAATGAAAATGGGACTGCAATTAAATTTAACAAACATTTAAAAAATACATATCAGAATTTACCTTAATAATAAATACTATAATGATCTCTACTTAATAAACTCGCTTTTGGACTTCACTGGTTTAGTTAACTTTGACCATTCAACTCAATTACAACTCCTTTGAACTCTAATATCAAGACAAACTTCATCCAGAGCCCTTCGGTGGAAGGAACTTAGAGAGTTTACAATTGTTTTGATAAGACATCTATTGTTTTTGATTCATTTTAAACGCTTGAAATAAATTATCAATCTTTTTTTAACATAGGAAGGGCATACAAAGCTGTAGTATATAATACTCTATTAAGTACAAAATCATTTCAAAATCATTAATACTTAACACGTTTGTGCTATTAAATAATTGTAATAAGGGAACTTTAGGTGGTCTAAATAAATCGTCATCTTATTCATGTACTTAATTAATTGGCAAAATAGGTATAACTGACACTCCAAATACAAGACACAGAATACTGTGAGTAGAATATTGAACCCCAATATAAAAGATTGTAATCAATTTATAGTGCCCGGAATTTACAAAATTAGTTGCAAAGATTTTTATAGTTTTTATATTAGCCAAACAGTTAATTTTCGTATAAAATTTAATAACAGGGAAAAGCTTGGAACCGGAAAGGTCTAATGACGCCAAACATCACTACTATTATATTAATGAGGTGGTGTCTGTCTGTCTATATTTCCATCAAACCAAAACCACTGGACCATTTCTGCTGAAGTTTTGCACGAACATATTTTACGTCCCCAGGAGTGTCATAGGCCTATTGCTGATTGGAAATGTTCTCAAGGCTCTGCCTGCCCCACGGGACTTTCAAGTCCCCATGTTATTCAAAAGGAGGAGGGTTTTATTTGGATATCTTCAAATGTGGTTTTTCTTAATTCAATTAATTTAAACAACCTGTTGTTGTAAGGATTGCGTTTAACATACTGTCACTATATTTATAAAAACAATGTCTACACTGAATTCTCACCACGTTGCGAAACGCAGGCATAACAGCTAGCTAGTATATGATTAGATTGCCATATTTTAGGGAATGTAGAGGAAAACCTCGATGTACTCAAGCATTGTTAGAAAGGAAATTTAATGAACGCATGGGAAGAATTGTTTATTTATAAAATAATTGTAAAGATAGAGATATTGATAAATTAACATGGACATTTTGATTCTGATGGTACATACATAAACTTGTTTACGGAACTTCTTCTTAGTTAATCAAAGAGTCGAACTGAAATGGTCAACAATGGATGATATAAGTAAATGTTACGTTAGTTTATTACAAAAGGAAACATGTTCACCACAGGCAGAACATTCATTACAGTTCTTGTGTCACTGAATACAATTTATGGGAAGTTGGTTTATCAGGCGGGAAAGCTAGCGCATTCATCCGGGTACTCTTAAGAATAAAAATTTATAAATTTGATATTAAATTTTGCAATATTCTGCACTTAAATGTAGTCCAAAAATATGGTTTTGTAGTAATTACTGTACCCAATTCACGTATAGTGTTATTTGCAGGATAAATGAAGTGTTATACATAGTATTAATCTTAAGAGAGTTACATAATCATTATATCATTATCATAATCGTTATCTATTTGTAAATTAAAAAGAAATAGCATACTAAAATGCAGGTTCTTACAGATTGAGTTTAATGCATGGTCCACAAACTTGGACATCCATTGTTTTTTCCCCCAATTTATATAATATTTTAATACTTAAATAAAATGATTTCCATTGAACGTGTTTGATATGCACACATTCAAAACATAAAAGTGCTCATTAAAACCCAGTTCAGTAATTTTAGGATAAAAATATGGTTAATGTCATAATATGTAATTATACATTTGTTTGAGGTTTTATTAAGCCTAGTTTGCGCTAAGTCCAACATTTATCCGTCGATGTCGCACACTGTACTTTCCATTTGTGAAACACGGAATCCGAACAAAGACTAAAGATTACCTGGTGTGGGAACTGCCTAAAGCCGGTCCGACATTAATTGCTAGTAACTCCCGAATGTTCGTGCTGATTCAAAAGTTTTATGTGAAGAGTGGAAGCTGAACGAATACTGAAAACTTTGTTGATTAAATCGGTGACGAATGTTCAGTGAATAATTGGTTAAATATACGTCTGAAACATTTGGAAATTTTCGCAAATATTTCTATAACGGCTTAACACACTGTTTGACAACTTAGTACCTCGGAGTTAAACTTGCTCGATCGCTGACCCCCAGGCAAAGTTGCAAAAATACGTACGAAAGGAATAAATGTACTGTAATCCTGTGGAAGTTAGCCAGTATAACTTGGAAAGCCGATCACCAAACACTTAAAACACGTTTCTTTGGCTCTGTCTGTGTGTATTGCAGAGTACAAAGGTGAGCTGCCTCCAGTCTCATCAAACTGGGGGATTTCACTTCGAGAATATCGGTAATAGTTACTAGTTTCTGGAAACTGACCGGTCCTTTTACCATCACAGCTGTTGCAGCTGTTACTTTACAGCGTTATGAAGTAAATATTACTTTACAAAACTAATTACTTAGAATAATATTAATTTTTTATTCTATCACTGTTAAATATTTTTAATATTAAAGCGAGTTTTTCCCTGAAAATGGATGTACTGGATTTGTTTTTATTGTCTGTGTGCATGCAGTATTATATGTATACCTAAATAGGTAAGTCATTTTAAAAACATTTACTTACCTTCTTTACTTCGTAAAAAAATACATTGAGACACGTATGAAACGTGTAAGTATTTGTAAGAAGTATAAAGTGATAATCCTAAAATACCGCCTGTTGGTTGACAAGAGACAACTTCGAACTGACGCGGTATCCTGACCACGTCCTTGTCGTTTGGTCAGACATCTTTATTGGGCCTATACCTTACATTTAGCAGGTCTGTTATAAATTGTGTAAGGTAGATTGTGACTTATGTTTTTGTGTTAAGTTATGCAATTTTAAAAGAAAAATAAGCTCCACGAAGTTACCTTAAGCAAGATCTGCCTCGTAAATATTTAATTTCCTATTTTTATTGAATTATTGTATTTGGGTTTTGCCCTTTTATCGAATTAATATAAAATATTTGTGACAACTTTAAATAAGAAGCAATTTGATTATTTGAATTTTGAGAATAAGAGTAAGTATTCAGAGACTATTTCTTAAAGTATAGTTACACTGTACGGTTCTTGTACGGTTCATTTTACAAAAACCATTCCACCTTTAACTCCTCTATTCCAGGAGAACGCACGTGACTATGTGCCGGCAATGTGGCTCTCACGTCATAAATATTGCCATAGTGTCGCCCCACCACGCATAATGTTTAACGTATTACAGTCAAATTGTAACCTTGACTTTTATATGGTTACTTTTAAAAGGGGCCACATCAGACGGAAATGATGTAGTTATGATAGAAGCAGAACAAAATTTAATACTAATGGCGAATGATAAAAAAGAGTGTATGACACAAAGGCCATTACTTATTTTATGGTTTCATAAATATTATAAATGTCACATTAAAGGAAACGGAGAATATACAAACAATTCTATAAATTTAATACAGAATGATATTAAAACGGTATATAGTATCTCACAGTGAAGTATACTTAATTTTGATTCAAATAATATTTTTCACCATATCTTGTTACTTACTAAGAATATAATTTTTAATGAGACGATGTTTATAAAATATATATATATATATAAAGAAATATTATTCAGATTTGTATGAATATTAGTATGGGGTGTTTAAAAAATATGGAATTATATTCGACTAATTTTACATACGTTCGACGGCTATTAAAAAAGTAAAATAGTAATTACCTACATTACAATTATTAATGTAGATATATTTGCTAATAATTAAAAAAATTGGCTTAAACTCTCTCTATAGCAAAATAAACAGGAAGACTGAGAGAATTGAATAGAATCCATTAATCTCGTAGGTAACAGAAAAGCTTTTGTTTGGGCAAAACAATAGCGTGCAGTCAGTAGGGAAAATTGACTGGTGAAGACTACAGTTTAGAAGAAACAAAAGTCATCCGGCTTGTATGATTTCTACTTGGAATTATTTTGTAAAATGATTTAAAGGATTTTAAAAGTGTACTTATACTGGTTATATTGACAATAACACTTCATAGGTTGGAGACCTGAAATATATGTGCACAATTTAGTGTTTTCGAAACTTTGGATAAAGCTAGCTATTGTTTAATTATCTAGCTTATATTAAGCCAATTAATTATATATTTAAATGAATAATTAGTCCAACTAAATTATTGGATAATATTAACTCTTATACTTCCATTACAACAAACCTTCGTACTCAGCAAAGTTTCAATTCAAATATGCTTATATCACGTAAAGCTTCTTACCAAGTGAAAAAATACCCTCTCCACCAAATCATCAAATTGTAATTATTCACCACATGAATAACATTTGAAAAAACAATAGTCACCACCTCATTTGTCTCTGGTTTAACAAAGAAAAAAATCTAAATCTAAATTATATTGGTTTTTACTGAATTCATTGGTTTAAAGTGTGGGGTTTACTAAAGTTAAGTGAACAGAATTAGATGCAAAGATTCCATAGTTTTAACATTAGAAAAATATATTTGTTTAACATTGGCTTTTAAAACTATATTATAATTCGTTTTAACTCCTTGGTAAATGTTTTAATATGCCTAATAGATTGTTTTAGTTTTATCTCTATTAAATGGTTGTAAGATTTTCTCCATAATTTCAAAGTAACTTAAAAAATCATGATTTTCATGTAAAACTGCCTAATTTTGTCTAAGGTCGCATCACTGTTAAATGTGACATGTATCTGGGGGTACATTTTTGGTCAAATCAATATTGACCACTACACAAAACTATTACACAAATATCACAAATAGTATACTAATCTACCCCACTACATTCATTGAAGCTTTTAATTTGTTTTATAAGTTCTGGTTTAACTTAAAACTTTATAAAAATACTGATACTCATGAAATTGCCAATTAACTAAAGACGAATCTAGCTAATAATGTGTATCAATAATAGTTTACTATTATTGATAGCCTTTACCCATTCATTCAAACATATTTCAATAAACAATTTATTGACATTAAACAAGAACTTATTTTGATATTTCTTTTTTACACTCAAATAAGTGACACATAGAACGAATATAAAAAACAGTATTAATTGTATTTACTAGCAAACATTTGTAAATATTTTTATTACCAAACGCGGTTACCAATACTATTACTTTTCATTTATAACTAACTATCATACATTAGAGGTTTGAGTTTAAAGTTTAGCCTCCAATATGGTATAGTTGAATTGGTATTCGAGTTTTGTATATCATTAGTTACCAGTATTATTTTTTTCTGATAGTCTTATGGAGAATCTGTAGTTTCTATTATAGTAATTCAAGCCATTAAATGCAATTTTTAGATAACTATTTTTGAAAGTTGTTATGGTCTTTAGTGTAGGATCTGTTTAACTGGATTACAACTAATCAGACTAATTTATTTTTTCATTAAAATTTGATTAATTATTCCATATTTGGGAAATATTTCTCAAGGCATGTGTTTTTAATGCCAGTCATCCTAATTCACCGGCTTAATCAATGACGTTTGTACTTTATAAAAACATATTTAAATCCAGAGTTTGTAACTCTAATTTAATTAATTACTGATAAGTAAATAAAGAAGATCAATATGTACATTGCAGGAAACACTCTGTGAATGTATTCAAGCGTTATTTTTAAATGCGTTTTAATAATATTAATGCATTTTATATAACATATAAATATGATTTTGTATTAGGCTTTTTAGTGGTTGACAAATAAATAAATCATAACGGCAACATCTGAAATCATGAACAAAAACCTTTAAGATATGGAAATATTTGGGAAAACAAAACAGAAATTGTTGCCAATTGTTTGGCCCAGGGCGGGGTTTATGTTTTTGGACTTTACGCTGTCAGCCCCTCATTTCCATCCAGACTGTTTATTTTTTCATCCTATCTTTCATGTATGCTAAAAATATAAGTCCTAGACTAAGTATTTCTTTGTCCACCCCAGGTTTTAAGGGAATTTGCACAGTGTTAGTGAGAGCTAAATGTAGAAGTTATTTTGAGTAAATTCGATTTGTGATAAAGATAAATTTACTTAGACGCTGTTACCCTTGTCCTCACCTAACATTAAACAATACTATACGTTCAATAAATTTTCATACAAATTCAAAATTAAACACAATTTATAAATATTATGGCAAAAGAAGGTTCATCGTAATGATATATAAAACAATGTTTTTCCAGTTTATTTTGGTTTTATTCTTGTTATTTTAGCTAAAAGCGTTATATTACTCGTTTTTAATAAATACATCCAAATAAATTTATAAAAATTGCCAATAGGAACCATAAAAGTGTTCATAGTTCGGGTTAATTATTAGGGTGTGAATTTTCCTTTTCCCAAATCACAATATATTGATTAAATAACTGATTTATCGTAGATAGTCCTAAACTTAATATATATGTTTATACCAGATTTATCTAAATCAATATAGATCTAAGAATTATTACCATTAAATTTTTTTACGTAGGAAAGACAATTAGCTTTACTCATATTTAATGTTATAAATATATTTTTTCCAGGTCAACAACCACCTGCTTACCATAAAAGATGCAGCCAGTACCACGAAAGACTGGTTCTTATAGCTCCATCATGGTTGTTATTACTTGACGTAAATTATTAATACGATTAACGGCGTCCTAATTATTATTATCTTTTTTCGATAAATAAATAAATATAATACACCTAGATGAAGCCGAAGTAAAATATATTAAAAATAAGTCATAAACAAGTTTTGTTGATAGTAAGGTTAAATCGATTTACAATTGATTAATGAATTGAAATTGTACCATCTTTTTCATTAACAACAAAACGGAGTTTTAAGTTAACCGCTATATTGTTTAAATACTTTTGGGACCAGCACCTGTATTACTGACAAGTAATAATTAACATTGCCAAATTTTTTAGGAAATTCTGAAAACTTTACCTCAACATTTTTTTTTTCTTTGATTCCATTTATTATTTGCTTTATAAACAATTATAACCAGATAATACCTTGGACATCTCGCTAACCTAACCATTAGAATCTTGGACTTTGGTTCAAGGGATCACGGGTTAAAATATCGGGGAGTCTACAAACATTTTAGTTGTTAGAACCGCTTTCCCTAGAAGCGTTTGTGTGTTGTCTAAAAAAAATGCCGTTGTCGTTAAGACAGAAACAAAATTGCCTCTAATGACCAAAGCCCGTTTACTCAAATACAGCACTGTAGTAGGGATATATCATTTTCAGTGTTTTAAGTTTTACCGGAAAAAGTGTTTGTGACGGGAACACCTAGCAATTCCCAACGTGTAGCGACGTTCCGCCGTGAACTCTTCCATTACTGGAGCACGTGACCAGAAGGCGGGAATGTGGCGCTTACGTCATAAATGTTGTTATTGTGTCGGACCACGAGCCTTAATGTTTAATGTAAAGGTAAAAGAAATTCGTAAACTTTGTGTGAATATGTTTCCTGTCTTTTTTAGGTTAAGCATCTTTGCTTCATCACATACATTTTATCGTACAACAATATTCTAAAGAAAATTATATAAAGAGATTAGTCCGAGGCATTCTCACGTAAAATAATGCAACTCGGTGTTTCTACAATTGTGCCTACGATTTTACGTAAATATGTTTAGATTATATACATTAAAACCTGCATGAATGTATACCTGCATGAATTTTCAGTTGCAGTTATTTGGAGTAATGTGTTTTACTAGCAATAACCTTTTGTAAATATCCATAAGAGAAGACGATTTTTAAATTGAATTGAATATCCATTATCATTTTTTTACCTTAACATACTTTATACAATAATTTTTCACATCACAACAGTTAAATTATAAAGAAATATTCAAGCAACTATTATTAAATCTGATATTGTTAATTACCTTTAAAATGGTCATTGCTGCATCCAATTGCCATCCAATTAAGAAGTCATAAGTGTTAATATTTTAAATCATTACATATTTTAAATTAACTATGGTTCAAACACCATTTCCAATTAATTGTTTCAAATTTAGTAATATAATTAATAAACATATCTTTACATGAAAAAAATAATATTTTAATTCAACACTAAAAAGCAATTCAATTCTCTCAGACATCATAATTCATAATTTACGATTGTTAATTTAAATCCTTACACAAAACCCGCTATGTATCTCACATTGTAATTTAATTTTTTGTTTAGCTTTTCATATTTAAACTTTAAATGTTTACTATAGTTCACATTGCATATAGTGTAACAAATAAATCATTAATCGTATAAATATACAAACAACCTTGATATACTCGTATGGGAAGTTTCGGGTCGGTTTTATGATACAACCACGATAACCTAGAGTGGAAATCCTAACGTAAATATAATGGTCAGTTGGCTCAAATGTGCGATATACAATAAAGTTGACTTGTCCATATATATTTAGTAGTTCATGTACAGGAGGCTTTACATGCTAACTCCATAGCAGGTTAGCTACTGGAAAATAAATTACATGGAAAACCAACGCTTCCAATTTAAGCTGAGAATTTAGGAAGTATGTATACATTTTTAAATAGTTTTTTAATAGTTTAAAAGTTGTTAAATAGAATTCTAGCTTAAGTTTTTAGATATTAAAAAAGTCAGCTAATAAAACCCTTTCATCACTTATGCCCTTTTCCACGATTTATAATTTTAAAATTAATCGAGGAGGGTACTGACTATAGTTTTGTTTTATTTATGACGTATAAATGCATTATAGCTGCAATCACCTGTTTATTCCTGCGTCATCACAAATGAGCTAATAAACTGGCAGATCGCTGCGATAAAGTTAGTTCTCAGTCAATATTTTTAAATTTTCAATTCATTAAATTAAATATATGGGTTATGGTCGGTATGTAATCTTATTATAAATGTAGTAAAATAGTTTGCCCGGTTTTATGTTTAACTTAAAATTGACTATTATAGAATAAAATAAAAGTTCGTTTTAAATACTGTATGTCGCTGTGATTTTTTCTATATTAGACATTACAAAGAGAACAAATTATGACAACGTTTTTAGAAAATTACAGAATCTGTTTACCCACAGTTTGCATTTATGTGAAGATAAACATTGCTTAAGGTTAAAGTTGTTTATGTATGTATTATATCGGTTAGTAACATTTAAGAGTTTTAAAAACAATCATGCCAACTATTTTTTTAGCGAATTTCCCCTATAGGGAAGAAGCTATTACCGTAGGTAGCATGGTAAGACTTAAGCCCGAGACCATGATAACTTTTCGTTTTGAGGTCCCCAGATGCCAAAAACACTATTCGTTCAAATTTATATATATGTATATATATATATATATATATTTATATATATATTTATATATATATATATATATATATATATATTTATATATATATATATGTGTGTCCGTTACCACGATAACTCTTGAAAGAAACACCCAATTTTGATGAAATTTGGCAGAAATGTGGAGAGTAGCATTTATGACTTTAAGTTCGAAAACCAGATCGATCATACTATGGGAAGGGGGTTTTATGGGGGTTTACAATTTTCCAAAAATCTGTTTTTTGCAAATTTGACCCCAAAATATTAAAAACACTCAATTTTGGTTATAGCCATTTTATAGAGCTTAAAAAAAAATAATTTAGTATTATGAATCATCAACCTAGGTTAAGTGGTTGCGGAGAAAATCCAAAAAAACGTTTCCGATGTTAATCTTATGGGAAATAGGTTTTTAGATTTTTCTCAGATAGTTTTACTAAAAACTTCACATTTCTGTTTATTAATGTGTTTAGCTCAACAAAACAAACATTTTGGTGTTTAATCGTTGTTCTACGTCCAACCGTTGCTAGGATATTCAAAGTGCTAAACACAGTACGTTGTCCAATGTTATCCTTATGGAGAATAAATAAAATTCTATATCTCGATTATTTATGAATGTATATAGATAAAACTTGGTATGTGGCTTCAACTAGTTGTGGTATATTGATATTAGCACAAAAAACAAGTTTTTTGTTGATAGTCCCCGTAGTAGCAAACCTGCATACTCGGCCCCCATGTTATTCATATGGAGAATAAGTAAAGTTGTATATCTCCCTTAATTATGAACCTACATTAAGAGAACTTGGTATGTAGCTTCACCTGGTTCATCCGTATTGATAATTGAAAAAAAACAAATTAATTATCTTCCTAGTTGCAGCAAACCTGCGTCCTCAATCCTAATGTCATTCTTATGGAGAATAAATAAAATGCTATACATCACTTATTTATGGATATATTTTTGTGAAACTTGGTAAATAGCTCTATGATTCACATAAATATGCATTGGAAATTCGCTGAGTACGTAGGTTTTCTGCGACGGGGGTATTTTCTTGTAGCAGAGAAAATTGCTATATGATTAAGGATAGGAAATGCGAGAATTTTAAAATACCATTCACGTTTACTTGCACATACTGCGATTTTTTGTGTGGTTATAAGTCAATATTTATGACAGAAAAGTTCTGAAGTAAAATTTATAAATTACCCTTGCTAATAACTCCTGTAAAATAAGATTTACTGATTGCACTTCCTCTAACTTTGCTGGCTTTTCTTATCTTGCAATGATAAGAATACTCTGCACATTACCATAGCCCCAAGTCAAACTTTGTGGTGATAAATATGATCTACGGCTAGTAGTTTCCAAAGTTTGCAAGTAGTTGGGTCCTCTTCGTTGGGAAGTTATCACAAACTCTGACTTTTAAGGATTAATTTGGGTTGTTCGTAACAAAATAATGATGCACTGAAGTAGACGCCTAGCAAGCCTAACAGTTAGAGTCTTGGAATTTGGTGCAAAAGGTCACGGGTTCGATTCCCGGGGAGCCCATGAGACTTTGAGAGGTTTGAACCGTTGTCCTAACATCGTAAAAAAAACACTGTAAGACGGTCATTAAGGTATACCGTATATCAACTTGGAGTATACATTTTTGTTGACATTTAAAACGTGATTTCTCATACAAACGGCTGCAAAATTAAATATTATTCCTGGTATTTGGCGATATAAATAATTTGGCTTTAGCTTTTGTTAAACAAAATGTAGAAAGTGTGAGTGACGTATTGAAGTGAATTTATGATTATTATATTCGGTAAAAAGATATGCCGAAATAATGTGATACCGGTTTAAACTGCTTTATCTTGTTAATAAAGTCATACATCCAGTTTCAAATCTGATCACACTTGTTGTAACTACCCAGCTAAAAAAGGTTAATATTAGTTTATAGTTCGATGAAATTCAAAATCTTAGCTTAAAGCAGCTGTCATTGATGTGTTTTGTTAAATATATTCATCAGAAGCAGTTAAACAATAAATTATTACAATTACAGTCCGTCCTTTAAAATTTAAATTTGAGATCCAGGGGGTAAAGCTCTAAAGGTGGATATTTTTTTCAAAACCCCAAAAGACACACCTAGTCTATAAGGCCTTCATATTACACCTGGAGGCTCACCTAATACACAGTCGATTACTTATGTGACATCACATTGATTCTGTCATCTTTAGTTGGACCTTAGTGGACTGGTCAACATCGATTGTCTTGTACCATTCCTTATGTATATTTACACTGTTTTATGTAATCACAATATAGGTATAAATAAATTGTTTGTTTTGTGAAACGTAATCTATTGTAGCCTATATAAAGATTTGCCGATAGCAACTCCACAAAAACTGACTTTTTACTAAATAAATAGATGATTTAAAATTGGGTTTAAAAGCTTTCAGCAAGTTCGCATCAACTACAATCGACTCTGTCCACAGTTCACCTCTGTCGTGGTCTGAGGTCCGTCATTATCTTGGAACGTGACCTGAAGGTGAAAAACTGGCTGACTCAATAATTACTTCTGCTGATACAACCGTTCTTAGTTTTTAAGGTTCAAGCAAACGACTAGATAAATAAAAGAGATTTACTGAAATACAACATTTTTGTGTTAGATGAAAATATAAACGATTAGTGGTTGTTCATTGTGGGTTTCATCCAATTGCAATAACGAATTATTTATCCTCCTAAAAGAAAAATCTGTTAATTATTAAATACCTAAAATGTATCAACATAAAACTAAAGTCTGCAAACAAGAAGTTGAATATTACCACTCGCCCAAGGGATTAGTGTGTTCAGTGGATCTTAGTTCGGGCTTCGTATCACCAAGGGCTAATGGTCACCGGCCGGCCAACACTGAGGTTCAAGTTGAATATTACCACTCGCCCAAGGGATTACTGTGTTCAGTGGATCTTAGTTCGGGCTTAGTATCACCAAGGGCTAATGGTCACCGGCCAACACTGAGGTTCAAGTTGAATATTACCACTCGCCCAAGGGATTAGTGTGTTCAGTGGATCTTTGTTCGGGCTTAGTATCACCAAGGGCTAATGGTTACCGGCCAACACTGAGGTTCAAGTTGAATATTACCACTCGCCCAAGGGATTAGTGTGTTCAGTGGATCTTTGTTCGGGCTTAGTATCACCAAGGGCTAATGGTCACCGGCCAACACTGAGGTTCAAGTTGAATATTACCACTCGCCCAAGGGATTAGTGTGTTCAGTGGATCTTAGTTCAGGCTTAGTATCACCAAGGGCTAATGGTCACCGGCCAACACTGAGGTTCAAGTTGAATATTACCACTCGCCCAAGGGATTAGTGTGTTCAGTGGATCTTTGTTCGGGCTTAGTATCACCAAGGGCTAATGGTCACCGGCCAACACTGAGGTTCAAGTTGAATATTACCACTCGCCCAAGGGATTACTGTGTTCAGTGGATCTTAGTTCAGGCTTAGTATCACCAAGGGCTAATGGTTACCGGCCAACACCGAGGTTCAAGTTGTGATTTTTAGCTTTGTTTTTAATTAGTTCGTAGTTTGTAATTAATGATGACGCAAACCCCACGAAATGCGTTACGCAAAAGCTGTAACGTAACGGAAATATGGACATATCACAACGAACATGAGTTACTCGCTCTGAATTCACAAACTGAGGAATAGAGTATGGAAAGAAAATGAGTGAAATTAACCTCTTTAGTTGCTAAGTTGTAGAAATTTGGGGTACTTAAATTAGTCTTCTCTAATACTTTATCAACTATAATTTCTAGAAAAAATACATATTTCGTTATATTCAACTAGATTTATTCTTCCATTTTTATGGTTGCTTTCTCAGTTCAAAATTCAATACACATAATGAATATCTACATCATTATTAAATATAAACAATGTCGAAGGAGTCTGCGGTGGCTCATTAGGTTATGAATTATTGCATAGGCCTAGAGTGCATCTATACACCGCAACATGGCCAAATGAATAGATAGTGTATTATGAACCGTATAAGCAGTCAATAAATGTTTGTTAGTTGTTTTCCATTAAAAGTTATTGAAAATTAAGTAAATACTTGAATTGCTTGCTGTAAATGTATCTCCTTCTATTTAGACGCAAACTACTAATACCATTAAAAAGATATACTACTATGGAGTATGGGATATATACTACTAATTTTAGTAGTCGCTATTTGATAGGTACGTACAAAATAAATCAAATTATAAAATGTTGCAGTTTTAATAAGAAATTAGTTTATAAAGAAACCCATCATAACGTAGATACTCAAGTAAAATATTTAACAAAAAATTTAAATCAAATATTAGAATAAGACTTATTCAGTGCAGTAAACCTAGTTAAGTACTTATTAAACGTTTCAGAAAGTTTATAATTGTTACATTGATTAATAAATGTTATATTAATCTTAGGCTTGAAAAGTGACTATATAATTTTATTTTATAACCATGACACTGAATCAAACTAAATACTCCATTATTTTGTAACACATAATTCATAAATAGAATTGTGGTAATGGTCAGGTTAATGTGTAATGTAATCAATAAAAAGCGCTTAAGAGAATGTCTAATGTATTTTCGGGTTCACTTTTTTCGGATATAAAAGTTTATTTGAGCGGATGTAATAATGTTGGTGACCGGGCTTGCTGTTTTGCCCCATTCCCTCCTGTCTGCATCATAAACTGAGAGTTAATTCGTTCCGGCCGTGAATTTGTGTGTACAGTTTACCTTTGATTTGATGGTTTCTGAAGAAATAGAGGTACAATAATTATTTCCGATTAAACATATATTTTTATTTTATAGGTGTAATTTTATTATGTTTTTTTTCTGGTCATACATGATAAAAAATCAAAAATAAAGTATAATATTGAAATATTAGTTTATAATTTTTAATTTATAATATCTGATCATTCGAAATATTATTTAATTTATTATAATAGAAACATTTTAAATGTTATAAAGTAATCTTGTTACTTGTTCTTTAATGTTTAATCGTGATTATAACAAATACATAACAGTATTTACAATACTCTTTATAAAACATGGTCTCAAATAAATTGAAAATTTCAAAATCTATTAATAATCAACTGAAATATGACTGCAATAGTCATGACAGTTGATGAAATATGCATCTTGTCACAAACCCACCATGTTAAATCCAATAAATGTATATCTATCCTTTATACCTTACACAAAAATTAGCAATTGTATTAACTGTATGTGTTAATCCGTTTTCTATTACATTTTGTATGTGCTTGCTTTCGGGTAGTTTTGGATACAATTATAAAGAAATTCCTTATTTATTAACTCTTTAAAATCCTCCCGTTAAAATTTCGCTAAGGTTAACCACAACTTGTCTGAACTATTGAACTTCATCAGAAGCTTATTAAGTTATTAACAACTTATACTATCTTAACTTTAGTGATATTTTTACGATGGACAATTTGAATAGATTTAATATATTTGGCTTTGAAATATCAACATAACCAAAAATTTACTACGGTAAAAAGCTGAAAACGTAAAATAAATTGGAGATATATAATTAGACTTAAAAAAACGTAATAAAATTTGCATAGCGATTTCAAGAGCACCCTCAAGTGTAATGTTTTTTTAAACACAATAAAGAGACACTCATATGAAAAGGGAGTAGGATGGGCCTTACATGATGGATTATATTTTAGTGTTTCCAACCTTAAGAATGTTGGAGAGAATTCGGAAACGTGCTATTTACTAATTTGCTACATAATAATAATTTACTACATAAGGCTGTATTTATTTATTTTTAACGGTAATATTAAATGGTGAACAGACATTATTTTTCTACAATAATAAATGTCATTAATCAATGAACACTATGTAAACTGTGCGACTTTAATATTTTAATTTTTACAATAATTTAACAACAACGCTTTAAGTAAAGTGGATTAATATTTGGTTATGTTTAATGCTCCATATTGTAACCAGTAACCACCAAGTATAAGCAGTGGTGGGATTCATTGATTTTCATGACCTGATAACATAAATTTAAAATTGTTATTCACAGTTGATGGAGCAGTAACATCGGTGGCAGGAATAAGTTTATGATCGTACTTCCTTCAAACTTCAAATAATCAAATCTATGAACTATCTTTAAGGCTGAAGCTCTATTGAGTGATATTTCAACAGAGCGTCAGTGATTTCTTGTCATTTGATGACATTTTTATATTTAATAATCTAAATCATAGAGGAATATTTGTTTATTAATTTGCATATCGGCCTTTACGAGGATCTTACTATAAATAGGTTTGCCTTTTCATTTTACATGCAATTGAATTTGTAAATAGTGATCTCAAATTATACACTGGAAATACGACAAATTAATGGCCAGAGATCTAATTTAGGATATATAATGATTTGAAATAACCGAAATTTCTTTAAGAATATTTTGTATAACCATTTTTATTTTATCAGGAGAAATCGGGCAATGAACGTAGCAAACATACTTAGGTAATAATGTTTTCATAAACCATTAACATTAACCAAAGCCATAAACCAATTTTGTCTCCTCTGAACCAGCGGGTAATTAACCATTATAAGATTCTAAAACACGAACAACCTATAACATTATATGTTTAGGTTTAGGTGTGATTAAAACACGATCAATGACCTGTCTAATATAAAAAGATCCTTTGTTACAATAAACATTTGATTATTTAAATATTTAAACTAATACACTGACTCAAGAAGATAATAATTTGTTATTTTATGCTATTTTCATCGAACTGATATCAATTTTTTTTTAAACAAACATTTAACATCAACCGTAACACAACTACCTCAGTACTTACCATAAGTATTCCAATTCTTTAAACCCAAAATAAGTATGGAAGTAACACAAAATGGTGGATAAAGCCACTTAAATTAAGGTTTAGTTTAATCTTGGAGCAACGTGGACGTGAAAGTCGCTATCAAAGCGCCTTCTTGTACCTGATCCAAGTATTAATGTCACGGATACGAGCCACTTCACTGTCACTGATAACGTTTAGAATAACCACCTCTATTGGTTGCCACACCGCTGTCGCTGTCCACTTTCTTTGAAAACTAAACTTAGTGCTCCATGAAATGTGTGAATATTTCGTTTTCAGCTTTGGCCTACTACTTCCGAGCAGAAAAACTCAAATAGTTTTCATAATAACACCTTAAAGTGGATTTATGTAATTGCGTAACAAATATATAACCTTTGAGATGTTGCATTTTTATTTTGGAGCTAAATATATTTTGATGTTTCGAAAATACTATTAAATGCTACGTGATATGAGTTTGTTACTATAACAGGTTTAAAATCGGTAGGTAGCACGAGTTTTCTATTTTAATTCCATGCTTTAAAATTTGCGTTTGAAAATATGAATGGAAACAATTTAATATTACACGTGATTGTTGTTAAATAGATTGTTACGTACTCTCTTGATTTAGGGACAAACGTGAAAATAATTGTTTATTTGCATTGTGCCTGAGGTTGCGTTAGCCCAGTTGTTGCAACTTCATAGATCGTCCCGGTTTGGCTGTAGTTTATTCCATTTTATAATAATTAACATATATATTTCTTTGACATACTTCCTATCTGATCAATAATTCATTGTGTGCTACAATGTTATGCAATCCATTCACGTTTTGCATTATGACGTTATTATTGTGGTTATAGTATAGTATTGTGGTTAGTTCAGTTATACTTTTTTACTTCGCCTGATTTTCTAGTATTTTCGATTTGCATTATTCTGTAGTATGTCATTTAGTCTTATTACATAAACAAGCACAACTTAAAAATAACCTCGTTATATAACTATCACAGACTTTACGTTTTAAAATGTTAGTAAGCCTGGTGGTCTTTGTTACTAACCACAAAATGTTTTAGAAAAATGCGTTATTGTAACCCACATAGCACCATTCTTTTAATTCTTAAAAGGGTTTATTTTTTAAGTATACCACCAAGTTAAAATAATTAATAAATAATTACCTACAGTAAATTACGACTGGAAATCACCAATTAAATGTGGTTTAAATGAATCTATAAATTATACATCCAAGCATTATTTGTAAAGGGACTGATTTTTAACAAAGAACTTACTAATACAATGTACTATAAACCTATTTCTATTTACAAATTACTTCAAAATCCAATTGAATCAATAACAAGCAGAAGGCAGATAAGATTAAATTGTTTAATTCGGCCATATAATTCACGAAATTATACAACAAAATTGGTCCGGTATAAAACTGATTTAGAACTGCAGATAGTGAATCATATAAGTAAATTGGCGGATGGAACTTCCCATAAATCTTACTAGTTAAATTTGTCAGAAGATTCATGGTAGGGATACCTCTACCCTAAATATTAAATCACGTGGTGCCGGATAGAAGAGAAAAGTGTTATCGTTTGTTGTTAGAAATGGTCGAGATGACTGATAATCGTCTAAAAATAGTGGAACCGTAAATTATATTTCACTTAAAACAAACTAATACCCCCGTCGCAGCAAACCTGCGTACTCAGCGAATTTCCAATTATTATATTTGTCTTAATACCGCATAAAGCTGCAGACCAAGTTTCATAAATGAGGGAATATGTTCATATATAGGCGGTATATACAATTTTAATTATTCTCCATAAGAATAGCATTGGTGATGAGTACATAGGTTTGCTGAAACAAGGAACACAAACAATTGGTTTCTATGCAAATTTAAATATAATTTAACTAGGTGAAGCCACATACCAAGTTTAATCAATATTCAATCATAAGTAAGCACTTTATAACATTTTAATTATTCTCCATAAGAATAACATGGGAGCTGAGTAAGCAGGTTTGCTACAACAAGGAACTAAAAAAATGGGTTTTTATGCAAATATCAATATAACTCAACAAGGTGAAGCCACATACCAAGTTTTATTAATTTATGTTCATAATTAAGGGAGTCATTACATTTTATTTATCCTCCATAAGAATAACATGGGGGCTGATTACGCAGGTTCGCTGCTACGGGGATAATCAACAAAAAATAAATTTTTTGTGCAAATATCAATATACCAGTACTACGTAACCCCATGTGACAAGTTTCATCAATATACATTCATTAATAATGGAGATATAAAATTTTATTTATTCTCCATAAGGATAACATTGGACAACGTACTGTGTTTAGCACTTTGAATATCTCTGCAACGGTTGGACGTAGAATCACAATTTAAACACCACAATGATTGTTTTGTGGAGCTGAGTTGATTGGTAAAAGCAAATGTGAAGTTTACATTAAAATAACTTAGGAAAAGCAAAAAACCTTTTTCCCATAAGATTAACATAGGAGATTTTATGAGCAGGATTTTTTTTGATTTTCTCCGCAACCACTTAACCTAGCTTAATAATTCAAAATACCATATTATTTGTTTTTTTAAGCTCTATGACATGGTCTAAACCAAAATTAAGTGTTTTAAAAATTTTAGGGTAAAAAGTGCAAAAAACAGATTTTTGGAAATTTTAAAACCCCCAAAAACCCCCCTTCCCATGGCCCGATTTTTCTGGTTTTCGAACTTAAAGTCATAAATATCACTTTACACATTTGAGCCAAATTTCATCGAAATCGGACGTTTTTTACTCAAGTTATCGCATTCACGGACACATATATATATATATATATAGATATATATATACATTTGAACGAATAGTGTTTTAGTCATCTGGGGACCTAAAAAAATATTTTGTCATGGTCTCGGGCTTAAGTCTTACCATGAGACCTACGGTAATAGCTTCTTCCCTATAGGGGAAATTCGCTAAAAATTAGCTATTTCAATTTTGTATGCCAATAATGTTGCTCTACCGTAAAATCCACGGAAAATTTTTAATACAGGTTTAAAATGTGTGCATTAAAATAAAACTATATAGGAAATGTGTCCCCTGCAAAAAAGGTTCTTTAAAAAGTATTTAGAAACCATTTTTCATACTTGAGCTAATATTCTCTACACATTTTGGACAAAATAATACCACCTCATTTATAAATTTGTGGGGGTAGTCCTTTTTTTCAAGTAGTGTTTTAAGTATAAGTGTATTACTCGATTTTGTCATTGTAAATAGTTTAAAACGTTTTTTGACACAAGAAAACTTATTTGCAATTCATGAGATATGATTTTCGATTACGAAATTAACAGATGGTTATAATAGTAGTGTAATAGTTCAAACACGGGGTAATCCTCTTGCTTGTCGTTTTTAATAATCCCCTTCAAATGTGTGTAATATTTGACTTAGACAACAGTACAGTATACATTTACATTAGACACATGTGCGGCTCTCCTCTGCGAATTAATCACAAACCAAACAAAGAACCCTTCTGTCACTGGCCTCCAAGATTAATGTGTTTAGCTTGTTAGTTGTATGCTTCTTTGTTGTTTCACATATAAACAACTCTTCATTTTCCGGCTGTCTACTTTGTCTACAGAAAGGCCCGTCCTCTATTATTTTGTAAAACTCATAAGTCATCTATCACATGTACGAGTGGTTTTAAAATAACAGGATGACCCAAGCTAATTGTTTGACTACATATTGTAAATAATATATAATTTCTTAATAAAATTAAGTTGTATACATATTTCTACATTGGTTCAAAAACAATTTGACTTCGTGAAAACCATATTCAGTTTTGAAATCCCTTCTTCTCTCATGTTTTTTACAAACATTACTACCAACTTATACAGCAGACTGCAAAGTGGAAGGTAAGTTAGATTAGGGTTCTCTGTTTTTTTTTTAATACATTCCCTAATAAAATATGACAAACGTGTATGTACTAATAAATTTTACCGCACAGCAATATTATCTCTACAACCAATAAAATATTTGCATAATTTTACAGTTAGTAAACCAATTATATAGTTTAGCCTACCTGTTTCATGCACTTCACATGTCCCTTTTAAAACACATTGTTTATCTCTCAAATCAAAACATAGGCACTAAACGCGGATCCACACTTCCCGCGAACACTCCTGAACATTCGGCCGAATTCCGAATGTTCGGAGTATTCGCAGGAAGTATAGAAGCTCTTCGAACTTTGATTACGGGACGGGATGTTCGGGAAAATGTTCGGATGAATGTTCTAGAAAATTATCGGTTGAATGTTCAGGCCTGTTCGCGAGAAGTGTGGGACATCATTAATATTACGATGACGTATTAACTCTTCCAGAGAGAACTTTTGTATATGGTTCATTAAAACTGTCAAATTAAAAACCAACGTACTTGTTCGAATCACTAATGTTAATAGTATTTTGCCCACTCTTTTATAAATTCCTTGGCAACGGTTGTATATCATTATTAGTTTATCTTAATATTTAATTGATTTGAAATACTATCGAACGAAAGTCTAAACAAAGCTTTATTTAATAATATTTGCTAACATAATAATTTCAAAATGTTTATGTAACTTTTATAGGGCGTATGTGATTTTATTAAGTATATAACTTACTTTAATGCTACTGAAAATTTATATTAAATTGTATTTTTTTATCATTCCATCGGCAATACACCAATTTACATTTAAATTCATGATGATGACTACAATTAATTCATAATTAACAAGTTAACAAAACAAGTTACAAAACAGTTAACAAATGCAACAGAATAGTAAAGTAATGAATTCGTGGGTGGGAGTTAGTATAGAAATTAAATCACGTACTTTGTTTTTTGTACGTACAACTGTTTAGAAAGTGAAGATCCTACTTGGCATTAAATCACTTTTTATTAAAGAAATCGATACATCCCCATTAAATGAAAAACAAAATAATTTGCTATGCAAGTTTTAAAAAACTAATTATAATAACATCTCCAACTATATGTCCAAAAATCAACACCTACGAAATCCAAGGTATTAAGAAGGATGTTTAATGCTATTTAACAAGCTTTTTGTAGTTTTATGAAAGTAGGAAAGTATTTAAAGTGCATATTAACCACTACGTAAGACTTATTAAATGGTTTAAACCTAAGTTGTTTAAACCTGGTATAATTAATAAAGAGATTCAACTGGCGTATTTTTCATATCACAACAAATGATCATAAAGTTTATATTGCAATTTTAAACTTAATGAATATGCTGATAGGATAAAGCAGCTTTTATTAATTATCGTTTAAACACTGAAATAACGGAATAATGAGTCGTTTTTAATGTTAAAGATATAAGATAGCAACAAAGATTAAGTAATTAACCAGCTCTAAGATACATCTTCATGGCCCTGACTAAAGTTTAAAGAGATAACCAGATTTATTCCTTCAAGTCCATAACTTTTCTTATTAATTACCTCTTATCTTATTGCTGGTCAAACGTTTACTACCCTTATATATTTTCCTCTTAAGTTTGTATCGTTCTTCATAATACTAACAAATATATGATAATCTAATACGTCTTTACATTAATATATTGTTTTTATTTGTATACATATAATATAAACTGAACAAATTTTAAGTTTTTAACTAAAAACCTGTATTTAACACAACTATAATGTTTTGAATAGGTTAGGGAATAGTTGCTTTAAATGTTTCACTGACATCATTTTCAAAAACAATAGATTCAACTTAAGGGTGATGCATTTTATCATTCATTGTTCTGAACTCTAAACTCTTGATTAGCGAATTGACTTAGTTAACTGCTTTGCTTTGCACGAGTCCTCCATAAAAACTATTTTGATGTCATCTTAATAATCAATAAATTTCTCTAAAATGTTTGAAGAGAGTGTTATAATCCAATGTTGCCGTGTGACTATGAAGCATTAGTTGCCGTATTAAACAAATTACACATCGAATCTGTACACATTGATTGACCTCTGTATTAAACATGTCAACTAAGATTTTATTTTATTTATCAAAATCTCTTTCTTATAAAAATATTTCTCCGTAAATAATCACCATTTTGGAACCTAAGAGAAACGGAATAATACAACATAATGGCATATCAACAATTACTCTTTATTCCTGCACACATAGCGAAATCATAGTCCTACATAAAAACTGTCTGAAGTGGCACTGTTTAATTCACACAGTTCAAGTGAAACAATAAATCTTCATCGAATTTGGTTACTTAGTTATTCCTTTGATCAAAATAGATTGTTCCAATTCAAATTGCTTATACAAGACGGTCTTTTATTCGTATGTTTATAGTACAAATAAGTTGTAGCAGTTTTAACACTAATAAATATACAAAAATATAAATCATAAGTTGAACCAGCGTCGTTTTAAAATTAGTTATCAATGGCATATGAACAGGCAAGTTGTAATTGTTGTGACGCAAAGTCTTAAAAACTCGCCATGTGCCAATTGTTTTAAATCTTTGGCAGCTCATTGTGTCACATTCAGTCTTCTTTCACTCAAGTGGAACACAGCGGTTTTCAACTTTTTGCAGAGTTTTAACATTCCATTACCCACAACACTTTAATTTGGACAGTTCCATTTCATTTTGAAGTTTCAAACCTTTTTATATACTGTCAAAATTTTAGATTTTATGCTAAAGTAAAAAATAAAAATTCAAAATATTTACCACTTTTTACCTAGAAAGTTGATTGACAGTTTAGCATTACCTTTAACGTTCATACTTCAAACCATCTGGTTATTAACTCCACCATCGTGTTTTGAACACTTTGCTATTTCAAAAAAAGGATTAAATCTTTTTATAATTTTTTACAAGAATAAAAACGTCATCGTTATGTTGTAATCAATCTTAGTTTCTACAAAATTTTAAAGAGTACCTTTAAAGGTATCTTACCCATAATGAGACTCTTAGTTGCTCTACGCAATTCCGTTTAAAAAAAATATTAAATCAAATAAAACACAAATCCTTTCCCCCGAGTAGCAACGCATGTAACGGGTAATGAGGACTAAAACACTCCATTAGAAAATGCAACGGGCTGTTTAATTAAAAGCCAGGAGAATTTCATTAAAGTAACAGGCTTATTGCATTATGTTCATATGTTTACCCCATGAACTCGGAGGTTGGCGTAGTCATTTTCATTTGCCATGGAAAAGGCAGATTAACTTAAGTAGGGTGGGTTTTAGTTGTTTTAAAATGTCAAATGCTTCGTAATTTGTATTCGTTATAGCATCTAACATTGCTTTGGTATGCATTATATTATGACTTATTGTTCAGAGGTAATAAGATTCGATTGTAAAATTCATAAAATGTATGCCTAGAGAATACACAATTTATTTTTTGTACTGTGAAATTATAATTTTTTAAGTATCTTATTTAATATTAAAACGTTACGTTCTTCTTTAACATAAATGACAATAGTCGCGTGTTTTATTCACAATAGATTTTACAACTTAAATTTTACAATTTATAAATATGTTTTTTTTTTAATAACACATGAGAAAGGTCCCTTAAGTCTAAGCTTAGTCATTAAATCACATGTGGTAATGTTATCCAATATAATTTCAATTTTGCAGCATAGTGCAAACCACAGTGATGTTTGATATGTGTGGACTATGTAAGGCCTTAAGAGTCTTCATCACCGGAAGTTGCCTGACGCCATCTTGGTGTTTTGTTCCATAAGGCCAATGTTAACTTTGTGCCTCCGTTACTCCTCGCCTGATCGTCACAAACAATTAATTTTGGTGTCAAATTAAATGGTTCGTCGTCCTCTAGGGAAATGCAATAGTCGAATTTGGATTTTGTTACAAATTGATGAGAACATGTACAGTGTTTCAGTTCAAAATTAAACTATTTATTATGAAAATATGGTACCCAAATTAAGGAATTCGACATTGTATTTCCCTAGAGGACGACAAACCCTTTAATTTGACACTAAAATTAATTGTTTGAGACGATCAGGTGAGGAGTAATGGAGGCACAAAGTTAACATTGGCCTAATGGAACAAAACTCCAAGATGGCGTCCGGCAACTTCCGGTTATGAAGACTCTTAAGTTAAAATCTTTCTCCGTAATTAAACACGAGCATAATCACAAAAATAAAAACAAATATTAGAAAATTAACAAATGTTGAAACATTATTGAAGAGATTGACAAGTTTCCAGTTTAAAAGTTATAATAAACAAGCAGAACAGAGAAGATGAAACAGTTGACAAGTTTCACACTTAAATAAAGTGAGGTGTGATCATTCGGCTGTACACAAAGGTGTTGTCTAGACACTAGTAACATGTTGTGGTTGAGCCCTCTGACACATTCTCACCACCACCACTACACGCCGCTGCTGCGCTGCTGTTTGTGTACTCACTTTGGCTGACTTTGATTTACCTTACAACAGAAGAACTGGAACTATGTTTCACATGGCTAGCCTTCAGTTCACAATAGATGGGTAGGTCATTCGATTAAAAATCTACTATCGTATTATAGACTACAGATTATGTATTCTAAGAGGTATTGTTCTAGCTCTTTGTTTTGTAACATAATACAAACCGATTTACGTGTAAATAGTAACAACTGTTTCTGCAGTTCACGACTAAATTATAGTAACCTAACCTAACCTAACTCCGCAGATAGCTGTATGGTGGCGCTTCGTTGAGCAAAACATTAAAAAATTAACACATTTTGATCTGAAATATACAAATTGAACTTTAAAATCAAATCTAGACCTTAAAAGGTAAAAGAAATACCCCCGTCGCAGCAAACCTGCGTCCTCAGCGAATTTCAAATGCAAAATATTTGTCTTAATACCACATGAAGCCGCATACCAAGTTTCATAAAAATATATTCACATATAAGCGATTTTAATTATTATCCATAAGAATAACATTGGTAATGAGTACGTAGGTTTGCTGAAACAAGGAACATAAACAATTGGTTTTTATGCAAATATAAATATAATTTAACTAGGCGAAGCCACATACCAAGTTTCATCAATATTCAATCATAAATAAGCGCCATATAACATTTTAGTTATTCTCCATAAGAATAACATGGGGGCTGAGTAAGCAGGTTTGCTGCAACGAGGAACAAAAAAATGGTTTTTATGCAATTATCAATATAACTCAACCAAGTGAAGCTACATACCAAGTTTTATTAATTTATGTTCATAATTAAGGGAGTCATTACATTTTACTTATTCTCTATAAGAATAACATGGGGGCTGAGTACGCAGGTTTGCTGCTATGGGAATAATCAACAAAAAGTCAATTTTTTGTGCAAATATCAATGTACCAGTACTACTTGAAGCCACATACCAAGTTTTATCAACATACATTCATAAATAATCGAGATATCAAATTTTATTTCTTCTCCATAAGGATAACATTGGACAACGTACTGTGTTTAGCACTTGGAATATCTCAGCATCGGTTGGGCGTAGAATCACAATTTAAACACCAAAATGATTGTTTTGTGGAACTGAACAGATTGGTAAAAGCAAATGTGAAGTTTACATTAAAATTAACTGAGGAAAAGCCAAAAACCTTTTTCCCATAAGATTAACATGGGCGATTTTATGAGCAGGTTTTTTTGGATTTTCTCCACAACCACTTAACCTAGGTTAATAATTCAAAATACTATATTATTTGTTTTTTTAAGCTCTATAACATGGTCTAAACCAAAATTAAGTTGTTCAAAAATTTTAGGGTGAAAAATGCAAAAAACTGATTTTTGAAAAATTTAAAACCCCCATAAACCCCCCTTCCCATGGTCCGATTTTTCTGGTTTTCGAACTTAAAGTCATGAATGTCATTTTACACATTTGAGCCAAATTTCATCAAAATCGGACGTTTTTTACTCAAGTTATCGCATTCACGGACACATATATATATATATATATATATATATATATATATATATATATATATATATATATATACATATATATAAATTTTAACGAATAGCGTTTTTGTCACATGGTCTCGGGCTTAAGTCTTACTATGAGACCTACGGTAATAGCTTCTTCCCTATAGGGGAAATTCGCTAAAAAATAACACTTGAATCCGAACGAATAAATAACACAAAATTGAAAAATACAGACCCAAAAAAGTAATCAGCAAAAGTAGAATATGAACCCGGGACCACATAATAGTGGGTAAGATACTGTAGTCATTGGTCCACCATAGGATGTCGATCATGGGGAAAGTTACAATTTAACAAGTTGTGATTTTCTAGATGCTTGTTGAGAAGTCGGCGACGATAATTGGGAGTCTGTAATACGATAGTTGATATTTAATCGAAGACCTACCCATCTGTTTTGAACTGAATGCTATCCGTTTCACACTAACTAGCAAGAAACAAAAGAAATTACAATTTTACTTTAAAACTAGTTGAATTTTTGAATTGGGTTTATGTTTTAATAATCTATCTGGTGTATGATATAATTTCATCTCGTCTTTGGTTTGAAATCAATCAGAATACTAATTTAAAATATAATTATTCTAGTGCACTTCTAAATGTAAAATGTGTATCATATTTCCCTTTATTGTAATTTTAAAGCCTTGACACTTAGCAGTAATATTTTTTCACTCTCACCATTTATTTTTCCTTTTGGGTATCCACCAAAATGTAAAAAAATAAATTATTGGCTTAACGTTGTCAGTCAAGAAACCATAAACATATATTTTCTAGACTGCTGAATGGTGGTACTGTATATTTATTTTATTCATAAAAATATGTTTGAGTCTAACAAAAGCCTCCACACTAGCTTCTGCAATGCAGGAAGCAAAGCAACAATGAGGACGAAATGCTCTTTGACCGATAACATAATGGCCGTTTGTAATTCCGTCATCGAACATCTATTTACAATTTTTTTAAGATTTTTAATTCGTATTAAAGTATTACAAAGGCTTTAGTAGTTTGATTTTTTTATATTTTAATTCTATATTATAAATTTGTCACAATAACCATAAGAAAAACATGTTTAACTCCTAGTAATGTGTATATTTTGTTCGATGATTTTACCTGTAAATCCATTCTACTACTAAAATCAACCAATTAATATATAGGCCTATTAATATAGTTATTTCTTTAATAATGAAAACTGTAAAATTAAATGGACATTCTGTTAACTTTAGGTTAGTAATTAGGTTGTAATTACTGGTAAAATACATAAAAAGAATGGTTAGTGACTGAGAGAGAAAAATCAGTTGAAACTAAGGAAATTGTAAATTTGTATATTAATTATTGACAGTGATGTAGATTAATTTTTCTTTTGAAAATGTATAACTTATAAGAACAAATTGAGGTTCTTCTTAGTGGAATTTCCGAACGAAATGAAACCCCTGGTATAAAAGATGTATCCATCGGCTCTACTGGAGTTTATTTTATTTAAATTTTGTTATTTTAACTGTTAACGGGAATAGGTGACTCAACAACTCACCGGAGCAACAATTATCTCTCTACTCAGTTCTAACTGACCATTTCCCATAAACTATAAAAAGCAACAACGACCTAAACAAAAAAAAACCCTGATGGGCGCAAAAAGTAATTGCAAAAACGTGACCAACACGAACACTAGCTAAAGACCTTTGTTTGCGCGGAGCGGCGAGTTTCATTACACCCTTTATTAGTTGACTGTCGCGGACGTTTTATGAAAATAGGCTTGGAACTTCATTACGGGGAGTGTACGGTTTGTGGAATGTTAATTTATACGGCCATATAAAATACTTAGAGTTGTTTTCCAATTACAGCTGACTTATCACTGAAAATGTACAATCACTATCATTATTTATGTATTGGATGATTTGCCTCCTAGATTGAAAATTTACTTGAAGTAATAAGTAACGAACATAAAAAGGTACGTCACCTTTGACTTCATATTATTTATGTATTAGCCCCATATTCATTCTCGTCTTACCAAGCAGCATTTGCGACTTTGTATTTACTCTTATTGGAGTATCAACTGCATTATATATGAGTTTTAATGGTAATATTTTCTTAACGAAACCAACATAAATCTGCATTGAAATCTAATATTTTCTTATTTATAGAGGTACATGGTGAAGAAGTACCCCTTACATTTTGCTATTTATATTTTATTTGTTATACGTAGTTCATGATGATATAACAAGTGAATCATTATACTCCTCGCTTAGTTGAATCACAGTCCCCTACAATTTTAGTATAATAGCTATATAAGCTTGATTACTTTGTATTGATACAAAATGCATTTTCAATGGTAGTAAAAAGCAATAGATTTCAGTAATGTAATGAGTCTGTATTTTGTTATGGGTACCAAACTAAAAAAAAAACGGGTTTTAATGGTGCTATTACTATTGAGTGGTTTATCTCAAGAATTAAATCACTCAATTAAGAAATTTTACAGTTTATGTAATTAAACTCTAGGGGAAATTTTACTAATGAGTATTTATAAGCGAATGCCGGTTCACGGTCTCCATTTTCATTTACAGACAGTATAGTGAGGGGTTTACTTAAACGGTATGGTTACGACACTACGTTGTATAACAATATAAAAATTAAATATGAGCATAGTCATTCATTCTTGTGTTAGGTACATGTAATTCTGACATGTATATGTATGTAATATGCATATGTATCTGATTATTAAGTTCCAAATTAAATATATATTGCAATTTATGCAAATTATTTATTTTAATGTTACAAGCGAGTTGAAATTATAAGGGAGATTTATAATAAACAAATAAATAATATTAATAAATAACAGACACAGTACAGAAAAGTATTTTAAATATAAAAATGGCATTTAACGTACAACTAAGAATTGATAACATAGTCAGTACATTCCAAGCGATAAGTTAAAAACAAGAAAAATATCATCACAGTTTAAAAACTTGTCAAATTGAGTAAAACGCCTTGCTCAAGAGACACCATGATAAACGTTTTTTAAATTAAATAAAATCTAAACTACGGTAATTTACTGGAATTTTTGTAAAAAAGTTAATCTGTAAATACTTGTGGCTGTTAAAGAATGTACTTAATCTAGGAAGTGGAGCTTTAAAATCACAAGATCCTCTAGAGCAAATATTATATCGTATTTACTATGAAGTCAAAATAAACGATAACAATTAACTGTTTGCGTTCATAATTAAATAACAACTCAGTACAAGAAAACTAAAGCACACCATTACAAGAATCGTCTAAAACTAGCCAGTCAGTTGCAAATTGCAAATATGAACAAACTATATGCTGCAATAAAATTGCGTGAAAGGAGTAAAGATTTAGTAAAGGAAAATCAAGAAAGGCAAAACTGTATTAATTTTAGAATTTATTAGGTAATGATCAAAAGATTTCATCAAATATTTTACATAGGATTTGATCTCATGACATCACCAAGATTTGTTTGCATTTGAAACATCGGAAATTAAATTATTTATGTGTCAAGTTATGAAGATAACTGGCAGTCCATTGAACTAAATAATTATGCACTGATATACTTCTCTATAACTGTGCTTATAAATAGAAAAATGTCAAAACCATTTTAACCTATTAAGATACTACTTACTCAATCTGGTGTGTTATACTCTATCTGGGAGTAATTACAGTGATGTTAAATATTGACGATAAATATTAACACCGAAGAAAATAACAACTTTGACATTTGCATTCTATTTACGTTTAAGAATTTAAAGCATAGCTATAAATTAAATGGACTGTGGAAGCTAAATTATGTTTGCAGTTTTAATAATTTAAAATCGTAATAATCCAACGGTTGATAACTGGACAGTGCGAATGTGTTACCTAGACACACCCAGTAACATAGCCGTTGTGCCTCACGACACATTCACGTCGCCGCACCACAATATGCAACGCAGCTGTTTGTCTCTATCCAATTTGCCTGACCGTGATTTACCTCACAAAAGAATTACTTCAACTCACTTTTACAGTTATTCTAGCTTTTGTATTAAAAATAAAATAAAATTTAGCTGTTAAATTGTATTATTGTGCAACTTCGAACGTTTTTTTTAACTGGTGTCTTATGTTCTACCTATTTAGTTTATAAATATTTGTTTTGTTTTAGTAGGTATCTGATTTAATGTTATACTCACTAAGATTCGTATATCAATTTTATATCTGATCAAATCCAGTAGTATTCATCTAGGTTTTTCATTTTCAGCTAATTTCCCCAATAGGATGCTATTAATATCGTAGAGCATGAGCGTAGACCGTTGGCATGATTAGATCTAAGCCCAAGACCATGCCAATGTTTTATCGACTTCTGTTCTCAGGTGACAAAACCACTATTCCTTTAAACTCATTGAAAAGCACATACAATTAGCACATGCACTTTGCATCGTCATAACTTTTGCAAGTATCGTTTGACGATTAAATTAAATACTCTACAAATGTGTAATGTAGCATTCATGATAAAAATTCAAAACCAAACATAGTTTATGGGTTTTTAAAGAGTTTAAACGTTATTTTTGTATTTTTGACTATACAAATTTGGTTTTTAACCTCCTTCTTGAGCTCAGAATACAAATAATTAAGTATTTTCAATAATTAACTTAGGCTGAGTACTTTCGGAGAAAATCCGATAAAAATTCTGCCACATAAAATATATGAATTAGAAATGTATTTATACATTTGTCTTTATGGTTTAGTGTATTTCAGTTTTCAAACATATCTGAGAGTTAAGAAAATTTATCACAAAACCCACTGCAATGCAGTTGGCAAAACAACAAAGAAACGAAGTGTTATCTGACCCGTAACACTATAAATGTGTATCATCCAAACATCTGACATGGCTAGTTGTGTTAAATATTGGTGAGATCAAAAGTCTTGTTTAATATGATATATCCCTGTACAGTTCATCTATGCAGAAATAAACCAGTCATAATAACGGGTATTACGGAATACGGGTAACGGGTATGGTGAATATTGTTTCAGTATTATTATTATTATTATTATCATATCTAAACAGTTGCCTCAATATTATACTATATAAATTTACTTCGTATAATTCTGTAAATAGCTGTAAACCCCGTAGTAAACGATCATTTCCAAAGGTTCACGTCAGCTACTAGGTAGCTAAATATAAATCGATAGGTAATAATAGGATGATTTCCCAATTTACTTAAAATTGGTTTCTTTTGTAATTACCTGCATATTTCTATGTCGTTACGAAACGTTTATTGGCTAAAAATCATGCTGGCACTAACTACATTATAATTCAACACCGAAAAGCAATGAGATAAACACAATACGAAGACTAATAGTTCAAATCCTTTGCGTTTCCATTTATAATATATATATATATATATATATATATATTTTTTTTGTTCTTAGTTCATTGGAGGTAGGTACAATCTGAACTGTAACTAACATGTTCTGACACTGGTTAGATTGAGACTGGACTGGTTATTGATGGGATGTTTTCCTTTTTGACACAGAACATTATTATATAAATAAACTTATTCATTTTTATCTAAACCATTACCAAAAAACTGGGCTATTATAAGCAACATTAATTTTACTTGTATACATGTACTTTAATACATTAAGAGAAAAGAAAATTTTATAAAACTCCAAAAATAAACTTTGTGAAATTTATTTTTGTATAGTTTTAACTTTTAAAAGTCAGTGCTCTTAAATCTGATCCAAAATCACAATCCAAAGAAAAACATGGAATCGAACTGACGGAAAATAAAAATAAAAGTAATTTAATAAAAAATATAAACGTACAGCTAGTACACATTTTAGGATGTCTGTAATGTAATTATTACTATATCTGTGCTGTTCTAGGATTCTTAACTAGGAATTTATGATTTAGATGTAATAATGTAAATGAAAACAAATATGGTCATAGTAATCAGCAGAAATAGGCGAATGTCTGTATGTCTGCTGCTTTGCAGTGAAAATAAGTATTTTTCATAACCATTTTAAACAATATTATTGTAAATTCAAATTAGAATAAGTAAAGGAGTTTCTAGTAACAAAATTAAATACCCCCGTAGCAGCAAACCTGCATACTCAGCGAATTTCCAATGCATATAAATTTATCTTAATACCACACAAAGCCACATACCAAGTTTCATCACTATACATTGATAAATAAACGATTTATGACATTTTAATTATTCTCCATAACAATAACATGGCGGCTGAGTATGCAGGTTAGCTGAAATAAGGAACACTAAAATTGGGTTTTTATACAAATATCAATATAACTCAACTAGGTAAAGCCACATACCAAGTTCTATTAATTTATGTTCTTAATTAATAAAGATAACACTTACTTATTCTCCATAAGAATATCATGGGGCTGAGTATGCAGGTTTGCTGCTACGGGTACTATAGGCCAAAAATGGGTTTTTGTGCAAATATCAATAGACCACAATGAAATGAAGCAATATACCAAGTTTCGTCAAGATAAGTTGATAAATAAGCGAGATATACAATTTGTCTTATCCTCCTTAAGAATAGCATTGGACAACGTACTGTGTTTAGCACTTTCAATATCTCAGTAACCAATTGACGTATAGCAATAATTAAAACATCAAATTTTGCGTCTTTTTAAGCTGATTCCAATGGAAAAAATAATATTTTACTTTTTCAAAAATTATATGAAAAAACTCAAAAAACCCATTTTTGGGGTACAAAAGCCCCCCAAAATACCGCTTCGGATAGGCCGATCTGTCTGGTTTTCGAACTTAAAGTCATAAATGCTGCTTTACACGTATGTACCAAATTTCATCAAAATCGGAACTTTTTTACGAGAGTTATCGCACCCACGGACATATATATATATATATATATATATATATATATATATATATATATATATATATATATCAAATTCTGTATATATATATATATATATATCAAATTCTGTATATATATATATATATATATATATATATATATATATATATATATACAGTTTCGAACGAATGGTGTTTTTGGGGTCTGGGAACCTCAAAACGAAAAGTTATCATGGTCCCGGGCCTAGGTCTTACCATGCCGACTACGGTAATAGCTTCTTCCGTATAGGGGAAATTCGCTAAAAAAGGAAGAGAAAAGGAGAAAGACAATAAAGTGAATGATATTGTGCTCATATTAATGTCAAGGAAAACTTGAACTACAATCTTCACTGCCGTAACGAGGAGAGGAAGCAATAAAGTTTCTAGTGGTCTCAGGATCAAGAGAAGATCAAATAGCAAACTGCGACGAAGCTGAGCAGAATAGCTATCCGACTAGGACATGTTCTCTTAGTGTAGTATTGTAGTATGGTATGTAATAGTCATATGGTTGTTGTACTATTACATAAAATATGTTCAAATTTTTTTAATGGAGATTTGTGAAAAGGATAGAAATAACAGAGAGTTATGCAATTTAGTAACACGAATGTCAAAACTTCTTAGTAGAAAAGTTTTAGTACTTACATCTTATTATTCATAGTTTTGGATATTTATACCTTATATAGAGGATAATCCTCATTAGTCTATGCCTCTATCGATTTGAGATGATTTAACATACCATAAAACATTATTTTCCCAAGCTTTAAGTAGGTTAATAACAATTCATGTATTGGTGTTGTTTTACTAAGCAGTTGAAACCTGAGATATTATAATTATTTATTTATTCAACAGAAACCAAGTTCTACAATATATAATGCTAAAGAATGTATCATGCTACAAGATTATATGAAATACAATGCGGGGAAGGCTCCTGTAAAATAGGTAGCCACTAGCAAATCGGCACCAATTATGACCACATGTTATTCGGTATTTGTATACATCTAATTCTACCCTATTTTGATTCATAATTGTATTGTAGTACTAAATCACTAAAACAGATTTAGAACTTTTGTCAGTCTTCAAAATATACGGTAATCTTCAAGGCAATTCAGTAGAATCCTTCCAACAAAAATATCAAATACACCTAATTATTCCTACGCTTTGATGTAAACAGTAAATCTAAGATGAATAAGCCGCATCTTCTCTGCTTAACTGATCAATAAACTTAGGTTATTTGACTAAGGCAGAAACCCTTTGAACTGACAAGACAAACTTGTACAATGTTCCACGGTTAATTGGAAAAATGTTGGCAAAATTTTTATTGAGATTGAACAGTTAAATCGAACACAAACTTTACTCTAAGACCAATACTCGAGAAGTACACTAGAAAAGGATTAAACTAATAATAAAGTAACATAAGTTCTTTGAGATCACTACGCATAATTTTATAAACACGTAAATATGTATATATATTTAATCACCAGTATTACTTCTAAGATAGAGTAGATCGATTAAACATAACTATAACTTTGACTGGTTCAAAGCGTTTAGTTATTGATGATAACTAGGCATATTTCAAAATTAAAATTAATAAAAATTGAAAGCAATGTTATCGCGAGTACACGGCTCTCGTGTTGGTTTACAAGACTGGACATTTTCTCTCTTCTTTATTTTTATATTTTGTATATAAACTTAAAGAATATGTTTGCCTTACTTTGCCCGTCCACATAGACTACTAATCTGAGCGTGTAATATATCCATCATAGCGGGACGTGAGAAATTACAGTACGAGTTTGAAAATTGTATATGCAGAGTAAATATTCAAATGTTTATATTCAATGGTTTAGCAGAACTGAAACAATTTACCTGTCATGGCTGGGATTTGAACCCGCGACAGGGCCGCTGCCATGGTCTCGAGGTCCACAGGACCTTCCCCACTACGCCAAAAACAAGCCTATTTTACAGTCCATATTTTACAGAAGTTGTGGTTGTTTAGATATATGTTTATAGAAATGTTGGTTTAAATGACAACACAAATAAGCAACACATTTAATTGACAAAACACAAAACGTTATTTTCCTACTAAAGGTGGACATAACAAATGGAGATGCTTAACGTTTTATAGGGCCTCATTTCAGTTGACATAATAAATTAACCGTTACCTTGCCTGGTTTTATCACCTCCATTAACGTTAAGATTGGAAAGTTAACCACAATACTAAACCGCAGTGGAGCTTTATTTTAAATAGTATTATTAGTTTCACATAAGGATTGACTGTTTAATATGTGAACATCCAATAAACCTTTTTTTAACTTATTAAATTATTTTTATAATGTAACTTTTAGGAAACATAAATTATACGTTATTTCCATACGTTTTTTATAAATATTATCAGAAACAATAGAAAGGTTAATTTTTTGGGTTACTTATTCAGTGGTCCAATATTTATCTTTTACCTGTACGTTTGATTAGAATTATTGATTTTAATTACTAATTTCAATATTATTTAAATTTAAATACGAAAACTTAAATACAAAGTACAAAACAGAGCCAATGTTTTGGAAGCGGTTATGATATCCCACGAGAGTAGACAAAACTATGTTCCTTTAAGGTTATTAAAGTTGTCTGCTCTTATCGGAGCAGTATTAACTTGTTTATTTATATATAAAATGGCATTACAATTTCGTTTTAATAGACATTTCCTTGATATTGAGCATGATATCTCAAACTTTATTTCGATCGTAGTAGTAACACAGTTTACATTTTAAATTGTGAAATAAAACATCAGAATTCCAAAAAAGATTAAATTGTTTCTGCCTTTTACCTTTGGTTAAAAGAATATTAGACTTAAACGTTAGTTTAATTTAAGTGGTTACTCTTATTTAGCCAAAGATTTGATTCCGATTAGCTTTTTCCAAAAATTCTAAAACTTGTAACATGATTACTTACTGATTACTTACAATCAAAAGCTAATGAAATTAAAAAAACGACACATTAGAGTTAACGTTGTATACCTAATATAGCCAACTTACAAGTATTTACACATTTAAATATAGCCAGCGGATTAACGACTGACCTTAAACAGTGTAAGGCATTGAACAGTTGCAGGGTAGAATTATAAAGGATAGAGGAGGTTTAAGTGAGAATTTTACGCATTTACTATTAGTAGGTGGCCACACTACAACGCAGGTTTTTTTTTAACTATTGTTTTTCCCTCTTAAAATATCTGATTTGCATTCCTTCTCTCTTACTAAACTCACATGTCAGAATTCGAAGGAAATTGCCATCAAGGTAGTTTTGGTAGGCTGGACCAAGAAACTGAAAATTGAATGCTTAGGATGAAGCTTTATAAAAGATGAGGTGAATATAAAACCTTTTTGTTCAGGGACAGGAAAACTGAAGCAGTTAGATGCCAACGTTTTGGTCATTCTGCCGGTATCTATATTGGACGCGTACCTCACACTTGGTCTTACTGTGCGTAATACTGCTTTAGTATTATGCCACTATCTATAAAACCAACATACAAATTTATTTGTGAATTATTAATATCTGCAAAAATTAAGAATTCAACTATAATTTCTTGGACAAGAATGATATTTAATATATTGATTCAACACTGCTGATTGAACAGCAATCATAAGTGCCCTTAGATGAACTTGATGAAACAAACTTTTGAGAAGACCTAAACAAGATTGCGTTTAAGATAATATTTCCTCTACCTTTACATTGTTATGTGATTAAAATGCGAAAAAGTTTAGTAAGGTTTTCAGAAGGAAGTAAAATTAGCATAAATTTGTGAAGAAGTTTGGAAAAAACTAGAGATAAATATATTTAGACCTTACTTGACCATAACATTGAAATATGCCCCTATGTCGTCTTAAAGGATTTTGGGTATCCTATAAAAAGGAACAAAAACTAATTGGGAGGAAAATTTAAGCCATACACTTACTATTTTTTTTATAATAACCACTCTGTGGTTAATTTAACTATTTAATACCATCGTTGAATTTAAAAAAATAATATTATATAGATTATACGTGTATATATATTCAACTGTATATATGTCTGACATACGAGGCTTGTAACTGAAAACCTGGATTGGTGTTTAAAAATTCAAAAGCTTGAAGCTACAGTTAAAATAATACTTTACTTATGTCAACATAGTTTTACAACGAGTTAAACGATAGTAAAAATAGTCAATATATATAAAAAACGTATTCTGTTTTTCTGTATAGTAATAATTGTTATAATGGAGCATTAAATGTAGATACACAATTGTACTTTAAATAGAATTGATGAATATTGTGATTATATTATTTGAGTATTGCACTCATATTATATTATCAGAACCTAGCCGACACAAAACGTTATCTCAAATAAAGAATATCATAATCAAGTACTCTGAGGCTCAGGGGGAACATTATTATGTCATATCACAGACACAAATAGGTCAAGTTTCCTGCCTTGTCAATAGTATTGCATTTGAAAAGCCTTTAGTTCCAAGTATTTCAAATATTTTGGAATATTATATACCTGAAAATATGACAAATTTCCTCAGATTACTTGATTGAGTATCTATGCTTATTCATGCAGTGCAAATTTTTGTAAGAATCCTTTATTCCTAATTTTTCTTGAAACCATTATTCCAAATGCTGGACAAACAATTCCAGCCTCAACGCTTGCACCTCAACTTATCAGGTTTAAAATCTGTGCTTAAACCATTCTGAGATGATTCAGTACGATTCTTTCATGTAAACCAATATCAGAATGTTTTACCTAAATGTCGTGCCCTGATATGTTTCATGGGATAGGAGATTTTTTAAGATCCAAGTAAAATTATTCCAATAATATTGAAAATATTAGTTTGCTAAACGATTTTTATTTTAAGAAACAAGAAAAACTGCTGAAAATACTTTTCATTTTTATTTGGATACAACATTTTCATACTTAGGTTTTGAGTAAAATTGTAAACATTTGTAAAATATAACGATAGTCAAGGTAGTAAATTAATTTGTTTTAATAATATTTGTGTTGTGTAATTACTTTTATGTGTAACGGATACTGAAAGTCTGATGAGTGGATTAGGATAAACTGACAAAGAAACACTGAATTTTATTTAGAGCGATTTGATTATGGTTTTATATAAAATATTTCGTACTGGATTCAAATTAGGCCAGTATGAAGTCTGAGCTCAGGTTTTGCATATTAATACTGCTGAAACATTAAAAGAAAAATGGATTGCAATAAAAAACTACATTGGGGCTTAATATCACCAGTCTCTTGATCAATAAATCAATTTTTCATTTATTTTGCAATAGATGTCTAACTGGTAAAATACATCTATCGTGCCACCTCATCGTGAATAATATATTAAAAGATAAACGTTCTATAAAACAAGTATAGGATTTTTTCCAGTTATGAGAGCACATAATGTCGGGTATAAATGTGCAAGGAATTGTAACACGTGTAAGGTGGGGAATCTTAAAATACCGCCTGTTGGTTGACAAGGGACGAGCGTTAAACAGACGCGGTATCCTGACCACGTCCTTGTAGTTTGGTGGACATCTTTATTGGGCCATACCTTAAACTTAGAGCGACTGACATCAACTGCTTTATGACCCATATATTCACATAAACTTGAGGTTTTTTCCACTAACTGAATTGAATAAATATGTTCTTAAAATATATCTATGCCCATATCACGGTACCTTTATGGTATCGTTTGTTGCAAGTGTAACTTTATTTGTTATTAATAAATAAAGTAAAACTTAGTTTTGGCAATTTCATTTAGGCTCAATGGTATTTGAGCTTTAAAGTGTTTAACTATAATCATGAGTAGCACTGAATTTGTTTATTCAAGCTATATTTTATACCATTATTCTATATTTGTACGTTATGCTCAAAAGTGTTGAGCGTACTATTGTCAAATGTCCTATTAACCATTTGACAATGCATGGTTAATAGGGCCATGTATTTTCATTACATAGGACATTGTCATTTCCTATGTAACTATTCCCTATTAAACTCCAATAAGATGTAATAGTAGAATGATGTAATAGTAGTACGAAGTACGTTAATTTTCAGAAGTCAGTACAGAATTATTTATTAAAAGATTTACGGGAGTATAATATCAAGATAAATATAAGGGCCATAGGAAAATAGATTCCTGTAAGTAAAGTACACTATAATGATGTACGAATTACTTTTCACATATACAATATCCATTCCGGCCCAAAGGTCAACGAGTTTCCCAGCAGTGATGTACATAAGATTATTTTTAAATTAAGGATTTTTCTTTAATGGTTTAAGTTATAAGAACTTTTCAGTAAACAAAGCACTTGACAGTTCTCAAGGTCGACTTGGAAGTTGTAACATGAACTCTTCCATTACAGCGGCACGTGGACTGGAGGCGGGAATGTGGCTCTTACTCATAGATATTGTTACAGCGTCACCCCAGCCGTAATGTTTAATGTAGGCCAACTGCTGGATAGTATCCTCGTATTAATTTGTTATTGTCTGGTTACTCTTGAGAAATATTATTCAACTGAATGGATATTTCACATTACCTTGAGGAGAATACAGGAAAACAATCAATGTAGAGCTGTAACAAAACAAATAAAATCTTAAGAAATATATATATAAATATATATATATGTGTGTGTGTGTGTATGTGTGTGTGTGTGTGTGTGTGTGTGTGTGTGTGTTTGTGTGTACAGTACATTGTTTTACTTGCTGAATTATTTCTCTATTATTTAAATTACCTCCGTATCAATGCTATTATTTAATCAAATTTGGTTTTGTGAGTTTCTGCTATTGACGATCTATAAAATTATTATTATTATTTCAATCTAAAGCTCTTACCTACTAGACGCCCGTGTGGTTTAGATGCATTCACCTTCAGGGCTCTGATTTATGGGCTTTTAAACTTCCAATGTTTATCCTAGGGAATAACATATATAAAAAAATTAAATATTTTTTAGATGATTCAATATTGATTTGGCTCAAAACCAAAACAGGTGGTTTAAAAATAATATACAGTATATAAAAACTAGCGAAATGGCAACAAAATAATAACTTATAGAACTTTATCCTGTGCGGTAGTTTCATAAAAATGTATTAACTCTATAGTTCAACTGGCTTCACTCGTTTTAAAGTATAATAAATTACGTTCGCACTGTTATGCTATTAGTTTAATTAGTTCAATGATTAATAACTGGATATCTACATTTAACTGATATTACAGAACAACTGGCTTAAGTTCACATTATGACTAGAATGAACTGGAAAACACAGAGTATTCAGGGAAATCTATTAATATCGGAGGTAACAGAAAAGCTTTTGTATAGGCGATTACAATAGCGTGCAGTCAGTAGGGAAATTGACCAGTGACGACCACAGTTTAGTAGGAACCATAGTCTGCCGGCCTACCTAATCTATTCTGGATGGATAAATTCCATTAATTAAATACACTAATTACACTAATTAAATAAACACGTTGTATTTATATTTTACGATTTATTTATCTTGGCCAGAATTTACAGATTATTTATAGGTAATTTTACAGTAGACAAAGAAATAAACCGCAGACAATCATATCTAGAAATAAACCGTAAAACACTTTCTTTACGATACGGCAATATTTAAGGACACAAACTGGAATTGTTGCCAATTGTTTGGCTCAGCTTCTGGGTTTATGTTTCCAGACTTTATGCCGTCAACCCCTCATTGCCATCCAGCAAGTTTATTTTTACACCCTGTGGTTTATGCATGCCATAAGCTTAACTTAAAGCTGGTATAAACGCTCAACGAGGGTATTCTTGCTGGTAAAATATTGTTTTTAAAAAATGTATCATTTTTGTGGAAAGCGTATCTATGAGTTATTTTGAATCATTTATTTGCTTACAATCTATTATATTTAGTCCTTCAATACTTCAAATATATTTACATAGTATATAAATAATATATTATTATATACCAATTGTACAGAACTTACACGTTATAGTCAAAAAAAGTAGTAGTTAAAGGGGTTTATTACTGTAACTAATTTGTATCACTTCGCCTTATTACTTTTAAATCATAAGTAGGTTTAATCCTAAGTGTGTATATTTATTGCTATACCTGCAAGAAAAATCGGGAAATAACAAATGTATTTACTTATGTTATTAAAAATTTAAAAACAACATTTTTAAATAAGTTGAAGAAAAACTTGTATTTTTAATATCAAATAACGGCTTTTTATATCATATAATGTAAAATAGTTTTTAAAATATTAAAAAAGTCTTATGTAGATGAAAATCAATATATATATTAAATCTAGCGATGGTCTATTTAACCTTACTGGTCTGTCCAATAAAAGCAAAAATCTGACAGTTTTGGTTCTAGGGATTAAGTTTGACAGAACAAAGTGTTACATCAAACAACTAAACAGAGAAGTACCTTCATTTACAGTTATATGATACTCATGTCTTTAACTTTATACAACAAATCTATTTTATCATAGACTTAAAGGATGTTGAATAACGGCAAAGATCTTAAAATGCTTAAAGGCAATATAAGACATCGGGCAAGCAGGGTTTATTTCAGCCTTCTCCGACAGAAAGGAAGAAGGAAGTAATAAAGTTTCAAGTTTCTGAGCCTCGGGAGGACAACAATAAACTGGTGTCCCGACAGACAATGCAGTAGGTCACGTTTCCCATAGTGGTGTACATTATTTAGGTATGTGGGCTACTTAAGTGAATTATGAGGTACTCTAAATGAAATATATAAACATTTTAGATATTAGTTTATTTTTTTGATAAAATGAAATGTATGATAAAAAAATAATTAATTTATTTATCACGTCTTATCAAGTGTTTTTTTTAGTATTTAAACATAAGATGGTGCAGAATATATATTAATTGTATTAATGTGGTAACTTTTACCGACTAAAATATATATTTGATATGCTGGAGTAGAAGTTTAAGTGCTGTTTTGACCATAATAAGAAGCATTTTATAATTCTCTTTTGTTATGTCGTTTCTGTGGCTCTTCTTTCGATAAGTTTAACTGTTCTTAATTAAATTTTACAACATTTAAAAGGTACACGAAATACCAGAACATCTATTCGACTTGGACACCTATATCCTTAAAATTATGGGAAAAACGTACAACTTATTTTATGGGTTTACCTACAATGACGTTTTGAACATTTTTTAGAGTAAGTATTTAAGAGGATCAGAAGGTACCTTTATTATTAATTGCTTTCTCTAATTAGTTTGGTAAATATTCATTGTTAAATTTGTTTTACCAAATAATAACTTTTGAAAAGAGCAAATCCCATTAACAAATCGTATTAAACTGTGAGTAAACCTGTAATGTTACTGTAATAATAGAAAGCCATAAAAATAAGAAATAACTAGCGATGATTATTAATGGTGTCTCTATATATGAGTTTGTATTAGTAACAAATTACCAAGCGGTTTTATGGTAGAACTGTTTCATTACATAACCAGTAAAATCTTTTTACGATTTGGTATAATTTCTTACTACTAGGAGCGAAGGATAAACACTTCATCAGTTAATCATAACCCTACCTCAGAACATTAGTGATCGCTATGAGCGGTTGTATCTGGTCTGCTAATGAACCAATAACGTTTGGCCAGGTCAATACAACAGGTATGTTGCTTGTATAACAACCGAACTACCGATGGATAAACACTTCATCAGTTCATCATAACCCTACCTCAGAACATTAGTGATCTCTATGAGCGGTTGTATCTGGTCTGCTAATGAACCAATAACGTTTGGCCACGTCAATACACAGGTATGTTGCCTGTATAACAACCGAGCTACCGAAGGATAAACACTTCATCAGTTCATCATAACCCTACCTCAGAACATCACCGATCGCTATGAGCGGTTGTATCTGGTCTGCTAATGAACCAATAACGTTTGGCCACGTCAATACACAGGTATGTTGCTTGTATGACAACCGAACTACCGAAGGATAAACACTTCATCAGTTCATAATAACCCTACCTCAAAACATTGCCGATCGCTATGAGCGGTTATATCTGGTCTGCTAATGAACCAATATCGTTTGGCCACGTCAATACACAGGTATGTTGCTTGTATAACAACCGAGCTACCGAAGGATAAACACTTCATCAGTTCATCATAACCCTACCTCAGAACATTAGTGATCGCTATGAGCGGTTGTATCTGGTCTGCTAATGAACCAATAACGTTTGGCCACGTCAATACACAGGTATGTTGCTTGTATAACAACCGAACTACCGAAGGATAACACTTCATCAGTTCATCATAACCCTACCTCAGAACATTAGTGATCGCTATGAGCGTTTGTATCTGGTCTGCTAATGAACCAATAACGTTTGGCCACGTCAATACACAGGTATGTTGCTTGTATAACAACCGAACTACCTAAGGATAAACACTTCATCAGTTCATCATAACCCTACCTCAGAACATTAGTGATCGCTATGAGCGTTTGTATCTGGTCTGCTAATGAACCAATAACGTTTGGCCACGTCAATACACAGGTATGTTGCTTGTATAACAACCGAACTACCTAAGGATAAACACTTCATCAGTTCATCATAACCCTACCTCAGAACATTAGTGATCGCTATGAGCGTTTGTATCTGGTCTGCTAATGAACCAATAACGTTTGGCCACGTCAATACACAGGCATGTTGCTTGTATAATAACCGAACTACCGAAGGATAAACACTTCATCAGTTCATCATAACCCTACCTCAGAACATCACCGATCGCTATGAGCGGTTGTATCTGGTCTGCTAATGAACCAATAACGTTTGGCCACGTCAATACACAGGTATGTTGCTTGTATAACAACCGAACTACCGAAGGATAAACACTTCATCGGTTCATCATAACCCTACCTCAGAACATTGCCGATCGCTATGAGCGGTTGTATCTGGTCTGATAATGAACCAATAACGTTTGGCCACGTCAATACACAGGTATGTTGCTGGTATAACAACCGAACTACCGAAGGATAAACACTTCATCAGTTCATCATAACCCTACCTCAGAACATTAGTGATCGCTATGAGCGGTTATATCTGGTCTGCTAATGAACCAATAACATTTGGCCACGTCAATACACAGGCATGTTGCTTGTATAACAACCGAACTACCGAAGGATAAACACTTCATCTGTTCTTCATAACCCTACCTCAGAACATTAGTGATCGCTATGAGCGGTTGTATCTGGTCTGCTAATGAACCAATAACGTTTGGCCACGTCAATACACAGGCATGTTGCTTGTATAACAACCGAACTACCGAAGGATAAACACTTCATCAGTTCATCATAACCCTACCTCAGAACATTAGTGATCGCTATGAGCGGTTGTATCTGGTCTGCTAATGAACCAATAACGTTTGGCCACGTCAATACACAGGTATGTTGCTTGTATGACAACCGAACTACCAAAGGATAAACACTTCATCAGTTCATCATAACCCTACCTCAGAACATTAGTGATCGCTATGAGCGGTTGTATCTGGTCTGCTAATGAACCAATAACGTTTGGCCAGGTCAATACACACGGATTTTGCTTGTATAACAACCGAACTACCGAAGGATAAACACTTCATCAGTTCATCATAACCCTACCTCAGAACATTTCCGATCGCTATGAGCGGTTGTATCTGGTCTGCTAATGAACCAATAACGTTTGGCCACGTCAATACACAGGTATGTCGCTTGTATAACAACGAGCTACCGAAGGATAAACACTTCATCAGTTCATCATAACCCTACCTCAGAACATTAGTGATCGCTATGAGCGGTTGTATCTGGTCTGCTAATGAGCCAATAACGTTTGGCCAGGTCAATACACAGGCATGTTGCTTGTATAACAACCGAGCTACCGAAGGATAAACACTTCATCAGTTAATCATAACCCTACCTCAGAACATTGCCGATCGCTATGAGCGGTTGTATCGGGTCTGCTAATGAACCAATAACGTTTGGCCACGTCAATACACAGGTATGTTGCTTGTATAAAAACCGAACTACCGAGGGATAAACACTTCATCAGTTCATCATAACCCTACCTCAGAACATTAGTGATTGCTATGAGCGGTTGTATCTGGTCTGCTAATGAACCAATAACGTTTGGCCAGGTCAATACACAGGCATGTTGCTTGTATAACAACCGAGCTACCGAAGGATAAACACTTCATCAGTTCATCATAACCCTACCTCAGAACATTGCCGATCGCTATGAGCGGTTGTATCTGGTCTGCTATTGAACCAATAACGTTAGGCCACGTCAATACACAGGTATGTTGCTTGTATAACAACCGAACTACCGAAGGATGAACACTTCATCAGTTCATCATAACCCTACCTCAGAACATTGCCGATCACTATGAGTGGTTGTATCTGGTCTGCTAATGAACCAATAACGTTTGGCCACGTCAATACACAGGTATGTTGCTTGTATAACAACCTAAATACCAAAGGATAAACACTTCATCAGTTCATCATAACCCTACCTCAGAACATTGCCGATCGCTATGAGCGATTGTATCTGGTCTGCTAATGAACCAATAACGTTTGGCCAGGTCAATACACAGGTATGTTGCTTGTATAACAACCGAGCTACCGAAGGATAAACACTTCATCAGTTAATCATAACCCTACCTCAGAATATTAGTGATCGCTATGAGCGGTTGTATCTGGTTTGCTAATGAACCAATAACGTTTGGCCACGTCAATACACAGGTATGTTGCTTGTATAACAACCGAGCTACCGAAGGATAAACACTTCATCAGTTCATCATAACCCTACCTCAGAACATTGCCGATCACTATGAGCGGTTGTATCTGGTCTGCTAATGAACCAATAACGTTTTGCCACGTCAATACACAGGTATGTTGCTTGTATAACAACCGAACTACCAAAGGATAAACACTTCATCAGTTCATCATAACCCTACCTCAGAACATTGCCGATCGCTATGAGCGGTTGTATCTGGTCTGCTAATGAACCAATAACGTTAGGCCACGTCAATACACAGGTATGTTGCTTGTATGACAACCGAACTACCGAAGGATAAACACTTCATCAGTTCATCATAACCCTACCTCAGAACATTGCCGATCGCTATGAGCGGTTGTATCTGGTCTGCTAATGAACCAATAACGTTTGGCCACGTCAATACACAGGTATGTTGCTTGTATAACAACCGAACTACCAAAGGATAAACACATCATCAGTTCATCATAACCCTACCTCAGAACATTGCCGATCGCTATGAGTGGTTGTATCTGGCCTGCTAATGAACCAATAACGTTTGGCCACGTCAATACACAAGTATGTTGCTTGTATAACAACCGAACTACCGAAGGATAAACACTTCATCAGTTCATAATAACCCTACCTCAGAACATTAGTGATCGGTATGAGTAATTGTATCTGGTCTGCTAATGATCCAATAATGTTTGGCCAGGTCAATACACAGGTATGTTGCTTGTATAACAACCAAACTACCGAAGGATAAACACTTCATCAGTTCATCATAACACTACCTCAGAATATTAGTGATCGCTATGAGCGGTTGTATCTGGTCTGCTAATGAACCAATAACGTTTGGCCACGTCAATACACAAGTATGTTGCTTGTATGACAACCGAACTACCGAAGGATAAACACTTCATCAGTTCATCATAACCCTACTTCAGAACATTAGTAATCACTATGAGCGGTTGTATCTGGTCTGCTAATGAACCAATAACGTTTGGCCACGTCAATACACAAGTATGTTGCTTGTATGACAACCGAACTACCGAAGGATAAAAACTTCATCAGTTCATCATAACCCTACCTCAGAACATTGCCGATCACTATGAGCGGTTGTATCTGGTCTGCTAATGAACCAATAACGTTTGGCTACGTCAATACACAGGTATGTTGCTTGTATAACAACCGAACTACCGAAGGATAAACTCTTCATCAGTTCATCAAAACCCTACCTCAGAACATTAGTGATCGCTATGAGCGGTTGTATCTGGTCTGCTAATGAACCAATAACGTTTGGCCACGTGAATACACAGGTATTTTGCTTGTATAACAACCGAACTACCGAAGGATAAACACTTCATCAGTTCATCATAACCCTACCTCAGAACATCACCGATCGCTATGAGCGGTTGTATCTGGTCTGCTAATGAACCAATAACGTTTGGCTACGTCAATACACAGGTATGTTGCTTGTATAACAACCAATCTACCGAAGGATAAACACTTCATCGGTTCATCATAACCCTACCTCAGAACATTACCGATCGCTATGAGCGGTTGTGTCTGGTCTGCTAATGAACCAATAACGTTTGGCCACGTCAATACACAGGTATGTTGCTTGTATAACAACCGAACTACCGAAGGATAAACACTTCATCAGTTCATCATAACCCTACCTCAGAACATCACCGATCGCTATGAGCGGTTGTGTCTGGTCTGCTAATGAACCAATAACGTTTGGCCACGTCAATACACAGGTATGTTGCTTGTATAACAACCGAGCTACCGAAGGATAAACACTTCATCAGTTCATCATAACCCTACCTCAGAACATCAGTGATCGCTATGAGCGGTTGTATCTGGTCTGCTAATGAACCAATAACCTTTGGCCACGTCAATCGCAGGTATGTTGCTTGTATGACAACCGAACTACCGAAGGATAAACACTTCATCAATTCATCATAACCCTACCTCAGAACATTAGTGATCGCTATGAGCGGTTGTATCTGGTCTGCTAATGAGCCAATAACGTTTGGCCAGGTCAATACACAGGCATGTTGCTTGTATAACAACCCAGCTACCGAAGGATAAACACTTCATCAGTTCATCATAACCCTACCTCAGAACATTGCCGATCGCTATGAGCGATTGTATCTGGTCTGCTAATGAACCAATAACGTTTGGCCAGGTCAATACACAAGTATGTTGCTTGTATGACAACCGAACTACCGAAGGATAAACACTTCATCAGTTCATCATAACCCTACCTCAGAACATTGCCGATCGCTATGAGCGGTTGTATCTGGTCTGCTAATGAACCAATAATGTTTTGCCACGTCAATACACACGTATGTTGCTTGTATAACAACCGAACTACCAAAGGATAAACACTTCATCAGTTCATCATAACCCTACCTCAGAATATTAGTGATCGCTATGAGCGGTTGTATCTGGTCTGCTAATGAACCAATAACGTTTGGCCACGTCAATACACAAGTATGTTGCTTGTATGAAAACCGAACTACCGAAGGATAAACACTTCATCAGTTCATCATAACCCTACCTCAGAACATTGCCGATCGCTATGAGCGGTTGTATCTGGTCTGCTAATGAACCAATAACGTTTTGCCACGTCAATACACAGGTATGTTGCTTGTATAACAACCGAACTACTAAAGGATAAACACTTCATCAGTTCAGCATAACCCTACCTCAGAACATTGCCGATCGCTATGAGCGGTTGTATCTGGTCTGCTAATGAACCAATAACGTTAGGCCACGTCAATACACAGGTATGTTGCTTGTATGACAACCGAACTACCGAAGGATAAACACTTCATCAGTTCTTCATAACCCTACCTCAGAACATTGCCGATCGCTATGAGCGGTTGTATCTGGTCTGCTAATGAACCAATAACGTTTGGCCACGTCAATACACAGGTATGTTGCTTGTATAACAACCGAACTACCAAAGGATAAACACTTCATCAGTTCATAATAACCCTACCTCAGAACATTGCCGATCGCTATGAGCGGTTGTATCTGGCCTGCTAATGAACCAATAACGTTTGGCCACGTCAATACACAAGTATGTTGCTTGTATAACAACCGAACTACCGAAGGATAAACACTTCATCAGTTCATAATAACCCTACCTCAGAACATTAGTGATCGGTATGAGTAATTGTATCTGGTCTGCTAATGATCCAATAATGTTTGGCCAGGTCAATACACAGGTATGTTGCTTGTATAACAACCGAACTACCGAAGGATAAACACTTCATCAGTTCATCATAACCCTACCTCAGAATATTAGTGATCGCTATGAGCGGTTGTATCTGGTCTGCTAATGAACCAATAACGTTTGGCCACGTCAATACACAAGTATGTTGCTTGTATGACAACCGAACTACCGAAGGATAAACACTTCATCAGTTCATCATAACCCTACTTCAGAACATTAGTGATCGCTATGAGCGGTTGTATCTGGTCTGCTAATAAACCAATAACGTTTGGCCACGTCAATACACAAGTATGTTGCTTGTATGACAACCGAACTACCGAAGGATAAACACTTCATCAGTTCATCATAACCCTACCTCAGAACATTGCCGATCACTATGAGCGGTTGTATCTGGTCTGCTAATGAACCAATAACGTTTGGCTACGTCAATACACAGGTATGTTGCTTGTATAACAACCGAACTACCGAAGGATAAACCCTTCATCAGTTCATCATAACCCTACCTCAGAACATTAGTGATCGCTATGAGCGGTTGTATCTGGTCTGCTAATGAACCAATAACGTTTGGCCACGTCAATACACAAGTATGTTGCTTGTATAACAACCGAACTACCGAAGGATAAACCCTTCATCAGTTCATCATAACCCTACCTCAGAACATTTCCGATCGCTATGAGCGGTTGTATCTGGTCTGCTAATGAACCAATAACGTTTGGCCACGTCAATACACAAGTATGTCGCTTGTATAACAACGAGCTACCGAAGGATAAACACTTCATCAGTTCATCATAACCCTACCTCAGAACATTAGTGATCGCTATGAGCGGTTGTATCTGGTCTGCTAATGAGCCAATAACGTTTGGCCAGGTCAATACACAGGCATGTTGCTTGTATAACAACCGAGCTACCGAAGGATAAACACTTCATCAGTTAATCATAACCCTACCTCAGAACATTGCCGATCGCTATGAGCGGTTGTATCGGGTCTGCTAATGAACCAATAACGTTTGGCCACGTCAATACACAGGTATGTTGCTTGTATAAAAACCGAACTACCGAAGGATAAACACTTCATCAGTTCATCATAACCCTACCTCAGAACATTAGTGATTGCTATGAGCGGTTGTATCTGGTCTGCTAATGAACCAATAACGTTTGGCCAGGTCAATACACAGGCATGTTGCTTGTATAACAACCGAGCTACCGAAGGATAAACACTTCATCAGTTCATCATAACCCTACCTTAGAACATTGCCGATCGCTATGAGCGGTTGTATCTGGTCTGCTAATGAACCAATAACGTTAGGCCACGTCAATACACAGGTATGTTGCTTGTATAACAACCGAACTACCGAAGGATGAACACTTCATCAGTTCATCATAACCCTACCTCAGAACATTGCCGATCACTATGAGCGGTTGTATCTGGTCTGCTAATGAACCAATAACGTTTGGCCACGTCAATACACAGGTATGTTGCTTGTATAACAACCTAAATACCAAAGGATAAACACTTCATCAGTTCATCATAACCCTACCTCAGAACATTGCCGATCGCTATGAGCGATTGTATCTGGTCTGCTAATGAACCAATAACGTTTGGCCAGGTCAATACACAGGTATGTTGCTTGTATAACAACCGAGCTACCGAAGGATAAACACTTCATCAGTTCATCATAACCCTACCTCAGAATATTAGTGATCGCTATGAGCGGTTGTATCTGGTTTGCTAATGAACCAATAACGTTTGGCCACGTCAATACACAAGTATGTTGCTTGTATGACAACCGAACTACCGAAGGATAAACACTTCATCAGTTCATCATAACCCTACCTCAGAACATTGCCGATCGCTATGAGCGGTTGTATCTGGTCTGCTAATGAACCAATAACGTTTTGCCACGTCAATACACACGTATGTTGCTTGTATAACAACCGAACTACCAAAGGATAAACACTTCATCAGTTCATCATAACCCTACCTCAGAACATTGCCGATCGCTATGAGCGGTTGTATCTGGTCTGCTAATGAACCAATAACGTTAGGCCACGTCAATACACAGGTATGTTGCTTGTATGACAACCGAACTACCGAAGGATAAACACTTCATCAGTTCATCATAACCCTACCTCAGAACATTGCCGATTGCTATGAGCGGTTGTATCTGGTCTGCTAATGAACCAATAACGTTTGGCCACGTCAATACACAGGTATGTTGCTTGTATAACAACCGAACTACCAAAGGATAAACACTTCATAAGTTATTCATAACCCTACCTCAGAACATTGCCGATCGCTATGAGCGGTTGTATCTGGCCTGCTAATGAACCAATAACGTTTGGCCACGTCAATACACAAGTATGTTGCTTGTATAACAACCGAACTACCGAAGGATAAACACTTCATCAGTTCATAATAACCCTACCTCAGAACATTAGTGATCGGTATGAGTAATTGTATCTGGTCTGCTAATGATCCAATAGTGTTTGGCCAGGTCAATACACAGGTATGTTGCTTGTATAACAACCAAACTACCGAAGGATAAACACTTCATCAGTTCACCATAACCCTACCTCAGAATATTAGTGATCGCTATGAGCGGTTGTATCTGGTCTGCTAATAAACCAATAACGTTTGGCCACGTCAATACACAAGTATGTTGCTTGTATGACAACCGAACTACCGAAGGATAAACACTTCATCAGTTCATCATAACCCTACTTCAGAACATTAGTGATCGCTATGAGCGGTTGTATCTGGTCTGCTAATGAACCAATAACGTTTGGCCACGTCAATACACAAGTATGTTGCTTGTATGACAACCGAACTACCGAAGGATAAACACTTCATCAGTTCATCATAACCCTACCTCAGAACATTGCCGATCACTATGAGCGGTTGTATCTGGTCTGCTAATGAACCAATAACGTTTGGCTACGTCAATACACAGGTATGTTGCTTGTATAACAACCGAACTACCGAAGGATAAACCCTTCATCAGTTCATCATAACCCTACCTCAGAACATTAGTGATCGCTATGAGCGGTTGTATCTGGTCTGCTAATGAACCAATAACGTTTGGCCACGTCAATACAAAAGTATGTTGCTTGTATAACAACCGAACTACCGAAGGATAAACCCTTCATCAGTTCATCATAACCCTACTTCAGAACATTAGTGATCGCTATGAGCGGTTGTATCTGGTCTGCTAATGAACCAATAACGTTTGGCCACGTCAATACACAAGTATGTTGCTTGTATGACAACCGAACTACCGAAGGATAAACACTTCATCAGTTCATCATAACCCTACCTCAGAACATTGCCGATCACTATGAGCGGTTGTATCTGGTCTGCTAATGAACCAATAACGTTTGGCTACGTCAATACACAGGTATGTTGCTTGTATAACAACCGAACTACCGAAGGATAAACCCTTCATCAGTTCATCATAACCCTACCTCAGAACATTAGTGATCGCTATGAGCGGTTGTATCTGGTCTGCTAATGAACCAATAACGTTTGGCCACGTCAATACACAAGTATGTTGCTTGTATAACAACCGAACTACCGAAGGATAAACCCTTCATCAGTTCATCATAACCCTACCTCAGAACATTTCCGATCGCTATGAGCGGTTGTATCTGGTCTGCTATTGAACCAATAACGTTTGGCCACGTCAATACACAGGTATGTCGCTTGTATAACAACGAGCTACCGAAGGATAAACACTTCATCAGTTCATCATAACCCTACCTCAGAACATTAGTGATCGCTATGAGCGGTTGTATCTGGTCTGCTAATGAGCCAATAACGTTTGGCCAGGTCAATACACAGGCATGTTGCTTGTATAACAACCGAGCTACCGAAGGATAAACACTTCATCAGTTAATCATAACCCTACCTCAGAACATTGCCGATCGCTATGAGCGGTTGTATCGGGTCTGCTAATGAACCAATAACGTTTGGCTACGTCAATACACAGGTATGTTGCTTGTATAAAAACCGAACTACCGAAGGATGAACACTTCATCAGTTCATCATAACCCTACCTCAGAACATTGCCGATCACTATGAGCGGTTGTATCTGGTCTGCTAATGAACCAATAACGTTTGGCCACGTCAATACACAGGTATGTTGCTTGTATAACAACCTAAATACCAAAGGATAAACACTTCATCAGTTCATCATAACCCTACCTCAGAACATTGCCGATCGCTATGAGCGATTGTATCTGGTCTGCTAATGAACCAATAACGTTTGGCCAGGTCAATACACAGGTATGTTGCTTGTATAACAACCGAGCTACCGAAGGATAAACACTTCATCAGTTCATCATAACCCTACCTCAGAATATTAGTGATCGCTATGAGCGGTTGTATCTGGTTTGCTAATGAACCAATAATGTTTGGCCACGTCAATACACAAGTATGTTGCTTGTATGACAACCGAACTACCGAAGGATAAACACTTCATCAGTTCATCATAACCCTACCTCAGAACATTGCCGATCGCTATGAGCGGTTGTATCTGGTCTGCTAATGAACCAATAACGTTTTGCCACGTCAATACACAGGTATGTTGCTTGTATAACAACCGAACTACCAAAGGATAAACACTTCATCAGTTCATCATAACCCTACCTCAGAACATTGCCGATCGCTATGAGCGGTTGTATCTGGTCTGCTAATGAACCAATAACGTTAGGCCACGTCAATACACAGGTATGTTGCTTGTATGACAACCGAACTACCGAAGGATAAACACTTCATCAGTTCATCATAACCCTACCTCAGAACATTGCCGATCGCTATGAGCGGTTGTATCTGGTCTGCTAATGAACCAATAACGTTTGGCCACGTCAATACACAGGTATGTTGCTTGTATAACAACCGAACTACAAAAGGATAAACACTTCATCAGTTCATCATAACCCTACCTCAGAACATTGCCGATCGCTATGAGCGGTTGTTTCTGGCCTGCTAATGAACCAATAACGTTTGGCCACGTCAATACACAAGTATGTTGCTTGTATAACAACCGAACTACCGAAGGATAAACACTTCATCAGTTCATAATAACCCTACCTCAGAACATTAGTGATCGGTATGAGTAATTGTATCTGGTCTGCTAATGATCCAATAATGTTTGGCCAGGTCAATACACAGGTATGTTGCTTGTATAACAACCGAACTACCGAAGGATAAACACTTCATCAGTTCATCATAACCCTACCTCAGAATATTAGTGATCGCTATGAGCGGTTGTATCTGGTCTGCTAATGAACCAATAACGTTTGGCCACGTCAATACACAAGTATGTTGCTTGTATGACAACCGAACTACCGAAGGATAAACCCTTCATCAGTTCATCATAACCCTACCTCAGAACATTCGTGATCGCTATGAGCGGTTGTATCTGGTCTGCTAATGAACCAATAACGTTTGGCCACGTGAATACACAGGTATTTTGCTTGTATAACAACCGAACTACCGAAGGATAAACACTTCATCAGTTCATCATAACCCTACCTCAGAACATCACCGATCGCTATGAGCGGTTGTATCTGGTCTGCTAATGAACCAATGACGTTTGGCTACGTCAATACACAGGTATGTTTCTTGTATAACAACCAATCTACCGAAGGATAAACACTTTATCAGTTCATCATAACCCTACCTCAGAATATTACCGATCGCTATGAGCGGTTGTGTCTGGTCTGCTAATGAACCAATAACGTTTGGCCACGTCAATACACAGGTATGTTGCTTGTATAACAACCGAGCTAACGAAGGATAAACACTTCATCAGTTCATCATAACCCTACCTCAGAACATCAGTGATCACTATGAGTGGTTGTATCTGGTCTGCTAATGAACCAATAACGTTAGGCCACGTCAATACACAGGTATGTTGCTTGTATAACAACCGAACTACCGAAGGATAAACACTTCATCAGTTCATCATAACCCTACCTCAGAACATCACCGATCGCTATGAGCGGTTGTATCTGGTCTGCTAATGAACCAATAACGTTTGGCCACGTCAATCGCAGGTATGTTGCTTGTATGACAACCGAACTACCGAAGGATAAACACTTCATCAGTTCATCATAACCCTACCTCAGAACATTAGTGATCGCTATGAGCGGTTGTATCTGGTCTGCTAATGAGCCAATAACGTTTGGCCAGGTCAATACACAGGCATGTTGCTTGTATAACAACCGAGCTACCGAAGGATAAACACTTCATCAGTTAATTATAACCCTACCTCAGAACATTGCCGATCGCTATGAGCGGTTGTATCTGGCCTGCTAATGAACCAATAACGTTTGGCCACGTCAATACACAGGTATTTTGCTTGTATAACAACCTAAATACCAAAGGATAAACACTTCATCAGTTCATCATAACCCTACCTCAGAACATTGCCGATCGCTATGAGCGATTGTATCTGGTCTGCTAATGAACCAATAACGTTTGGCCAGGTCAATACACAGGTATGTTGCTTGTATAACAACCGAGCTACCGAAGGATAAACACTTCATCAGTTCATCATAACCCTACCTCAGAATATTAGTGATCGCTATGAGCGGTTGTATCTGGTCTGCTAATGAACCAATAACGTTTGGCCACGTCAATACACAAGTATGTTGCTTGTATGACAACCGAACTACCGAAGGATAAACACTTCATCAGTTCATCATAACCCTACCTCAGAACATTGCCGATCGCTATGAGCGGTTGTATCTGGTCTGCTAATGAACCAATAATTTTTGCCACGTCAATACACAGGTATGTTGCTTGTATAACAACCGAACTACCAAAGGATAAACACTTCATCAGTTCATCATAACCCTACCTCAGAACATTGCCGATCGCTACGAGCGGTTGTATCTGGTCTGCTAATGAACCAATAACGTTAGGCCACGTCAATACACAGGTATGTTGCTTGTATGACAACCGAACTACCGAAGGATAAACACTTCATCAGTTCATCATAACCCTACCTCAGAACATTGCCGATCGCTATGAGCGGTTGTATCTGGTCTGCTAATGAACCAATAACGTTTGGCCACGTCAATACACAGGTATGTTGCTTGTATAACAACCGAACTACCAAAGGATAAACACTTCATCAGTTCATCATAACCCTACCTCAGAACATTGCCGATCGCTATGAGCGGTTGTATCTGGCCTGCTAATGAACCAATAACGTTTGGCCACGTCAATACACAAGTATGTTGCTTGTATAACAACCGAACTACCGAAGGATAAACACTTCATCAGTTCATAATAACCCTACCTCAGAACATTAGTGATCGGTATGAGTAATTGTATCTGGTCTGCTAATGATCCAATAATGTTTGGCCAGGTCAATACACAGGTATGTTGCTTGTATAACAACCGAACTACTGAAGGATAAACACTTCATCAGTTCATCATAACCCTACCTCAGAATATTAGTGATCGCTATGAGCGGTTGTAACTGGTCTGCTAATGAACCAATAACGTTTGGCCACGTCAATACACAAGTATGTTGCTTGTATGACAACCGAACTACCGAAGGATAAACACTTCATCAGTTCATCATAACCCTACTTCAGAACATTCGTGATCGCTATGAGCGGTTGTATCTGGTCTGCTAATGAACCAATAACGTTTGGCCACGTCAATACACAAGTATGTTGCTTGTATGACAACCGAACTACCGAAGGATAAACACTTCATCAGTTCATCATAACCCTACCTCAGAACATTGCCGATCACTATGAGCGGTTGTATCTGGTCTGCTAATGAACCAATAACGTTTGGCTACGTCAATACACAGGTATGTTGCTTGTATAACAACCGAACTACCGAAGGATAAACCCTTCATCAGTTCATCATAACCCTACCTCAGAACATTAGTGATCGCTATGAGCGGTTGTATCTGGTCTGCTAATGAACCAATAACGTTTGGCCACGTGAATACACAGGTATTTTGCTTGTATAACAACCGAACTACCGAAGGATAAACACTTCATCAGTTCATCATAACCCTACCTCAGAACATCACCGATCGCTATGAGCGGTTGTATCTGGTCTGCTAATGAACCAATAACGTTTGGCTACGTCAATACACAGGTATGTTGCTTGTATAACAACCAATCTACCGAAGGATAAACACTTCATCAGTTCATCATAACCCTTCCTCAGAACATTACCGATCGCTATGATCGGTTGTGTCTGGTCTGCTAATGAACCAATAACGTTTGGCCACGTCAATACACAGGTATGTTGCTTGTATAACAACCGAGCTAACGAAGGATAAACACTTCATCAGTTCATCATAACCCTACCTCAGAACATCAGTGATCGCTATGAGTGGTTGTATCTGGTCTGCTAATGAACCAATAACGTTAGGCCACGTCAATACACAGGTATGTTGCTTGTATAACAACCGAACTACCGAAGGATAAACACTTCATCAGTTCATCATAACCCTACCTCAGAACATCACCGATCGCTATGAGCGGTTGTGTCTGGTCTGCTAATGAACCAATAACGTTTGGCCACGTCAATACACAGGTATGTTGCTTGTATAACAACCGAGCTACCGAAGGATAAACACTTCATCAGTTCATCATAACCCTACCTCAGAACATCAGTGATCGCTATGAGCGGTTGTATCTGGTCTGCTAATGAACCAATAACGTTTGGCCACGTCAATCGCAGGTATGTTGCTTGTATGACAACCGAACTACCGAAGGATAAACACTTCATCAGTTCATCATAACCCTACCTCAGAACATTAGTGATCGCTATGAGCGGTTGTATCTGGTCTGCTAATGAGCCAATAACATTTGGCCAGGTCAATACACAGGCATGTTGCTTGTATAACAACCGAGCTACCGAAGGATAAACACTTCATCAGTTAATCATAACCCTACCTCAGAACATTGCCGATCGCTATGAGCGGTTGTATCTGGTCTGCTAATGAACCAATAACGTTTTGCCTCGTTAATACACAGGTATGTTGCTTGTATAACAACCGAACTACCAAAGGATAAACACTTCATCAGTTCATCATAACCCTACCTCAGAACATTGCCGATCGCTATGAGCGGTCGTATCTGGTCTGCTAATGAACCAATAACATTTGGCCACGTCAATACACAGGTATGTTGCTAGTATGACAACCGAACTACCAAAGGATAAACACTTCATCAGTTCATCATAACCCTACCTCAGAACATTAGTGATTGCTATGAGCGGTTGTATCTGGTCTGCTAATGAACCAATAACGTTTGGCCAGTTCAATACACAGGCATGTTGCTTGTATAACAACCGAGCTACCGAAGGATAAACACTTCATCAGTTCATCATAACCCTACCTCAGAACATTGCCGATCGCTATGAGCGGTTGTATCTGGTCTGCTAATGAACCAATAACGTTAGGCCACGTCAATACACAGGTATGTTGCTTGTATAACAACCGAACTACCGAAGGATAAACACTTCATCAGTTCATCATAACCCGACCTCAGAACATTGCCGATCGCTATGAGCGGTTGTATCTGGTCTGCTAATGAACCAATAACGTTTGACCACGTCAATACACAGGTATGTTGTTGTATAAAGACCGAAATACCAAAGGATAAACACTTCATCAGTTCATAATAACCCTACCTCAGAACATTAGTGATCGGTATGAGCGGTTGTATCTGGTCTGCTAATGAACCAATAACGTTTGGCCAGGTCAATACACAGGTATGTTGCTTGTATAACAACCGAACTACCGAAGGATAAACACTTAATCAGTTCAACATAACCCTACCTCAGAATATTAGTGATCGCTATGAGCGGTTGTATCTGGTCTGCTAATGAACCAATAACGTTTGGCCACGTCAATACACAAGTATGTTGCTTGTATGACAACCGAACTACCGAAGGATAAACACTTCATCAGTTCATCATAACCCTACCTCAGAACATTGCCGATCACTATGAGCGGTTGTATCTGGTCTGCTAATGAACCAATAACGTTTGGCCACGTCAATACACAGGTATGTTGCTTGTATAACAACCGAACTACCGAAGGATAAACACTTCATCAGTTCATCATAACCCTACCTCAGAACATTAGTGATCGTTATGAGCGGTTGTATCTGGTCTGCTAATGAACCAATAACGTTTGGCCACGTGAATACACAGGTATTTTGCTTGTATAACAACCGAACTAACGAAGAATAAACACTTCGTCAGTTCATCATAACCCTACCTCAGAACATCACCGATCGCTATGAGCGGTTGTATCTGGTCTGCTAATGAACCAATAACGTTTGGTCACGTCAATACACAGGTATGTTGCTTGTATAACAACCAATCTACCGAAGGATAAACACTTCATCAGTTCATAATAACCCTAACTCAGAACATCACCGATCGCTATGAGCGGTTGTGTCTGGTCTGCTAATGAACCAATAACGTTTTGCCACGTCAATACACAGGTATGTTGCTTGTATAACAACCGAGCTACCGAAGGATAAACACTTCATCAGTTCATCATAACCCTACCTCAGAACATCAGTGATCGCTATGAGCGGTTGTATCTGGTCTGCTAATGAACCAATAACGTTTGGCCACGTCAATCGCAGGTATGTTGCTTGTATGACAACCGAACTACCGAAGGATAAACACTTCATCAGTTCATCATAACCCTACCTCAGAACATTAGTGATCGCTATGAGCGGTTGTATCTGGTCTGCTAATGAGCCAATAACGTTTGGCCAGGTCAATACACAGGCATGTTGCTTGTATAACAACCGAGCTACCGAAGGATAAACACTTCATCAGTTAATCATAACCCTACCTCAGAACATTGCCGATCGCTATGAGCGGTTGTATCTGGTTTGCTAATGAACCAATAACGTTTTGCCACGTTAATACACAGGTATGTTGCTTGTATAACAACCGAACTACCAAAGGATAAACACTTCATCAGTTCATCATAACCCTACCTCAGAACATTGCCGATCACTATGAGCGGTCGTATCTGGTCTGCTAATGAACCAATAACATTTGGCCACGTCAATACACAGGTATGTTGCTAGTATGACAACCGAACTACCAAAGGATAAACACTTCATCAGTTCATCATAACCCTACCTCAGAACATTAGTGATTGCTATGAGCGGTTGTATCTGGTCTGCTAATGAACCAATAACGTTTGGCCAGTTCAATACACAGGCATGTTGCTTGTATAACAACCGAGCTACCGAAGGATAAACACTTCATCAGTTCATCATAACCCTACCTCAGAACATTGCCGATCGCTATGAGCGGTTGTATCTGGTCTGCTAATGAACCAATAACGTTAGGCCACGTCAATACACAGGTATGTTGCTTGTATAACAACCGAACTACCAAAGGATAAACACTTCATCAGTTCATAATAACCCTACCTCAGAACATTAGTGATCGGTATGAGCGGTTGTATCTGGTCTGCTAATGAACCAATAACGTTTGGCCAGGTCAATACACAGGTATGTTGCTTGTATAACAACCGAACTACCGAAGGATAAACACTTAATCAGTTCAACATAACCCAACCTCAGAATATTAGTGATCGCTATGAGCGGTTGTATCTGGTCTGCTAATGGACCAATAACGTTTGGCCACGTCAATACACAAGTATGTTGCTTGTATGACAACCGAACTACCGAAGGATAAACACTTCATCAGTTCATCATAACCCTACCTCAGAACATTGCCGATCACTATGAGCGGTTGTATCTGGTCTGCTAATGAACCAATAACGTTTGGCCACGTCAATACACAGGTATGTTGCTTGTATAACAACCGAACTACCGAAGGATAAACACTTCATCAGTTCATCATAACCCTAACTCAGAACATTAGTGATCGCTATGAGCGGTTGTATCTGGTCTGCTAATGAACCAATAACGTTTGGCCACGTGAATACACAGGTATTTTGCTTGTATAACAACCGAACTAACGAAGGATAAACACTTCGTCAGTTCATCATAACCCTACCTCAGAACATCACTGATCGCTATGAGCGGTTTTATCTGGTCTGCTAATGAACCAATAACGTTTGGTCACGTCAATACACAGGTATGTTGCTTGTATAACAACCAATCTACCGAAGGATAAACACTTCATCAGTTCATAATAACCCTAACTCAGAACATCACCGATCGCTATGAGCGGTTGTGTCTGGTCTGCTAATGTACCAATAACGTTTGGCCACGTCAATACACAGGTATGTTGCTTGTATAACAACCGAGCTACCGAAGGATAAACACTTCATCAGTTCATCATAACCCTACCTCAGAACATCAGTGATCGCTATGAGCGGTTGTATCTGGTCTGCTGTTGAACCAATAACGTTTGGCCACGTCAATACACAGGTATGTTGCTTGTATGACAACCGAACTACTGAAGGATAAACACTTCATCAGTTCATCATAACCCTACCTCAGAACATTAGTGATCGCTATGAGCGGTTGTATCTGGTCTGCTAATGAACCAATAACGTTTGGCCACGTCAATACACAGGTATGTTGCTTGTATAACAACCGAACTACCGAAGGATAAACACTTCATCAGTTCATCATAACCCTACCTCAGAACATCACCGATCGCTATGAGCGGTTTTATCTGGTCTGCTAATGAACCAATAACGTTTGGCCACGTCAATACACAGGTATGTTGCTTGTTTAACAACCGAGCTACCGAAGGATAAACACTTCATCAGTTCATCATAACCCTACCTCAGAACATTAGTGATCGCTATGAGCGGTTGTATCTGGTCTGCTAATGAACCAATAACGTTTGGCCACGTCAATACACAAGTATGTTGCTTGTATGACAACCGAACTACCGAAGGATAAACACTTCATCAGTTCATCATAACCCTACCTCAGAACATTGCCAATCACTATGAGCGGTTGTATCTGGTCTGCTAATGAACCAATAACGTTTGGCCACGTCAAAACACAGGTATGTTGCTTGTATAACAACCGAACTACCGAAGGATAAACACTTCATCAGTTCATCATAACCCTACCTCAGAACATTAGTGATCGCTATGAGCGGTTGTATCTGGTCTGCTAATGAACCAATAACGTTTGGCCACGTGAATACACAGGTATTTTGCTTGTATAACAACCGAACTAACGAAGGATAAACACTTCGTCAGTTCATCATAACCCTACCTCAGAACATCACCGATCGCTATGAGCGGTTGTATCTGTTCTGCTAATGAACCAATAACGTTTGGTCACGTCAATACACAGGTATGTTGCTTGTATAACAACCAATCTACCGAAGGATAAACACTTCATCAGTTCATAATAACCCTAACTCAGAACATCACCGATCGCTATGAGCGGTTTTATCTGGTCTGCTAATGAACCAATAACGTTTGGCCACTTCAATACACAGGTATGTTGCTTGTTTAACAACCGAGCTACCGAAGGATAAACACTTCATCAGTTCATCATAACCCTACCTCAGAACATTAGTGATCGCTATGAGCGGTTGTATCTGGTCTGATAATGAACCAATAACGTTTGGCCAGGTCAATACACAGGTATGTTGCTTGTATAACAACCGAGCTACCGAAGGATAAACACTTCATCAGTTCATCATAACCCTACCTCAGAATATTAGTGATCGCTATGAGCGGTTGTATCTGGTCTGCTAATGAACCAATAACGTTTGGCCACGTCTATACACAAGTATGTTGCTTGTATGACAACCGAACTACCGAAGTATAAACACTTCATCAGTTCATCATAACCCTACCTCAGAACATTGCCGATCGCTATGAGCGGTTGTATCTGGTCTGCTAATGAACCAATAACGTTTGGCCACGTCAATACACAGGTATGTTGCTTGTATAACAACCGAACTACCGAAGGATAAACACTTCATCAGTTCATCATAACCCTACCTCAGAACATTGCCGATCGCTATGAGCGGTTGTATCTGGTCTGCTAATGAACCAATAACGTTTTGCCACGTCAATACACAGGTATGTTGCTTGTATAACAACCGAACTACCAAAGGATAAACACTTCATCAGTTAATCATAACCCTACCTCAGAACATTGCCGATCGCTATGAGCGGTTGTATCTGGTCTGCTAATGAACCAATAACGTTTGGCCACGTCAATACACAGGTATGTTGCTTGTATGACAACCGAACTACCAAAGGATAAACACTTCATCAGTTCATCATAACCCTACCTCAGAACATTAGTGATCGCTATGAGCGGTTGTATCTGGTCTGCTAATGAACCAATAACGTTTGGCCAGGTCAATACACAGGCACGTTGCTTGTATAACAACCGAGCTACCGAAGGATAAAAACTTCATCAGTTCATCATAACCCTACCTCAGAACATTGCCGATCGCTATGAGCGGTTGTATCTGGTCTGCTAATGAACCAATAACGTTTGGCCACGTCAATACACAGGTATGTTGCTTGTATAACAACCGAACTACCGAAGGATAAACACTTCATCAGTTCATCATAACCCTACCTCAGAACATTGCCGATCGCTATGAGCGGTTGTATCTTGTCTGCTAATGAACCAATAACATTTGGCCACGTCAATACACAGGTATGTTGCTTGCATAACAACCGAACTACCAATGGCTAAACACTTCATCAGTTCATCATAACCCTACCTCAGAACATTGCCGATCGCTATGAGCGGTTGTATCTGGTCTGCTAATGAACCAATAACGTTTGGCAAATTTAATACACATGTATGTTGCTTGTATAACAACCGAACTACCGAAGGATAAACACTTCATCAGTTCATAATAAACCTACCTCAGAACATTAGTGATCGGTATGAGCGGTTGTATCTGGTCTGCTAATGAACCAATAACGTTTGGCCAGGTCAATACACAGGTATGTTGCTTGTATAACAACCGAACTACCGAAGGATAAACACTTAATCAGTTCATCATAACCCTACCTCAAATTATTAGTGATCGCTATGAGCGGTTGTATCTGGTCTGCTAATGAACCAATAACGTTTGGCCACGTCAATACACAAGTATGTTGCTTGTATGACAACCGAACTACCGAAGGATAAACACTTCATCAGTTCATCATAACCCTACCTCAGAACATTGCCGATCACTATGAGCGGTTGTATCTGGTCTACTAATGAACCAATAACGTTTGGCCACGTCAATACACAGGTATGTTGCTTGTATAACAACCGAGCTACCGAAGGATAAACACTTCATCAGTTCATCATAACCCTACCTCAGAACATCAGTGATCGCTATGAGCGGTTGTATCTGGTCTGCTAATGAACCAATAACGTTTGGCCACGTCAATCGCAGGTATGTTGCTTGTATGACAACCGAACTACCGAAGGATAAACACTTCATCAGTTCATCATAACCCTACCTCAGAACATTAGTGATCGCTATGAGCGGTTGTATCTGGTCTGCTAATGAGAAAATAACGATTGGCCAGGTCAATACACAGGCATGTTGCTTGTATAACAACCGAGCTACCGAAGGATAAACACTTCATCAGTTAATCATAACCCTACCTCAGAACATTGCCGATCGCTATGAGCGGTTGTATCTGGTCTGCTAATGAACCAATAACGTTTTGCCACGTTAATACACAGGTATGTTGCTTGTATAACAACCGAACTACCAAAGGGTAAACACTTCATCAGTTCATCATAACCCTACCTCAGAACATTGCCGATCGCTATGAGCGGTCGTATCTGGTCTGCTAATGAACCAATAACATTTGGCAACGTCAATACACAGGTATGTTGCTAGTATGACAACCGAACTACCAAAGGATAAACACTTCATCAGTTCATCATAACCCTACCTCAGAACATTAGTGATTGCTATGAGCGGTTGTATCTGGTCTGCTAATGAACCAATAACGTTTGGCCAGTTCAATACACAGGCATGTTGCTTGTATAACAACCGAGCTACCGAAGGATAAACACTTCATCAGTTCATCATAACCCGACCTCAGAACATTGCCGATCGCTATGAGCGGTTGTATCTGGTCTGCTAATGAACCAATAACGTTTGACCACGTCAATACACAGGTATGTTGTTGTATAACAACCGAAATACCAAAGGATAAACACTTCATCAGTTCATAATAACCCTACCTCAGAACATTAGTGATCGGTATGAGCGGTTGTATCTGGTCTGCTAATGAACCAATAACGTTTGGCCAGGTCAATACACAGGTATGTTGCTTGTATAACAACCGAACTACCGAAGGATAAACACTTAATCAGTTCAACATAACCCTACCTCAGAATATTAGTGATCGCTATGAGCGGTTGTATCTGGTCTGCTAATGAACCAATAACGTTTGGCCACGTCAATACACAAGTATGTTCCTTGTATGACAACCGAACTACCGAAGGATAAACACTTCATCAGTTCATCATAACCCTACCTCAGAACATTGCCGATCACTATGAGCGGTTGTATCTGGTCTGCTAATGAACCAATAACGTTTGGCCACGTCAATACACAGGTATGTTGCTTGTATAACAACCGAACTACCGAAGGATAAACACTTCATCAGTTCATCATAACCCTACCTCAGAACATTAGTGATCGCTATGAGCGGTTGTATCTGGTCTGCTAATGAACCAATAACGTTTGGCCACGTGAATACACAGGTATTTTGCTTGTATAACAACCGAACTAACGAAGGATAAACACTTCGTCAGTTCATCATAACCCTACCTCAGAACATCACCGATCGCTATGAGCGGTTGTATCTGGTCTGCTAATGAACCAATAACGTTTGGTCACGTCAATACACAGGTATGTTGCTTGTATAACAACCAATCTACCGAAGGATAAACACTTCATCAGTTCATAATAACCCTAACTCAGAACATCACCGATCGCTATGAGCGGTTGTGTCTGGTCTGCTAATGAACCAATAACGTTTGTTCACGTCAATACACAGGTATGTTGCTTGTATAACAACCGAGCTACCGAAGGATAAACACTTCATCAGTTCATCATAACCCTACCTCAGAACATCAGTGATCGCTATGAGCGGTTGTATCTGGTCTGCTAATGAACCAATAACGTTTGGCCACGTCAATCGCAGGTATGTTGCTTGTATGACAACCGAACTACCGAAGGATAAACACTTCATCAGTTCATCATAACCCTACCTCAGAACATTAGTGATCGCTATGAGCGGTTGTATCTGGTCTGCTAATGAGCCAATAACGTTTGGCCAGGTCAATACACAGGCATGTTGCTTGTATAACAACCGAGCTACCGAAGGATAAACACTTCATCAGTTAATCATAACCCTACCTCAGAACATTGCCGATCGCTATGAGCGGTTGTATCTGGTCTGCTAATGAACCAATAACGTTTTGCCACGTTAATACACAGGTATGTTGCTTGTATAACAACCGAACTACCAAAGGATAAACACTTCATCAGTTCATCATAACCCTACCTCAGAACATTGCCGATCGCTATGAGCGGTCGTATCTGGTCTGCTAATGAACCAATAACATTTGGCCACGTCAATACACAGGTATGTTGCTAGTATGACAACCGAACTACCAAAGGATAAACACTTCATCAGTTCATCATAACCCTACCTCAGAACATTAGTGATTGCTATGAGCGGTTGTATCTGGTCTGCTAATGAACCAATAACGTTTGGCCAGTTCAATACACAGGCATGTTGCTTGTATAACAACCGAGCTACCGAAGGATAAACACTTCATCAGTTCATCATAACCCTACCTCAGAACATTGCCGATCGCTATGAGCGGTTGTATCTGGTCTGCTAATGAACCAATAACGTTAGGCCACGTCAATACACAGGTATGTTGCTTGTATAACAACCGAACTACCGAAGGATAAACACTTCATCAGTTCATCATAACCCGACCTCAGAACATTGCCGATCGCTATGAGCGGTTGTATCTGGTCTGCTAATGAACCAATAACGTTTGACCACGTCAATACACAGGTATGTTGTTGTATAACAACCGAAATACCAAAGGATAAACACTTCATCAGTTCATAATAACCCTACCTCAGAACATTAGTGATCGGTATGAGCGGTTGTATCTGGTCTGCTAATGAACCAATAACGTTTGGCCAGGTCAATACACAGGTATGTTGCTTGTATAACAACCGAACTACCGAAGGATAAACACTTAATCAGTTCAACATAACCCTACCTCAGAATATTAGTGATCGCTATGAGCGGTTGTATCTGGTCTGCTAATGAACCAATAACGTTTGGCCACGTCAATACACAAGTATGTTGCTTGTATGACAACCGAACTACCGAAGGATAAACACTTCATCAGTTCATCATAACCCTACCTCAGAACATTGCCGATCACTATGAGCGGTTGTATTTGGTCTGCTAATGAACCAATAACGTTTGGCCACGTCAATACACAGGTATGTTGCTTGTATAACAACCGAACTACCGAAGGATAAACACTTCATCAGTTCATCATAACCCTACCTCAGAACATTAGTGATCGCTATGAGCGGTTGTATCTGGTCTGCTAATGAACCAATAACGTTTGGCCACGTGAATAAACAGGTATTTTGCTTGTATAACAACCGAACTAACGAAGGATAAACACTTCGTCAGTTCATCATAACCCTACCTCAGAACATCACCGATCGCTATGAGCGGTTGTATCTGGTCTGCTAATGAACCAATAACGTTTGGCCACGTCAATCGCAGGTATGTTGCTTGTATGACAACCGAACTACCGAAGGATAAACACTTCATCAGTTCATCATAACCCTACCTCAGAACATTAGTGATCGCTATGAGCGGTTGTATCTGGTCTGCTAATGAGCCAATAACGTTTGGCCAGGTCAATACACAGGCATGTTGCTTGTATAACAACCGAGCTACCGAAGGATAAACACTTCATCAGTTAATCATAACCCTACCTCAGAACATTGCCGATCGCTATGAGTGGTTGTATCTGGTCTGCTAATGAACCAATAACATTTGGCCACGTCAATACACAGGTATGTTGCTAGTATGACAACCGAACTACCAAGGATAAACACTTCATCAGTTCATCATAACCCTACCTCAGAACATTAGTGATTGCTATGAGCGGTTGTATCTGGTCTGCTAATGAACCAATAACGTTTGGCCAGTTCAATACACAGGCATGTTGCTTGTATAACAACCGAGCTACCGAAGGATAAACACTTCATCAGTTCATCATAACCCTACCTCAGAACATTGCCGATCGCTATGAGCGGTTGTATCTGGTCTGCTAATGAACCAATAACGTTTGGCCAGGTCAATACACAGGTATGTTGCTTGTATAACAACCGAACTACCGAAGGATAAACACTTAATCAGTTCAACATAACCCTACCTCAGAATATTAGTGATCGCTATGAGCGGTTGTATCTGGTCTGCTAATGAACCAATAACGTTTGGCCACGTCAATACACAAGTATGTTGCTTGTATGACAACCGAACTACCGAAGGATAAACACTTCATCAGTTCATCATAACCCTACCTCAGAACATTGCCGATCACTATGAGCGGTTGTATCTGGTCTGCTAATGAACCAATAACGTTTGGCCACGTCAATACACAGGTATGTTGCTTGTATAACAACCGAACTACCGAAGGATAAACACTTCATCAGTTCATCATAACCCTACCTCAGAACATTAGTGATCGCTATGAGCGGTTGTATCTGGTCTGCTAATGAACCAATAACGTTTGGCCACGTGAATACACAGGTATTTTGCTTGTATAACAACCGAACTAACGAAGGATAAACACTTCGTCAGTTCATCATAACCCTACCTCAGAACATCACCGATCGCTATGAGCGGTTGTATCTGGTCTGCTAATGAACCAATAACGTTTGGTCACGTCAATACACAGGTATGTTGCTTGTATAACAACCAATCTACCGAAGGATAAACACTTCATCAGTTCATAATAACCCTAACTCAGAACATCACCGATCGCTATGAGCGGTTGTGTCTGGTCTGCTAATGAACCAATAACGTTTGGCCACGTCAATACACAGGTATGTTACTTGTATAACAACCGAGCTACCGAAGGATAAACACTTCATCAGTTCATCATAACCCTACCTCAGAACATCAGTGATCGCTATGAGCGGTTGTATCTGGTCTGCTAATGAACCAATAACGTTTGGCCACGTCAATCGCAGGTATGTTGCTTGTATGACAACCGAACTACCGAAGGATAAACACTTCATCAGTTCATCATAACCCTACCTCAGAACATTAGTGATCGCTATGAGCGGTTGTATCTGGTCTGCTAATGAGCCAATAACGTTTGGCCAGGTCAATACACAGGCATGTTGCTTGTATAACAACCGAGCTACCGAAGGATAAACACTTCATCAGTTAATCATAACCCTACCTCAGAACATTGCCGATCGCTATGAGCGGTTGTATCTGGTCTGCTACTGAACCAATAACGTTTTGCCACGTTAATACACAGGTATGTTGCTTGTATAACAACCGAACTACCAAAGGATAAACACTTCATCAGTTCATCATAACCCTACCTCAGAACATTGCCGATCGCTATGAGCGGTCGTATCTGGTCTGCTAATGAACCAATAACATTTGGCCACGTCAATACACAGGTATGTTGCTAGTATGACAACCGAACTACCAAAGGATAAACACTTCATCAGTTCATCATAACCCTACCTCAGAACATTAGTGATTGCTATGAGCGGTTGTATCTGGTCTGCTAATGAACCAATAACGTTTGGCCAGTTCAATACACAGGCATGTTGCTTGTATAACAACCGAGCTACCGAAGGATAAACACTTCATCAGTTCATCATAACCCTACCTCAGAACATTGCCGATCGCTATGAGCGGTTGTATCTGGTCTGCTAATGAACCAATAACGTTTGACCACGTCAATACACAGGTATGTTGTTGTATAACAACCGAAATACCAAAGGATAAACACTTCATCAGTTCATAATAACCCTACCTCAGAACATTAGTGATCGGTATGAGCGGTTGTATCTGGTCTGCTAATGAACCAATAACGTTTGGCCAGGTCAATACACAGGTATGTTGCTTGTATAACAACCGAACTACCGAAGGATAAACACTTAATCAGTTCAACATAACCCTACCTCAGAATATTAGTGATCGCTATGAGCGGTTGTATCTGGTCTGCTAATGATCCAATAACGTTTGGCCACGTCAATACACAAGTATGTTGCTTGTATGACAACCGAACTACCGAAGGATAAACACTTCATCAGTTCATCATAACCCTACCTCAGAACATTGCCGATCACTATGAGCGGTTGTATTTGGTCTGCTAATGAACCAATAACGTTTGGCCACGTCAATACACAGGTATGTTGCTTGTATAACAACCGAACTACCGAAGGATAAACACTTCATCAGTTCATCATAACCCTACCTCAGAACATTAGTGATCGCTATGAGCGGTTGTATCTGGTCTGCTAATGAACCAATAACGTTTGGCCACGTGAATACACAGGTATTTTGCTTGTATAACAACCGAACTAACGAAGGATAAACACTTCGTCAGTTCATCATAACCCTACCTCAGAACATCACCGATCGCTATGAGCGGTTGTGTCTGGTCTGCTAATGAACCAATAACGTTTGGCCACGTCAATACACAGGTATGTTGCTTGTATAACAACCGAGCTACCGAAGGATAAACACTTCATCAGTTCATCATAACCCTACCTCAGAACATCAGTGATCGCTATGAGCGTTTGTATCTGGTCTGCTGTTGAACCAATAACGTTTGGCCACGTCAATACACAGGTATGTTGCTTGTATGACAACCGAACTACTGAAGGATAAACACTTCATCAGTTCATCATAACCCTACCTCAGAACATTAGTGATCGCTATGAGCGGTTGTATCTGGTCTGCTAATGAACCAATAACGTTTGGCCACGTCAATACACAGGTATGTTGCTTGTATAACAACCGAACTACCGAAGGATAAACACTTCATCAGTTCATCATAACCCTACCTCAGAACATCACCGATCGCTATGAGCGGTTTTATCTGGTCTGTTAATGAACCAATAACGTTTGGCCACGTCAATACACAGGTATGTTGCTTGTTTAACAACCGAGCTACCGAAGGATAAACACTTCATCAGTTCATCATAACCCTACCTCAGAACATTAGTGATCGCTATGAGCGGTTGTATCTGGTCTGATAATGAACCAATAACGTTTGGCCAGGTCAATACACAGGTATGTTGCTTGTATAACAACCGAGCTACCGAAGGATAAACACTTCATCAGTTCATCATAACCCTACCTCAGAATATTAGTGATCGCTATGAGCGGTTGTATCTGGTCTGCTAATGAACCAATAACGTTTGGCCACGTCTATACACAAGTATGTTGCTTGTATGACAACCGAACTACCGAAGTATAAACACTTCATCAGTTCATCATAACCCTACCTCAGAACATTGCCGATCGCTATGAGCGGTTGTATCTGGTCTGCTAATGAACCAATAACGTTTGGCCACGTCAATACACAGGTATGTTGCTTGTATAACAACCGAACTACCGAAGGATAAACACTTCATCAGTTCATCATAACCCTACCTCAGAACATTGCCGATCGCTATGAGCGGTTGTATCTGGTCTGCTAATGAACCAATAACGTTTTGCCACGTCAATACACAGGTATGTTGCTTGTATAACAACCGAACTACCAAAGGATAAACACTTCATCAGTTAATCATAACCCTACCTCAGAACATTGCCGATCGCTATGAGCGGTTGTATCTGGTCTGCTAATGAACCAATAACGTTTGGCCACGTCAATACACAGGTATGTTGCTTGTATGACAACCGAACTACCAAAGGATAAACACTTCATCAGTTCATCATAACCCTACCTCAGAACATTAGTGATCGCTATGAGCGGTTGTATCTGGTCTGCTAATGAACCAATAACGTTTGGCCAGGTCAATACACAGGCACGTTGCTTGTATAACAACCGAGCTACCGAAGGATAAAAACTTCATCAGTTCATTATAACCCTACCTCAGAACATTGCCGATCGCTATGAGCGGTTGTATCTGGTCTGCTAATGAACCAATAACGTTAGGCCACGTCAATACACAGGTATGTTGCTTGTATAACAACCGAACTACCGAAGGATAAACACTTCATCAGTTCATCATAACCCTACCTCAGAACATTGCCGATCGCTATGAGCGGTTGTATCTTGTCTGCTAATGAACCAATAACATTTGGCCACGTCAATACACAGGTATGTTGCTTGCATAACAACCGAACTACCAATGGCTAAACACTTCATCAGTTCATCATAACCCTACCTCAAAACATTGCCGATCGCTATGAGCGGTTGTATCTGGTCTGCTAATGAACCAATAACGTTTGGCAAATTTAATACACAAGTATGTTGCTTGTATAACAACCGAACTACCGAAGGATAAACACTTCATCAGTTCATAATAAACCTACCTCAGAACATTAGTGATCGGTATGAGCGGTTGTATCTGGTCTGCTAATGAACCAATAACTTTTGGCCAGGTCAATACACAGGTATGTTGCTTGTATAACAACCGAACTACCGAAGGATAAACACTTAATCAGTTCATCATAACCCTACCTCAGAATATTAGTGATCGCTATGAGTGGTTGTATCTGGTCTGCTAATGAACCAATAACGTTTGGCCACGTCAATACACAAGTATGTTGCTTGTATGACAACCGAACTACCGAAGGATAAACACTTCATCAGTTCATCATAACCCTACCTCAGAACATTGCCGATCACTATGAGCGGTTGTATCTGGTCTACTAATGAACCAATAACGTTTGGCCACGTCAATACACAGGTATGTTGCTTGTATAACAACCGAACTACCGAAGGATAAACACTTCATCAGTTCATCATAACCCTACCTCAGAACATTAGTGATCGCTATGAGCGGTTGTATCTGGTCTGCTAATGAACCAATAACGTTTGGCCACTTGAATACACAGGTATTTTACTTGTATAACAACCGAACTACCGAAGGATAAACACTTCATCAGTTCATCATAACCCTACGTCAGAACATCACCGATCGCTATGAGCGGTTGTATCTGGTCTGCTAATGAACCAATAACGTTTGGCCACGTCAATACACAGGTATTTTGCTTGTATAACAACCAATCTACCGAAGGATAAACACTTCATCAGTTCATCATAACCCTAACTCAGAACATCACCGATCGCTATGAGCGGTTGTGTCTGGTCTGCTAATGAACCAATAACGTTTGGCCACGTCAATACACAGGTATGTTGCTTGTATAATAACCGAGCTACCGAAGGATAAACACTTCATCAGTTCATCATAACCCTACCTCAGAACATCAGTGATCGCTATGAGCGGTTGTATCTGGTCTGCTAATGAACCAATAACGTTTGGCCACGTCAATACACAGGTATGTTGCTTGTATGACAACCGAACTACCGAAGGATAAACACTTCATCAGTTCATCATAACCCTACCTCAGAACATTAGTGATCGCTATGAGCGGTTGTATCTGGTCTGCTAATGAACCAATAACATTTGGCCACGTCAATACACAGGTATGTTGCTTGTATAACAACCGAACTACCGTAGGATAAACACTTCATCAGTTCATCATAACCCTACCTCAGAACATCACCGATCGCTATGAGCGGTTGTATCTGGTCTGCTAATGAACAAATAACGTTTGGCCACGTCAATACACAGGTATGTTGCTTGTTTAACAACCGATTTACCGAAGGATAAACACTTCATCAGTTCATCATAACCCTACCTCAGAACATTAGTGATCGCTATGAGCGGTTGTATCTGGTCTGCTAATGAACCAATAACGTTTGGCCAGGTCAATACACAGGTATGTTGCTTGTATAACAACCGAGCTACCGAAGGATAAACACTTCATCAGTTCATCATAACCCTACCTCAGAATATTAGTGATCGCTATGAGCGGTTCTATCTGGTCTGCTAATGAACCAATAACGTTTGGCCAGGTCAATACACAGGTATGTTGCTTGTATGACAACCGAACTACCGAAGGATAAACACTTCATCAGTTCATCATAACCCTACCTCAGAACATTACCGATCGCTATGAGCGGTTGTATCTGGCCTGCTAATGAACCAATAACGTTTGGCCACGTCAGTACACAAGTATGTTGCTTGTATGACAACCGAACTACCGAAGGATAAACACTTCATCAGTTCATCATAACCCTACCTCAGAACATTGCCGATCACTATGAGCGGTTGTATCTGGTCTGCTAATGAACCAATAACGTTTGGCTACGTCAATACACAGGTATGTTGCTTGTATAACCACCGAACTACCGAAGGATAAACCCTTCATCAGTTCATCATAACCCTACCTCAGAACATTAGTGATCGCTATGAGCGGTTGTATCTGGTCTGCTAATGAACCAATAACGTTTGGCCACGTGAATACATAGGTATTTTCCTTGTATAACAACCGAACTACCGAAGGATAAACACTTCATCAGTTCATCATAACCCTACCTCAGAACATCACCGATCGCTATGAGCGGTTGTATCTGGTCTGCTAATGAACCAATAACGTTTGGCTACGTCAATACACAGGTATGTTGCTTGTATAACAACCAATCTATCGAAGGATAAACACTTCATCAGTTCATCATAACCCTACCTCAGAACATTAGTGATCGCTATGAGCGGTTGTATCTGGTCTGATAATGAACCAATAACGTTTGGCCACGTCAATACACAGGTATGTTGCTTGTTTAACAACCGAGCTACCGAAGGATAAACACTTCATCAGTTCATCATAACCCTACCTCAGAACATTAGTGATCGCTATGAGAGGTTGTATCTGGTCTGATAATGAACCAATAACGTTTGGCCAGGTCAATACACAGGTATGTTGCTTGTATAACAACCGAGCTACCGAAGGATAAACACTTCATCAGTTCATCATAACCCTACCTCAGAACATCAGTGATCGCTATGAGTGGTTGTATCTGGTCTGCTAATGAACCAATAACGTTAGGCCACGTCAATACACAGGTATGTTGCTTGTATAACAACCGAACTACCGAAGGATAAACACTTCATCAGTTCATCATAACCCCACCTCAAAACATACCGATCGCTATGAGCGGTTGTGTCTGGTCTGCTAATGAACCTATAACGTTTGGCCACGTCAATACACAGGTATGTTGCTTGTATAACAACCGAGCTACCGAAGGATAAACAATTCATCAGTTCATCATAACCCTACCTCAGAACATTAGTGATCGCTATGAGCGGTTGTATCTGGTCTGCTAATGAACCAATAACGTTTGGCCACGTCAATACACAGGTATGTTGCTTGTTTAACAACCGATTTACCGAAGGATAAACACTTCATCAGTTCATCATAACCCTACCTCAGAACATTAGTGATCGCTATGAGCGGTTGTATCTGGTCTGCTAATGAACCAATAACGTTTGGCCAGGTCAATACACAGGTATGTTGCTTGTATAACAACCGAGCTACCGAAGGATAAACACTTCATCAGTTCATCATAACCCTACCTCAGAATATTAGTGATCGCTATGAGCGGTTCTATCTGGTCTGCTAATGAACCAATAACGTTTGGCCAGGTCAATACACAGGTATGTTGCTTGTATGACAACCGAACTACCGAAGGATAAACACTTCATCAGTTCATCAAAACCCTACCTCAAAACATTACCGATCGCTATGAGCGGTTGTATCTGGCCTGCTAATGAACCAATAACGTTAGGCCACGTCAATACAGAGGTATGTTGCTTGTATAACAACCGAACTACCGAAGGATAAACACTTCATCAGTTCATCATAACCCTACCTCAGAACATCACCGATCGCTATGAGCGGTTGTGTCTGGTCTGCTAATGAACCAATAACGTTTGGCCACGTCAATACACAGGTATGTTGCTTGTATAACAACCGAGCTACCGAAGGATAAACACTTCATCAGTTCATCATAACCCTACCTCAGAACATCAGTGATCGCTATGAGCGGTTGTATCTGGTCTGCTAATGAACCAATAACGTTTGGCCACGTCAATCGCAGGTATGTTGCTTGTATGACAACCGAACTACCGAAGGATAAACACTTCATCAGTTCATCATAACCCTACCGCAGAACATTAGTGATCGCTATGAGCGGTTGTATCTGGTCTGCTAATGAGCCAATAACGTTTGGCCAGGTCAATACACAGGCATGTTGCTTGTATAACAACCGAGCTACCGAAGGATAAACACTTCATCAGTTAATCATAACCCTACCTCAGAACATTGCCGATCGCTATGAGCGGTTGTATCTGGTCTGCTAATGAACCAATAACGTTTTGCCACGTTAATACACAGGTATGTTGCTTGTATAACAACCGAACTACCAAAGGATAAACACTTCATCAGTTCATCATAACCCTACCTCAGAACATTGCCGATCGCTATGAGCGGTTGTATCTGGTCTGCTAATGAACCAATAACGATTGACCACGTCAATACACAGGTATGTTGTTGTATAACAACCGAAATACCAAAGGATAAACACTTCATCAGTTCATAATAACCCTACCTCAGAACATTAGTGATCGGTATGAGCGGTTGTATCTGGTCTGCTAATGAACCAATAACGTTTGGCCAGGTCAATACACAGGTATGTTGCTTGTATAACAACCGAACTACCGAAGGATAAACACTTAATCAGTTCATCATAACCCTACCTCAGAATATTAGTGATCGCTATGAGCGGTTGTATCTGGTCTGCTAATGAACCAATAACGTTTGGCCACGTCAATACACAAGTATGTTGCTTGTATGACAACCGAACTACCGAAGGATAAACACTTCATCAGTTCATCATAACCCTACCTCAGAACATTGCCGATCACTATGAGCGGTTGTATCTGGTCTGCTAATGAACCAATAACGTTTGGCTACGTCAATACACAAGTATGTTGCTTGTATAACAACCGAACTACCGAAGGATAAACCCTTCATCAGTTCATCATAACCCTACCTTTGAACATTAGTGATCGCTATGAGCGGTTGTATCTGGTCTGCTAATGAACCAATAACGTTTGGCCACGTGAATACACAGGTATTTTGCTTGTATAACAACCGAACTACCGAAGGATAAACACTTCATCAGTTCATCATAACCCTACCTCAGAACATCGCCGATCGCTATGAGCGGTCGTATCTGGTCTGCTAATGAACCAATAACATTTGGCCACGTCAATACACAGGTATGTTGCTTGTATGACAACCGAACTACCAAAGGATAAACACTTCATCAGTTCATCATAACCCTACCTCAGAACATTAGTGATTGCTATGAGCGGTTGTATCTAGTCTGCTAATGAACCAATAACGTTTGGCCAGTTCAATACACAGGCATGTTGCTTGTATAACAACCGAGCTACCGAAGGATAAACACTTCATCAGTTCATCATAACCCTACCTCAGAACATTGCCGATCGCTATGAGCGGTTGTATCTGGTCTGCTAATGAACCAATAACGTTAGGCCACGTCAATACACAGGTATGTTGCTTGTATAACAACCGAACTACCGAAGGATAAACACTTCATCAGTTCATCATAACCCTACCTCAGAACATTGCCGATCGCTATGAGCGGTTGTATCTGGTCTGCTAATGAACCAATAACGTTTGACCACGTCAATACACAGGTATGTTGTTGTATAACAACCGAAATACCAAAGGATAAACACTTCATCAGTTCATAATAACCCTACCTCAGAACATTAGTGATCGGTATGAGCGGTTGTATCTGGTCTGCTAATGAACCAATAACGTTTGGCCAGGTCAATACACGGGTATGTTGCTTGTATAACAACCGAACTACCGAAGGATAAACACTTAATCAGTTCATCATAACCCTACCTCAGAATATTAGTGATCGCTATGAGCGGTTGTATCTGGTCTGCTAATGAACCAATAACGTTTGGCCACGTCAATACACAAGTATGTTGCTTGTATGACAACCGAACTACCGAAGGATAAACACTTCATCAGTTCATCATAACCCTACCTCAGAACATTAGTGATTGCTATGAGCGGTTGTATCTAGTCTGCTAATGAACCAATAACGTTTGGCCAGTTCAATACACAGGTATGTTGCTTGTATAACAACCGAACTACCGAAGGATAAACACTTAATCAGTTCATCATAACCCTACCTCAGAATATTAGTGATCGCTATGAGCGGTTGAATCTGGTCTGCTAATGAACCAATAACGTTTGGCCACGTCAATACACAAGTATGTTGCTTGTATGACAACCGAACTACCGAAGGATAAACACTTCATTAGTTCATCATAACCCTACCTCAGAACATTGCCGATCACTATGAGCGGTTGTATCTGGTCTGCTAATGAACCAATAACGTTTGGCCACGTCAATACACAGGTATGTTGCTTGTATAACAACCGAACTACCGAAGGATAAACACTTCATCAGTTCATCATAACCCTACCTCAGAACATTAGTGATCGCTATGAGCGGTTGTATCTGGTCTGCTAATGAACCAATAACGTTTGGCCACGTGAATACACAGGTATTTTGCTTGTATAACAACCGAACTAACGAAGGATAAACACTTCGTCAGTTCATCATAACCCTACCTCAGAACATCGCCGATCACTATGAGCGGTTGTATCTGGTCTGCTAATGAACCAATAACGTTTAGCTACGTCAATACACAGGTATGTTGCTTGTATAACAACCGAACTACCGAAGGATAAACACTTCATCAGTTCATCATAACCCTACCTCAGAACATCACCGATCGCTATGAGCGGTTGTGTCTGGTCTGCTAATGAACCAATAACGTTTGGCCACGTCAATACACAGGTATGTTGCTTGTATAACAACCGAGCTACCGAAGGATAAACACTTCATCAGTTCATCATAACCCTACCTCAGAACATCAGTGATCGCTATGAGTGGTTGTATCTGGTCTGCTAATGAACCAATAACGTTAGGCCACGTCAATACACAGGTATGTTGCTTGTATAACAACCGAACTACCGAAGGATAAACACTTCATCAGTTCATCATAACCCTACCTCAGAACATCACCGATCGCTATGAGCGGTTGTGTCTGGTCTGCTAATGAACCAATAACGTTTGGCCACGTCAATACACAGGTATGTTGCTTGTATAACAACCGAGCTACCGAAGGATAAACACTTCATCAGTTCATCATAACCCTACCTCAGAACATCAGTGATCGCTATGAGCGGTTGTATCTGGTCTGCTAATGAACCAATAACGTTTGGCCACGTGAATACACAGGTATTTTGCTTGTATAACAACCGAACTACCGAAGGATAAACACTTCATCAGTTCATCATAACCCTACCTCAGAACATCACCGATCGCTATGAGCGGTTGTATCTGGTCTGCTAATGAACCAATAACGTTTGGCTACGTCAATACACAGGTATGTTGCTTGTATAACAACCAATCTATCGAAGGATAAACACTTCATCAGTTCATCATAACCCTACCTCAGAACATCACCGATCGCTATGAGCGGTTGTGTCTGGTCTGCTAATGAACCAATAACGTTTGGCCACGTCAATACACAGGTATGTTGCTTGTATAACAACCGAGCTACCGAAGGATAAACACTTCATCAGTTCATCATAACCCTACCTCAGAACATCAGTGATCGCTATGAGTGGTTGTATCTGGTCTGCTAATGAACCAATAACGTTAGGCCACGTCAATACACAGGTATGTTGCTTGTATAACAACCGAACTACCGAAGGATAAACACTTCATCAGTTCATCATAACCCTACCTTAGAACATCACCGATCGCTATGAGCGGTTGTGTCTGGTCTGCTAATGAACCAATAACGTTTGGCCACGTCAATACACAGGTATGTTGCTTGTATAACAACCGAGCTACCGAAGGATAAACACTTCATCAGTTCACCATAACCCTACCTCAGAACATCAGTGATCGCTATGAGTGGTTGTATCTGGTCTGCTAATGAACCAATAACGTTTGGCCACGTCAATCGCAGGTATGTTGCTTGTATGACAACCGAACTACCGACGGATAAACACTTCATCAGTTCATCATAACCCTACCGCAGAACATTAGTGATCGCTATGAGCGGTTGTATCTGGTCTGCTAATGAGCCAATAACGTTTGGCCAGGTCAATACACAGGCATGTTGCTTGTATAACAACCTAGCTACCGAAGGATAAACACTTCATCAGTTAATCATAACCCTACCTCAGAACATTGCCGATCGCTATGAGCGGTTGTATCTGGTCTGCTAATGAACCAATAACGTTTTGCCACGTTAATACACAGGTATGTTGCTTGTATAACAACCGAACTACCAAAGGATAAACACTTCATCAGTTCATCATAACCCTACCTCAGAACATTGCCGATCGCTATGAGCGGTCGTATCTGGTCTGCTAATGAACCAATAACATTTGGCCACGTCAATACACAGGTATGTTGCTTGTATGACAACCGAACTACCAAAGGATAAACACTTCATCAGTTCATCATAACCCTACCTCAGAACATTGCCGATCGCTATGAGCGGTTGTATCTGGTCTGCTAATGAACCAATAACGTTTTGCCACGTTAATACACAGGTATGTTGCTTGTATAACAACCGAACTACCAAAGGATAAACACTTCATCAGTTCATCATAACCCTACCTCAGAACATTGCCGATCGCTATGAGCGGTCGTATCTGGTCTGCTAATGAACCAATAACATTTGGCCACGTCAATACACAGGTATATTGCTTGTATGACAACCGAACTACCGAAGGATAAACACTTCATCAGTTCATCATAACCCTACCTCAGAACATTGCCGATCGCTATGAGCGGTTGTATCTGGTCTGCTAATGAACCAATAACGTTTGACCACGTCAATACACAGGTATGTTGTTGTATAACAACCGAAATACCAAAGGATAAACACTTCATCAGTTCATAATAACCCTACCTCAGAACATTAGTGATCGGTATGAGCGGTTGTATCTAGTCTGCTAATGAACCAATAACGTTTGGCCAGTTCAATACACAGGCATGTTGCTTGTATAACAACCGAGCTACCGAAGGATAAACACTTCATCAGTTCATCATAACCCTACCTCAGAACATTGCCGATCGCTATGAGCGGTTGTATCTGGTCTGCTAATGAACCAATAACGTTAGGCCACGTCAATACACAGGTATGTTGCTTGTATAACAACCGAACTACCGAAGGATAAACACTTCATCAGTTCATCATAACCCTACCTCAGAACATTGCCGATCGCTATGAGCGGTTGTATCTGGTCTGCTAATGAACCAATAACGTTTGGCCACGTCAATACACAAGTATGTTGCTTGTATGACAACCGAACTACCGAAGGATAAACACTTCATCAGTTCATCATAACCCTACCTCAGAACATTGCCGATCACTATGAGCGGTTGTATCTGGTCTGCTAATGAACCAATAACGTTTGGCCACGTCAATACACAGGTATGTTGCTTGTATAACAACCGAACTACCGAAGGATAAACACTTCATCAGTTCATCATAACCCTACCTCAGAACATTAGTGATCGCTATGAGCGGATGTATCTGGTCTGCTAATGAACCAATAACGTTTGGCCACGTGAATACACAGGTATTTTGCTTGTATAACAACCGAACTAACGAAGGATAAACACTTCGTCAGTTCATCATAACCCTACCTCAGAACATCACCGATCGCTATGAGCGGTTGTATCTGGTCTGCTAATAAACCAATAACGATTGGCCACGTCAATACACAGGTATGTTGCTTGTATAACAACCAATCTACCGAAGGATAAACACTTCATCAGTTCATCATAACCCTAACTCAGAACATCACCGATCGCTATGAGCGGTTGTGTCTGGTCTGCTAATGAACCAATAACGTATGGCCACGTCAATACACAGGTATGTTGCTTGTATAACAACCGAGCTACCGAAGGATAAACACTTCATCAGTTCATCATAACCCTACCTCAGAATATCAGTGATCGCTATGAGCGGTTGTATCTGGTCTGCTGATGAACCAATAACGTTTGGCCACGTCAATACACAGGTATGTTGCTTGTATGACAACCAAACTACTGAAGGATAAACACTTCATCAGTTCATCATAACCCTACCTCAGAACATTAGTGATCGCTATGAGCGGTTGTATCTGGTCTGCTAATGAACCAATAACGTTTGGCCACGTCAATACACAGGTATGTTGCTTGTTTAACAACCGAGCTACCGAAGGATAAACACTTCATCAGTTCATCATAACCCTACCTCAGAACATTAGTGATCGCTAGGAGCGGTTGTATCTGGTCTGCTAATGAACCAATAACGTTTGGCCACGTCTATACACAAGTATGTTGCTTGTATGACAACCGAACTACCGAAGTATAAACACTTCATCAGTTCATCATAACCCTACCTCAGAACATTGCCGTTCGCTATGAGCGGTTGTATCTGGTCTGCTAATGAACCAATAACGTTTGGCCACGTCAATACACAGGTATGTTGCTTGTATAACAACCGAACTACCGAAGGATAAACACTTCATCAGTTCATCATAACCCTACCTCAGAACATTGCCGATCGCTATGAGCGGTTGTATCTGGTCTGCTAATGAACCAATAAAGTTTTGCCACGTCAATACACAGGTATGTTGCTTGTATAAAAACCGAACTACCAAAAGATAAACACTTCATCAGTTCATAATAACCCTACCTCAGAACATTAGTGATTGCTATGAGCGGTTGTATCTGGTCTGCTAATGAACCAATAACGTTTGGCCAGTTCAATACACAGGCATGTTGCTTGTATAACAACCGAGCTACCGAACGATAAACACTTCATCAGTTCATCATAACCCTACCTCAGAACATTGCCGATCGCTATGAGCGGTTGTATCTGGTCTGCTAATGAACCAATAACGTTAGGCCACGTCAATACACAGGTATGTTGCTTGTATAACAACCGAACTACCGAAGGATAAACACATCATCAGTTCATCATAACCCTACCTCAGAACATTGCCGATCGCTATGAGCGGTTGTATCTGGTCTGCTAATGAACCAATAACGTTTGACCACGTCAATACACAGGTGTGTTGTTGTATAACAACCGAAATACCAAAGGATAAACACTTCATCAGTTCATAATAACCCTACCTCAGAACATTAGTGATCGGTATGAGCGGTTGTATCTGGTCTGCTAATGAACCAATAACGTTTGGCCAGGTCAATACACAGGTATGTTGCTTGTATAACAACCGAACTACCGAAGGATAAACACTTAATCAGTTCATCATAACCCTACCTCAGAATATTAGTGATCGCTATGAGCGGTTGTATCTGGTCTGCTAATGAACCAATAACGTTTGGCCACGTCAATACACAAGTATGTTGCTTGTATGACAACCGAACTACTGAAGGATAAACACTTCATCAGTTCATCATAACCCTACCTCAGAACATTGCCGATCGCTATGAGCGGTTGTATCTGGTCTGCTAATGAACCAATAACGTTTGGCCACGTCAATACACAGGTATGTTGCTTGTATAACAACCGAACTACCGAAGGATAAACACTTCATCAGTTCATCATAACCCTACCTCAGAACATTAGTGATCGCTATGAGCGGTTGTATCTGGTCTGCTAATGAACCAATAACGTTTGGCCACGTGAATACACAGGTATTTTGCTTGTATAACAACCGAACTAACGAAGGATAAACACTTCGTCAGTTCATCATAACCCTACCTCAGAACATCACCGATCGCTATGAGCGGTTGTATCTGGTCTGCTAATGAACCAATAACGTTTGGCCACGTCAATACACAGGTATGTTGCTTGTATAACAACCAATCTACCGAAGGATAAACACTTCATCAGTTCATCATAACCCTAACTCAGAACATTGCCGATCGCTATGAGCGGTTGTATCTGGTCTGCTAATGAACCAATAACGTTAGGCCACGTCAATACACAGGTATGTTGCTTGTATAACAACCGAACTACCGAAGGATAAACACTTCATCAGTTCATCATAACCCTACCTCAGAACATTGCCGATCGCTATGAGCGGTTGTATCTGGTCTGCTAATGAACCAATAACGTTTGACCACGTCAATACACAGGTATGTTGTTGTATAACAACCGAAATACCAAAGGATATACACTTCATCAGTTCATAATAACCCTACCTCAGAACATTAGTGATCGGTATGAGCGGTTGTATCTGGTCTGCTAATGAACCAATAACGTTTGGCCAGGTCAATACACAGGTATGTTGCTTGTATAACAACCGAACTACCGAAGGATAAACACTTAATCAGTTCATCATAACCCTACCTCAGAATATTAGTGATCGCTATGAGCGGTTGTATCTGGTCTGCTAATGAACCAATAACGTTTGGCCACGTCAATACACAAGTATGTTGCTTGTATGACAACCGAACTACCGAAGGATAAACACTTCATCAGTTCATCATAACCCTACCTCAGAACATTGCCGATCACTATGAGCGGTTGTATCTGGTCTGCTAATGAACCAATAACGTTTGGCCACGTCAATACACAGGTATGTTGCTTGTATAACAACCGAACTACCGAAGGATAACCACTTCATCAGTTCATCATAACCCTACCTCAGAACATTAGTGATCGCTATGAGCGGTTGTATCTGGTCTGCTAATGAACCAATAACGTTTGGCCACGTGAATACACAGGTATTTTGCTTGTATAACAACCGAACTAACGAAGGATAAACACTTCGTCAGTTCATCATAACCCTACCTCAGAACATCACCGATCGCTATGAGCGGTTGTATCTGGTCTGCTAATGAACCAATAACGTTTGGCCACGTCAATACACAGGTATGTTGCTTGTATAACAACCAATCCACAGAAGGATAAACACTTCATCAGTTCATCATAACCCTAACTCAGAACATCACCGATCGCTATGAGCGGTTGTGTCTGGTCTGCTAATGAACCAATAACGTTTGGCCACGTCAATACACAGGTATGTTGCTTGTATGACAACCGAACTACTGAAGGATAAACACTTCATCAGTTCATCATAACCCTACCTCAGAACATTAGTGATCGCTATGAGCGGTTGTATCTGGTCTGCTAATGAACCAATAACGTTTGGCCACGTCAATACACAGGTATGTTGCTTGTATAACAACCGAACTACCGAAGGATAAACACTTCATCAGTTCATCATAACCCTACCTCAGAACATCACCGATCGCTATGAGCGGTTTTATCTGGTCTGCTAATGAACCAATAACGTTTGGCCACGTCAATACACAGGTATGTTGCTTGTTTAACAACCGAGCTACCGAAGGATAAACACTTCATCAGTTCATCATAACCCTACCTCAGAACATTAGTGATCGCTATGAGCGGTTGTATCTGGTCTGATAATGAACCAATAACGTTTGGCCAGGTCAATACACAGGTATGTTGCTTGTATAACAACCGAGCTACCGAAGGATAAACACTTCATCAGTTCATCATAACCCTACCTCAGAATATTAGTGATCGCTATGAGCGGTTGTATCTGGTCTGCTAATGAACCAATAACGTTTGGCCACGTCTATACACAAGTATGTTGCTTGTATGACAACCGAACTACCGAAGTATAAACACTTCATCAGTTCATCATAACCCTACCTCAGAACATTGCCGATCGCTATGAGCGGTTGTATCTGGTCTGCTAATGAACCAATAACGTTTGGCCACGTCAATACACAGGTATGTTGCTTGTATAACAACCGAACTACTGAAGGATAAACACTTCATCAGTTCATCATAACCCTACCTCAGAACATTAGTGATCGCTATGAGCGGTTGTATCTGGTCTGCTAATGAACCAATAACGTTTGGCCAGGTCAATACACAGGTATGTTGCTTGTATAACAACCGAACTACCGAAGGATAAACACTTAATCAGTTCATCATAACCCTACCTCAGAATATTAGTGATCGCTATGAGCGGTTGTATCTGGTCTGCTAATGAACCAATAACGTTTGGCCACGTCAATACACAAGTATGTTGCTTGTATGACAACCGAACTACCGAAGGATAAACACTTCATCAGTTCATCATAACCCTACCTCAGAACATTGCCGATCACTATGAGCGGTTGTATCTGGTCTGCTAATGAACCAATAACGTTTGGCCACGTCAATACACAGGTATGTTGCTTGTATAACAACCGAACTACCGAAGGATAAACACTTCATCAGTTCATCATAACCCTACCTCAGAACATTAGTGATCGCTATGAGCGGTTGTATCTGGTCTGCTAATGAACCAATAACGTTTGGCCACGTGAATACACAGGTATTTTGCTTGTATAACAACCGAACTAACGAAGGATAAACACTTCGTCAGTTCATCATAACCCTACCTCAGAACATCACCGATCGCTATGAGCGGTTGTATCTGGTCTGCTAATGAACCAATAACGTTTGGCCACGTCAATACACAGGTATGTTGCTTGTATAACAACCAATCCACAGAAGGATAAACACTTCATCAGTTCATCATAACCCTAACTCAGAACATCACCGATCGCTATGAGCGGTTGTGTCTGGTCTGCTAATGAACCAATAACGTTTGGCCACGTCAATACACAGGTATGTTGCTTGTATGACAACCGAACTACTGAAGGATAAACACTTCATCAGTTCATCATAACCCTACCTCAGAACATTAGTGATCGCTATGAGCGGTTTTATCTGGTCTGCTAATGAACCAATAACGTTTGGCCACGTCAATACACAGGTATGTTGCTTGTTTAACAACCGAGCTACCGAAGGATAAACACTTCATCAGTTCATCATAACCCTACCTCAGAACATTAGTGATCGCTATGAGCGGTTGTATCTGGTCTGATAATGAACCAATAACGTTTGGCCAGGTCAATACACAGGTATGTTGCTTGTATAACAACCGAGCTACCGAAGGATAAACACTTCATCAGTTCATCATAACCCTACCTCAGAATATTAGTGATCGCTATGAGCGGTTGTATCTGGTCTGCTAATGAACCAATAACGTTTGGCCACGTCTATACACAAGTATGTTGCTTGTATGACAACCGAACTACCGAAGTATAAACACTTCATCAGTTCATCATAACCCTACCTCAGAACATTGCCGATCGCTATGAGCGGTTGTATCTGGTCTGCTAATGAACCAATAACTTTTTGCCACGTCAATACACAGGTATGTTGCTTGTATAACAACCGAACTACCAAAGGATAAACACTTCATCAGTTAATCATAACCCTACCTCAGAACATTGCCGATCGCTATGAGCGGTTGTATCTGGTCTGCTAATGAACCAATAACGTTTGGCCACGTCAATACACAGGTATGTTGCTTGTATGACAACCGAACTACCAAAGGATAAACACTTCATCAGTTCATCATAACCCTACCTCAGAACATTGCCGATCGCTATGAGCGGTTGTATCTGGTCTGCTAATGAACCAATAACGTTAGGCCACGTCAATACACAGGTATGTTGCTTGTATAACAACCGAACTACCGAAGGATAAACACTTCATCAGTTCATCATAACCCTACCTCAGAACATTGCCGATCGCTATGAGCGGTTGTATCTTGTCTGCTAATGAACCAATAACGTTTGGCCACGTCAATACACAGGTATGTTGCTTGCATAACAACCGAACTACCTATGGCTAAACACTTCATCAGTTCATCATAACCCTACCTCAGAACATTGCCGATCGCTATGAGCGGTTGTATCTGGTCTGCTAATGAACCAATAACGTTTGGCCAATTTAATACACAAGTATGTTGCTTGTATAACAACCGAACTACCGAAGGATAAACACTTCATCAGTTCATAATAAACCTACCTCAGAACATTAGTGATCGGTATGAGTGGTTGTATCTGGTCTGCTAATGAACCAATAACGTTTGGCCAGGTCAATACACAGGTATGTTGCTTGTATAACAACCGAACTACCGAAGGATAAACACTTAATCAGTTCATCATAACTCTACCTCAGAATATTAGTGATCGCTATGAGCGGTTGTATCTGGTCTGCTAATGAACCAATAACGTTTGGCCACGTCAATACACAAGTATGTTGCTTGTATGACAACCGAACTACCGAAGGATAAACACTTCATCAGTTCATCATAACCCTACCTCAGAACATTGCCGATCACTATGAGCGGTTGTATCTGGTCTGCTAATGAACCAATAACGTTTGGCCACGTCAATACACAGGTATTTTGCTTGTATAACAACCGAACTAACGAAGGATAAACACTTCGTCAGTTCATCATAACCCTACCTCAGAACATCACCGATCGCTATGAGCGGTTGTATCTGGTCTGCTAATGAACCAATAACGTTTGGCCACGTCAATACACAGGTATGTTGCTTGTATAACAACCAATCCACAGAAGGATAAACACTTCATCAGTTCATCATAACCCTAACTCAGAACATCACGATCGCTATGAGCGGTTGTGTCTGGTCTGCTAATGAACCAATAACGTTTGGCCACGTCAATACACAGGTATGTTGCTTGTATGACAACCGAACTACTGAAGGATAAACACTTCATCAGTTCATCATAACCCTACCTCAGAACATTAGTGATCGCTATGAGCGGTTGTATCTGGTCTGCTAATGAACCAATAACGTTTGGCCACGTCAATACACAGGTATGTTGCTTGTATAACAACCGAACTACCGAAGGATAAACACTTCATCAGTTCATCATAACCCTACCTCAGAACATCACCGATCGCTATGAGCGGTTTTATCTGGTCTGCTAATGAACCAATAACGTTTGGCCACGTCAATACACAGGTATGTTGCTTGTTTAACAACCGAGCTACCGAAGGATAAACACTTCATCAGTTCATCATAACCCTACCTCAGAACATTAGTGATCGCTATGAGCGGTTGTATCTGGTCTGATAATGAACCAATAACGTTTGGCCAGGTCAATACACAGGTATGTTGCTTGTATAACAACCGAGCTACCGAAGGATAAACACTTCATCAGTTCATCATAACCCTACCTCAGAATATTAGTGATCGCTATGAGCGGTTGTATCTGGTCTGCTAATGAACCAATAACGTTTGGCCACGTCTATACACAAGTATGTTGCTTGTATGACAACCGAACTACCGAAGTATAAACACTTCATCAGTTCATCATAACCCTACCTCAGAACATTGCCGATCGCTATGAGCGGTTGTATCTGGTCTGCTAATGAACCAATAACGTTTGGCCACGTCAATACACAGGTATGTTGCTTGTATAACAACCGAACTACTGAAGGATAAACACTTCATCAGTTCATCATAACCCTACCTCAGAACATTAGTGATCGCTATGAGCGGTTGTATCTGGTCTGCTAATGAACCAATAACGTTTGGCCAGGTCAATACACAGGTATGTTGCTTGTATAACAACCGAACTACCGAAGGATAAACACTTAATCAGTTCATCATAACCCTACCTCAGAATATTAGTGATCGCTATGAGCGGTTGTATCTGGTCTGCTAATGAACCAATAACGTTTGGCCACGTCAATACACAAGTATGTTGCTTGTATGACAACCGAACTACCGAAGGATAAACACTTCATCAGTTCATCATAACCCTACCTCAGAACATTGCCGATCACTATGAGCGGTTGTATCTGGTCTGCTAATGAACCAATAACGTTTGGCCACGTCAATACACAGGTATGTTGCTTGTATAACAACCGAACTACCGAAGGATAAACACTTCATCAGTTCATCATAACCCTACCTCAGAACATTAGTGATCGCTATGAGCGGTTGTATCTGGTCTGCTAATGAACCAATAACGTTTGGCCACGTGAATACACAGGTATTTTGCTTGTATAACAACCGAACTAACGAAGGATAAACACTTCGTCAGTTCATCATAACCCTACCTCAGAACATCACCGATCGCTATGAGCGGTTGTATCTGGTCTGCTAATGAACCAATAACGTTTGGCCACGTCAATACACAGGTATGTTGCTTGTATAACAACCAATCCACAGAAGGATAAACACTTCATCAGTTCATCATAACCCTAACTCAGAACATCACCGATCGCTATGAGCGGTTGTGTCTGGTCTGCTAATGAACCAATAACGTTTGGCCACGTCAATACACAGGTATGTTGCTTGTATGACAACCGAACTACTGAAGGATAAACACTTCATCAGTTCATCATAACCCTACCTCAGAACATTAGTGATCGCTATGAGCGGTTGTATCTGGTCTGCTAATGAACCAATAACGTTTGGCCACGTCAATACACAGGTATGTTGCTTGTATAACAACCGAACTACCGAAGGATAAACACTTCATCAGTTCATCATAACCCTACCTCAGAACATCACCGATCGCTATGAGCGGTTTTATCTGGTCTGCTAATGAACCAATAACGTTTGGCCACGTCAATACACAGGTATGTTGCTTGTTTAACAACCGAGCTACCGAAGGATAAACACTTCATCAGTTCATCATAACCCTACCTCAGAACATTAGTGATCGCTATGAGCGGTTGTATCTGGTCTGATAATGAACCAATAACGTTTGGCCAGGTCAATACACAGGTATGTTGCTTGTATAACAACCGAGCTACCGAAGGATAAACACTTCATCAGTTCATCATAACCCTACCTCAGAATATTAGTGATCGCTATGAGCGGTTGTATCTGGTCTGCTAATGAACCAATAACGTTTGGCCACGTCTATACACAAGTATGTTGCTTGTATGACAACCGAACTACCGAAGTATAAACACTTCATCAGTTCATCATAACCCTACCTCAGAACATTGCCGATCGCTATGAGCGGTTGTATCTGGTCTGCTAATGAACCAATAACGTTTGGCCACGTCAATACACAGGTATGTTGCTTGTATAACAACCGAACTACTGAAGGATAAACACTTCATCAGTTCATCATAACCCTACCTCAGAACATTGCCGATCGCTATGAGCGGTTGTATCTGGTCTGGTAATGAACCAATAACTTTTTGCCACGTCAATACACAGGTATGTTGCTTGTATAACAACCGAACTACCAAAGGATAAACACTTCATCAGTTAATCATAACCCTACCTCAGAACATTGCCGATCGCTATGAGCGGTTGTATCTGGTCTGCTAATGAACCAATAACGTTTGGCCACGTCAATACACAGGTATGTTGCTTGTATGACAACCGAACTACCAAAGGATAAACACTTCATCAGTTCATCATAACCCTACCTCAGAACATTGCCGATCGCTATGAGCGGTTGTATCTGGTCTGCTAATGAACCAATAACTTTTTGCCACGTCAATACACAGGTATGTTGCTTGTATAACAACCGAACTACCAAAGGATAAACACTTCATCAGTTAATCATAACCCTACCTCAGAACATTGCCGATCGCTATGAGCGGTTGTATCTGGTCTGCTAATGAACCAATAACGTTTGGCCACGTCAATACACAGGTATGTTGCTTGTATGACAACCGAACTACCAAAGGATAAACACTTCATCAGTTCATCATAACCCTACCTCAGAACATTGCCGATCGCTATGAGCGGTTGTATCTGGTCTGCTAATGAACCAATAACGTTTGGCCAATTTAATACACAAGTATGTTGCTTGTATAACAACCGAACTACCGAAGGATAAACACTTCATCAGTTCATAATAAACCTACCTCAGAACATTAGTGATCGGTATGAGTGGTTGTATCTGGTCTGCTAATGAACCAATAACGTTTGGCCAGGTCAATACACAGGTATGTTGCTTGTATAACAACCGAACTACCGAAGGATAAACACTTAATCAGTTCATCATAACTCTACCTCAGAATATTAGTGATCGCTATGAGCGGTTGTATCTGGTCTGCTAATGAACCAATAACGTTTGGCCACGTCAATACACAAGTATGTTGCTTGTATGACAACCGAACTATCGAAGGATAAACACTTCATCAGTTCATCATAACCCTACCTCAGAACATTGCCGATCACTATGAGCGGTTGTATCTGGTCTACTAATGAACCAATAACGTTTGGCCACGTCAATACACAGGTATGTTGCTTGTATAACAACCGAACTACCGAAGGATAAACACTTCATCAGTTCATCATAACCCTACCTCAGAACATTAGTGATCGCTATGAGCGGTTGTATCTGGTCTGCTAATGAACCAATAACGTTTGGCCACGTGAATACACAGGTATTTTGCTTGTATAACAACCGAACTACCGAAGGATAAACACTTCATCAGTTCATCATAACCCTACCTCAGAACATCACCGATCGCTATGAGCGGTTGTATCTGGTCTGCTTATGAACCAATAACGTTTGGCCACGTCAATACACAGGTATGTTGCTTGTATAACAACCAATCTACCGAAGGATAAACACTTCATCAGTTCATCATAACCCTAACTCAGAACATCACCGATCGCTATGAGCGGTTGTGTCTGGTCTGCTAATGAACCAATAACGTTTGGCCACGTCAATACACAGGTATGTTGCTTGTATAACAACCGAGCTACCGAAGGATAAACACTTCATCAGTTCATCATAACCCTACCTCAGAACATCAGTGATCGCTATGAGCGGTTGTATCTGGTCTGCTAATGAACCAATAACGTTTGGCCACGTCAATACACAGGTATGTTGCTTGTTTAACAACCGAGCTACCGAAGGATAAACACTTCATCAGTTCATCATAACCCTACCTCAGAACATTAGTGATCGCTATGAGCGGTTGTATCTGGTCTGATAATGAACCAATAACGTTTGGCCAGGTCAATACACAGGTATGTTGCTTGTATAACAACCGAGCTACCGAAGGATAAACACTTCATCAGTTCATCATAACCCTACCTCAGAATATTAGTGATCGCTATGAGCGGTTGTATCTGGTCTGCTAATGAACCAATAACGTTTGGCCACGTCTATACACAAGTATGTTGCTTGTATGACAACCGAACTACCGAAGTATAAACACTTCATCAGTTCATCATAACCCTACCTCAGAACATTGCCGATCGCTATGAGCGGTTGTATCTGGTCTGCTAATGAACCAATAACGTTTGGCCACGTCAATACACAGGTATGTTGCTTGTATAACAACCGAACTACTGAAGGATAAACACTTCATCAGTTCATCATAACCCTACCTCAGAACATTGCCGATCGCTATGAGCGGTTGTATCTGGTCTGCTAATGAACCAATAACTTTTTGCCACGTCAATACACAGGTATGTTGCTTGTATAACAACCGAACTACCAAAGGATAAACACTTCATCAGTTAATCATAACCCTACCTCAGAACATTGCCGATCGCTATGAGCGGTTGTATCTGGTCTGCTAATGAACCAATAACGTTTGGCCACGTCAATACACAGGTATGTTGCTTGTATGACAACCGAACTACCAAAGGATAAACACTTCATCAGTTCATCATAACCCTACCTCAGAACATTGCCGATCGCTATGAGCGGTTGTATCTGGTCTGCTAATGAACCAATAACGTTAGGCCACGTCAATACACAGGTATGTTGCTTGTATAACAACCGAACTACCGAAGGATAAACACTTCATCAGTTCATCATAACCCTACCTCAGAACATTGCCGATCGCTATGAGCGGTTGTATCTTGTCTGCTAATGAACCAATAACGTTTGGCCACGTCAATACACAGGTATGTTGCTTGCATAACAACCGAACTACCTATGGCTAAACACTTCATCAGTTCATCATAACCCTACCTCAGAACATTGCCGATCGCTATGAGCGGTTGTATCTGGTCTGCTAATGAACCAATAACGTTTGGCCAATTTAATACACAAGTATGTTGCTTGTATAACAACCGAACTACCGAAGGATAAACACTTCATCAGTTCATAATAAACCTACCTCAGAACATTAGTGATCGGTATGAGCGGTTGTATCTGGTCTGCTAATGAACCAATAACGTTTGGCCAGGTCAATACACAGGTATGTTGCTTGTATAACAACCGAACTACCGAAGGATAAACACTTAATCAGTTCATCATAACTCTACCTCAGAATATTAGTGATCGCTATGAGCGGTTGTATCTGGTCTGCTAATGAACCAATAACGTTTGGCCACGTCAATACACAAGTATGTTGCTTGTATGACAACCGAACTACCGAAGGATAAACACTTCATCAGTTCATCATAACCCTACCTCAGAACATTGCCGATCACTATGAGCGGTTGTATCTGGTCTACTAATGAACCAATAACGTTTGGCCACGTCAATACACAGGTATGTTGCTTGTATAACAACCGAACTACCGAAGGATAAACACTTCATCAGTTCATCATAACCCTACCTCAGAACATTAGTGATCGCTATGAGCGGTTGTATCTGGTCTGCTAATGAACCAATAACGTTTGGCCACGTGAATACACAGGTATTTTGCTTGTATAACAACCGAACTACCGAAGGATAAACACTTCATCAGTTCATCATAACCCTACCTCAGAACATCACCGATCGCTATGAGCGGTTGTATCTGGTCTGCTTATGAACCAATAACGTTTGGCCACGTCAATACACAGGTATGTTGCTTGTATAACAACCAATCTACCGAAGGATAAACACTTCATCAGTTCATCATAACCCTAACTCAGAACATCACCGATCGCTATGAGCGGTTGTGTCTGGTCTGCTAATGAACCAATAACGTTTGGCCACGTCAATACACAGGTATGTTGCTTGTATAACAACCGAGCTACCGAAGGATAAACACTTCATCAGTTCATCATAACCCTACCTCAGAACATCAGTGATCGCTATGAGCGGTTGTATCTGGTCTGCTAATGAACCAATAACGTTTGGCCACGTCAATACACAGGTATGTTGCTTGTATGACAACCGAACTACCGAAGGATAAACACTTCATCAGTTCATCATAACCCTACCTCAGAACATTAGTGATCGCTATGAGCGGTTGTATCTTGCCTGCTAATGAACCAATAACGTTTGGCCACGTCAATACACAGGTATGTTGCTTGTATAACAACCGAACTACCGAAGGATAAACACTTCATCAGTTCATCATAACCCTACCTCAGAACATCACCGATCGCTATGAGCGGTTGTATCTGGTCTGCTAATGAACCAATAACGTTTGGCCACGTCAATACACAGGTATGTTGCTTGTTTAACAACCGATTTACCGAAGGATAAACACTTCATCAGTTCATCATAACCCTACCCCAGAACATTAGTGATCGCTATGAGCGGTTGTATCTGGTCTGCTAATGAACCAATAACGTTTGGCCAGGTCAATACACAGGTATGTTGCTTGTATAACAACCGAACTACCGAAGGATAAACACTTCATCAGTTCATCATAACCCTACCTCAGAATATTATTGATCGCTATGAGCGGTTCTATCTGGTCTGCTAATGAACCAATAACGTTTGGCCAGGTCAATACACAGGTATGTTGCTTGTATGACAACCGAACTACCGAAGGATAAACACTTCATCAGTTCATCATAACCCTACCTCAGAACATTACCGATCGCTATGAGCGGTTGTATCTGGTCTGCTAATGAACCAATAACGTTTGGCCACGTCAATACACAGGTATTTTGCTTGTATAACAACCGAACTACCGAAGGATAAACACTTCATCAGTTCATCATAACCCTACCTCAGAACATTAGTGATCTCTATGAGTGGTTGTATCTGGTCTGCTAATGAACCAATAACGTTTGGCCACGTCAATACACAGGTATGTTGCTTGTATAACAACCGAGCTACCGAAGGATAAACACTTCATCAGTTCATCATAACCCTACCTCAGAATATTAGTGATCGCTATGAGCGGTTCTATCTGGTCTGCTAATGAACCAATAACGTTTGGCCAGGTCAATACACAGGTATGTTGCTTGTATGACAACCGAACTACCGAAGGATAAACACTTCATCAGTTCATCATAACCCTACCTCAGAACATTACCGATCGCTATGAGCGGTTGTATCTGGTCTGCTAATGAACCAATAACGTTTGGCCACGTCAATACACAGGTATTTTGCTTGTATAACAACCGAACTACCGAAGGATAAACACTTCATCAGTTCATCATAACCCTACCTCAGAACATTAGTGATCTCTATGAGTGGTTGTATCTGGTCTGCTAATGAACCAATAACGTTTGGCCACGTCAATACACAGGTATGTTGCTTGTATAACAACCGAACTACCGAAGGTTGTGAACGTTGCGAATTAGCTTTAACAGAATCAAAATTAAGTTATCATAAAAACCATTAAACTGTTAATATTAAATATATAAATTAAATACAGTATTGTTATCAGGTCTCAATATAACAATAATAAAACTAATTTTGATAATTTCTAATTCATTTTTTTCATAGATTACTTTTACCCTTATACTCTAACCTATTGTAATTACATTTAAGAAGTTTCTAGTTAATTACCCACTTTTAATCTATTTCATGTAAATCAGTTGTACATTTGCCCTTTGAAAATGATTCACTGAAAAATAAAAACAGCATTTTCTTCATAGAAGTACCAGACACCATGAGGGTGATGTTTTCCTGTTTGCGATATAGTTTACTTTTAATTAATAAAAAAACATTATGTATATTTGAAGGTATGTATCCTTCCCACCATTTGACCAATCTTTCATCTAAATGCACTTAAACTAATTAAATGGATTTATTTATCTGCCATCGGCAACACAGTTTTTACATGTGAATACAGTGATTTAAATTACTTAATGATAATATATTACATACTACAAATCTTGCTAAATAAAATTTCCAGGAACATTAACATGAGTAGGATATTAAATGTTGAATAGCTGATCAGCGGATTATCCTTCGAAATATCTCCAATGCAACTAGAAATAAATAATAATTTCTTGATTAGTTAAAATAATTCGTTTAAATAATTAATCATAGTAATAACAGTATGTTAATAAATAATTAAATAACAAAACAAATCAAGAGTACATACAGTCAATACGTCTTGCAGTACAAAAAGGCATTTTGAAATTATTTTAAAACTAAATAGGTAATAAATTTAACCTTCATAACAATATTTGTCCAGAGGGACACAGATTTTTCCCGATGAGTTTTAAGGTCCTTCGCCCAATGTTGTTAATAGACGGCCAAGTTCTGAGCAGCTTTTGTTGTCTTGTCTTATCGATGTTGAACGCAAGAATGTTTTACTTACTCTTGGCTACAAGACATTGGGCTTGTCATGATAACAATGGGCTTGTCGGAGCAAAACTGTGCAAAAGTACTTTTGTATTAATAGCACCACTCAATTAAATGTAATGAAGTAAATGAAGTATTGTTTAACAATGTATTATATATGGTGATAATAAAGATATAACTTAGTTTAACAACATCTGATTTCATAAATTAAGTTTTCAGACTAAAATGTTGACGTTCTAATTTTAATTACTAGTTCCTATTTCGAGTTAGATATTTGTTTGAATATTTATAATTTAACAAATAAGCCTTGTACGATATTTAGTAAAGCTGATTCAATACATTTTAATTAATATTTCCTGTAAAATGATTTTCTTTGCTATTAAGCATATTTTGTTTCTATTTAAATAGTTTGACAACATTATATCTGAACTAGTATGAAAAACGTCATATATGTAGAAAAAATAAAATTAACACGGTTGACGGGATGTCTAGGTATTTATTTTCAGTATCAAAGTGTCGTTTAGAGTTTACGCCAACACTAATTGGATGGTACAGTGTCTATGTTAATTACCGTAGGGTATACAATTGTTAGCTTCGTATTCTACAAGCCTTGTTAATTAATGTACTGTATATGTTCAAGGCATTCCCTAGCACGTGCATGGCTAATGTACCTATATATATTAAAATATTAACTAGTTACTTTTGTTACAGGTACAAATTTTCGTACTTCTTCTAAGCGATACGGTATGTTCTAATGACGTAAGTTTATAAAGTATGTATATTATTTATATTTTCGATGTTATTTCGTTTTATTGTTATGATAACGCATTACTATTTGTAAAGTTTCAGGTTAAAAAAACATCCCTTATAGTAAAACAATTTAAACACACGCACATTGTTCAAGGCCAAAAGCTTAGTTAAGTCAAGAAAAATGCCATAAAAATTGTACAAAAACGCTCGGATTATGTTCGTGTAAAATGTGGAATAAAATGATGAAAACAATAGATTAAACACAACTTGTTTTATATTATTTTACGCTTGGAACCAATCCAATCAATTTCATGGTAGTGAAAATGGGACTGCAATTAAATTTAAAAAATACATATTAGAATTTACCTTAATAATAAATACTATAATGAGCTCTACTTAATAAACACGCTTTTGGTCTTCACTGGTTTAGTTAACTTTGACCATTCAACTCAATTAAAACTCCTTTGAACTCTAATCTCAAGACAAACTTCATCCAGAGCACTTCGGTGGGAGGAGCTTAGAGCGTTTACAATTGTTTTGATAAGACATCTAGTGTTTTAGATTCATTTTAAACGCTTGAAATAAATTATCAACCTTTTTTAACATAGTAAGGGCATACAGAACTGTAGTGTATTATACTCTATTAAGTACAAAATCATTTCAAAATCGTTAACACGTTTTTGCGATTAAATAATTGTAATGAGGGATCTTTAGGTAGTCTAAATAAATCGTCATCTTATTAATTTACTCAATTCATTGACAAAATAGGTATAACTGAGACTCCAAATACAAGACACAGAATACTATGAGTAGAATATTGAACCCCAATATGAAAGATTGTAATCAATTTATACTGCCCGGAATTTTCAAAATTAGTTGCAAAGAATTTTAGCGAATTTCCCCTAAAGGGAAGAAGCTATTACCGTAGGTCTCATGGTAAGACTTAAGCCCGAGACCATGATAACTTTCATTTTTAGGTCCCCAGATGCCAAAAACACTATTCGTCCAAATTTTTATATATGTGTACATATATATATATATATATATATATATATATATATTTATATATATATATATATGTGTCCGTAAGCACGATAGCTCTCGTAAAAAGGTCTGATCTTAATGAAATTTGGCACAAATGTTTAAAGTACTATTTATTTGAACGAGTTCGAAAACTAGACGAATCGCACCATCCAAAGGGGGGTTTTTCGGGGGTTTTGTACCCCAAAAATAGGATTTTTGGGGTTTTCACATGACATTTTTATTTAAATCAAATTTTAATTTTTTCCATTTAATTTAGCATAAAAAAACAAACAATTTGGTATTTTTATCATCGCTCTACGTCAATTGGTTCCTGAGATATTGAAAATGCTAAACACAGTACGTTGTCTAATGTTATTCTTATGGATAAAAAGAAAACATGTATATCTCGCTTATTTATGAACATAAACTGACAAATTTGGTATATGGCTTCATCTGGTTGGGGGTTATCGTTGTTTGCACAAAATACAAAATTTTCACGTATGGTTCCCTTAGCAGCATTCCTAGGTAATCGGTCCCCATGTTATTCTTATGGAGAATAATTAAAATGTTATATGTCGCTTACTTATAAATGTTTATGAATGAAACTTGGTATGTGACTTTACTTAGATGAGTTCTGATGATATTTGCATAAAAACCCATTATTTTGTGTTCCTTGTTGCAGCAAACCTGCGTACTCATCCCCAATGTTATTCTTATGGAGAATAATTCATATTTTTAATATCGCTTGTTTGTGAATATATTTCTTATGAATCCTGTTAAGTGTTAATGTGTTATGTTATATATTCATTGGAAATTCGCTGAGTATGCAAGTTTGCTGCGACGGGGGTATTATAGTTTTATATTAGCCAAACAGTTAATTTCGTAACAAATTTAAGAACTGAGAAAAGCTTGGAACCAAAAAGGTCTATTGTTGCCAAACATCAAAACTATTATATTAATGAGCTAGTGTCTGTCTGTACATTTAAAGAAGCTATTATAAGGATTACATTTAACTAAAGACTGTCACTGTTTTGTGAACAATTTTGTCTACTCTGAGTTGTCACTCCGTTGCGAAGCACGGGCATAACAGCTAGTATATTATTAGATTACCACATTTTAGGGAATATAGAGAACAACCAAGATGTACTCAAGGATTGTTAGAAAGGAAATTATATGAACGCATGGGAAGAATTGTTTATTTATAAAATAAGTGTAGAGAGAGGGATATTGATAAATAAACGTAGACATTTTGATTCTGATGCCACATACATGAACCTCTTTACAAACCTTCTTCTTAGTTAATCGAAGAGTCGAACTGAAATGATCAACAATGGATCATATAAGTCAATTTTACGTTAGTTTATCACAAAAGGAAACATGTTCACCACAGGCAGAACATTCATCACAGTTTTTCTGTCACTAAATACAATTTATGGGAAGTTGGTTTATCAGGCGGGAAAGCTAGAGCATGCATCCGGGTACTCTTAGGATTAAAAAGGTATACATTTAGTATGTACTTTACGCAATATTCTGCACTTAAATTTAGTCCAAAATATACGTTTTTCAGTATTGATTGAACCATAATTAAAGTATAGAGTCACTGGCAGGATAAGGAAAGTGTTATACAAAGCATTAATCTTATGGGAGTTATATAATCATTATATCATTATTATAAACGTTATATATTTGAAAAGTGAAAAAATCTAACGTACTTAAATACAGGTTATGTGGTTTTTACAGATTAAGATTACAGAGTCCTCAGAATTGTAAATCTAGTTTTTTTTCAAATTTATATCGTAGTATAATACTTAAAATAATGTTTAAAATAGAGGTTTTCCATAGAACTTGTTTGACATGAACACATTCAAAACATAACAGTGCTCAATAAAATCCAGTTAAGTACTGTTAGGAACAAATATATCATTTACTTCATAATCTGTAATTATAATTTTGTTGACGTTTTCTTAAGCCTATTTTGCGTTAGGTTCAACATTTAATAAAGTCCATCGATGACAAAGATTTTAATTTACATTTGTGAAACAAGGAAGCCAAACAAAGACTACAGCTACCTGGTGTGGGAACTGTCTAAAGCTGGTCCGACACTGTTTGCAAGTAACTCCAGAATGTTCGTGTTGATTATACGTTTCTGTGAAGCGTAAGAGCTGAACGAATGCTGAAAACGTTGATTAAAGCGGTGACGAATGTTTAGTGAATAATTGGGCTAATATTCGTCTGAAACATTGGGATATATTCGCTAATATTTCTATACCGGCTTAACACCTGCTTGACAACATAGTACCTCGGAGTAAAACTTGATCGATCGCTGACCTCCAGGCAATGTTGCAAAAATACGTAAAAAAGGAATAAATATACTATAATCCTGTGAAAGTTAGCCAGTATAACTTGGAAAGCCGATCACCAAACGCTTAAAACACTTTTCTTTGGCTCTGTCTGTGTGTATTGCAGAATACAATTGTGAGCTGCCTGTAGTCTCATCGAACTGGGGGATGTTGCTTTGAAGACATCGATAACAGTTACTGGTTTCTGGAAACTGACATGTCCTTTTACCATTACGGCTGTTGGAGTTGTTACTTTACGTAGGTATAAAGTAAATATTACTTTACAAAACTTATTACTTAGAAAAAATATTTATTATCACTATTAAATATGTTTAATATAAAACCGTGATTTTTAATATAAATGGGTGTATTGTATTTGTTTTACTGTCTGTGTGCGTGCAATATTAAATGTATACCTAAATAGGTAATTCATTTCAAAAACATTTATTGACCTTTTTTACTTCGTAAAAATCATTGAGATACGTATGAAACGTGTAAGTATTTGTAAGACGTATAAAGTGCAAATCCTAAAATACCGTCTGTTGGTTGGCAAGAGACAACTTCGAACTGACACGGTAACCTGACCACGTCCTTGTCGTTTGGTCGGACATCTTTATTGGGCCTACACCTTACATTTAGCAGGTCTGTTATCAATTGTGTAAGGCAAATTGTGACTTTTTTATTTGTGTTATGTTACGCAATTTTAAAAGCTCCGCGAATTTACCATAAGCAAGATCTGCCTCGTAAAAATGTGTGTTCCTATTTTTATTGAATTATATTTGGGTTTTGACCTTTTATCGAATTCAAATATAATATTTTTTATAACATTATATACGAAGCAATTTTATTATTTGAATTTTGAGGATAAGACTAAGTATTAAGAGATGATTATCTCTTAAAGTACAGTTACAGTGCGGTTCTTGTACTGTTAATTTTACAAAAACCATTCCACATTTAACTCCTCCATTCCAGAAGAACGCACGTGACTAACTATGTTCCGGCAATACGGCTCTCACGTCATAAATATTGCCATAGTGTCGCCCCACCACGCATAATGTTTAATGTAGTACAGTTAGAGTGTAACATAGACTTTTATATGGTCACTGTTCAGAGGGGCCATATCAGACGGAACGATATAGTTATGTTAGAACCAGAACAAACTTTAATACTAATGGCGAATGATAAGAAATATTGTATAACACAAAGGCTATTACTTTTTGTATGGTTTCATAAATTTTATAAATGTCACATTAAGGGAAACGGAGAAAATACAACAAATTCTATAGATTTAATACAAAATTATATTAAAACAGAATATAGTATTTCATATTGAAGTATACTTAATTTTTATTCAAATAATAGTTTTTCTCCATATCGCGTTACTAACTAAGAATGTAATTGTTAATGATGCTATGTTTATTAAAAAACAAAATATATAAAGAACTATTATGCAGTTTTGTAGGAATATTATTGTAGGGTATTTGAAATAATATGGATTTTAATTCTACTCATTTTACTTACGTTTGACGGCTATTATAAAAATAAAATAGTAATTACCTACATTACCATTTTTAATGTAGATATAATTGATAATAATTAAAACAATTGGCTTAAACTCTCACTATATCAAAATGAACAGGAAGACTGACAGAATTGAATTGAATCCATTAATCTCGTAGGTCACAGAAAAGCTTTTGTTTGGGCAGAACAATAGCATGTAGTCAGTAGGGAAAATTGACTGGTGAAGAATACAGTTTAGTAGAAACAATAGTCTTCTGGCTTGCATCATTCCTATTTGGTATTATTTTTTTAAAATTATTTAAAGAAGGATATTAAAAGTGTACGTGTGCTGGTTACATTGACAACAACACTACGATAGGTTGGAGACCTGAAATATATCTGCACAATGTTGTGTTGTCGAAACTTTGAATAAAGCTAGCTAATGTTAAATTATTAAGCATATATTAAGCCTATTAATTATATATTTAAATGAATAATTAGTTCAACTAAATTATTGGATATTATTAAATCTTATACTTCCATCACAATAAACCTTCGTACTCAGCAAAGTTTCAATGTAAATATGCTAACATCACATAAAGCGACTTACCAATTTAAAAAATAAACTCTCCACTAAATTACCAAATTGTAATCATTCACCACATGAATAACATTAGACAAAACAATAGTTACCACCTTATTTGTCTCTGGTTTGACGAAAAAAAAACGAAATCGAAATTATATTGGTTTTTACTGAATTCATTGGCTTAAATTAAAGTGTGCGGTTAACTAAAATTAAATGAACAAAATTAGATGCATGGATCCCATAGTTTTAATTTTAGAAATAAATATTTGTTTAACATTAGCTTAGAAAACCTTTTTTATAATTCTTTTTAACTCCTTGATAAATGTTTTAATATGCCAAATTGATTTTGTTCGTGTTATCTCCTTTAAATAGTTGTACGAATTTCTCCATAATTTCAAAGTAACATTTTATGAAATCACGATTTTCATGTAAAGTGCCTGATTTTGTCAAAGGTCGCATCAATGTTAATTTGACTTATATCTGGGGGGCCATTTTTTCACATCAATATTGACCACTACACAAAACAATTCCATAAATATCAAGAATGGTCTACTAATCTACCCCACTACAGTAATTGAAGCTTTTAATTTGGTTTATGAGCTCTGGTTTGATTTAAAAATGTATAAAAATACTGAAACTCATGAAATTGCCAATTACCTAAAGACGAATCTAGCTAATAATGGATATCAATAATAGTAAACTATTTTAGAAAGCCTTTGCCTATTGAATCAAACGCATTTAAAAAAAATGCATTGTCGTTAAGTAAGAACTTATTTTGATATTTATTTTTTACGCCCAAAAGTAACCTGTATTTAGACACCTGATCCAGCACCTCTATTACTGACAAGTAATAATTACCATTGCCAATTTGTTTAGGGTATTCTGGAAACTTTACCTCAACATTATTATTTTTTGTATTTGATTCAATTTATTATTTGCTTGTATAAACAATTATAATCAGATAATACCTTGGACATCTCGCTAACCTAACGATTAGAATCTTGGACTTTGGTTCAAGGGGTCACGGGTTATATGACCGTTAATTCCGGTGTGTTTACTAACGTTTTAGTTGTTAGGACCGCTTTCCCTAAAAGCGTTTGTGTATTGTCTTAACCAAAATGCCGTTGTCGCTAAGACACAAACAAAATTGCCTTTAATGACCAACGCCCTTTTATTCAAATACAGCACTGTAGTATGGATTTAACAGTTTTAGTGTTTAAAGTTTTGCCGGAACAAGTGTTTGTGACGGGAACACCTAGCAATTCCTAACGTGTAGCAACGTTCCGCCGTGAACTCTTCCATTACTGGAGCACGTGACCAGGTAGCGGGAATGTGGCGCTTACGTCATACATGTTATTGAGTCAAACCACGAGCCGTAATGTTTAATGTAAAGGTAAATTTAAATCGTAAACTTGGTCTGAATCTGTATCCTTTTTCCTGAACCTGTTGTCATTTTTTAGGTGAACCATCTTTGCTTCATCACACACATTTTATTGTACATCAAGATTAGAAAATTATTTAAAAAGAAGAGTCTGAGGCGCACTCACGTAAAATGATCCAACTCAGTGTTTTTACAAATTTTCCTACATTTTAACGTAAATATGTTTAAATTACATAAATTAAAACCAGCATGAATTTTCAGTTGCAGTTATTGGGTGTAATGTGTATTATAAGCATGAACCTTTTGTGTTTATCCATAACAGAGGACGATTTTTAAATTAAATTGAATACTCATTATCATTTTGTTACCTTAACATACTTTATGCAATAATTGTTCGTATCACAACAATTAAATGATAAATAAATAATCAAGCAACTATTATTAAATCTGATGTTATTAAACATTTAAAAGGTTTAATGCGTATACTTCATCCGATTAAGAAGTCATCAGTGTTAATCATTTTTAATCAATACATATTCTAAATTAACTATTGTTCCAACACCATTGCCAATTAATTGTTTCAAATTTAGTTACAGAACTAATAACAATATCTTTAACAATATTAAAAAAAAAATATTTTAATTCAATATCAAACACCAATTCAATTCTCTCAGACATCATAATTTATAGTTTAATATTATTAATATTTTTCCTTACTTAAAACTCACTATGTATCTCACATTGTAATTTTAGTAATTGGTTGAAATCGATCGCCTTGTACCATCTTTTGTGTATATTTTACCAGCTTGTATGTAAGTACAGTATAAGTGTAAATATTCCTTATAGTGTTGTAAGACGTATTTTATTATCCTCTTTAATAAATTATGACAACTTTTTACAAAATGACAGAATCTGTTTTACCCACAGTTTGCATTTATGTAAAGATAAACATTACATAATGTTAAAGTTGTTTATGTATATATAATATCGGCAAGTAATATTTAAGACATTTTAAAAACAATCACACCATACACTTTTTTCTCGTAGCAGAGAAAATTGCTATATGATTAAGGATAGGAAATGCGAGTATTTTAAAATACCATTTACGTTTAATTGCACTTGCTGCGATTTCAGTGTGGTTATTAGTCAACATCTATTATACAAAAGTTCTGAAGGAAAATTTATAAATTACCCTTGCTAATAACTCCTGTAAAATAAGATTTACCGATAGCACTTCCTCTAACTTTGCTGGCCTTTCTTATCTTGCAATGATAAGAATACTCTGCACATTACCATAGCCCCAAGTCAAACTTCGTGGTGATAAATATGATCTACGGCTAGTAGTTTCCAAAGTTTGCAAGTAGTTGGGTCCTCTTCGTTGGGAAGTCGTATTATCACAAACTCTGACTTTTAAGGATTAATTTGGGTTGTTCGTAACAAAATAATGATGCACTGAAGTAGACGCCTAGCAAGCCAAACGGTTAGCGTCTTGGGATTGGGTGCAAAAGGTCACGGGTTCGATTCCCGGGGAGCCCATGAGACTTTGAGAGGTGTGAACCATTGTCCTCTAACAAAGTAAAAAACTCTGTAAGACGGCCATTAATGTAAACAGTATATCAACTTGGAGTGCACATTGTTTGTTGCTATTTAAAATGTGATTTTTCAAACAAACAGCTGCAAAATCAAATATTATTCCTGGTAAGGTGGAGATGTAACTAATTCGGCTTTAGATTTTGTTATAGAAAATTTAGAAAATGTGAGTAACATATTGAAGTAAATTTCTGATTATTCTATTCGATAAAAAGATGTGCCGAAGTAATGAGATACCGATTTAAACTGATTTATCTTGTTTAAAGTTTTAAATCTGAACAAACTTATCGTCACTACCCACCTAAAAAAGGTTAATAATAGTTTATAGTTCGATGATATTCAAAATCTTAGCTTGAAGCAACTGTCATTGATGTGTTTTGTTAAATTAAAAACATAACTGCTTCGGATATTCATTAGAAGCAGTTAAATAATGAATTATTACAATTACAATCCGAACTTTGCAATTTAAATTTGAGAGCCAGGGGGTAAACCTCTAAAGGTGGATATTTTTTCCAAAACCCCAAAAGACACACCTAGTCTATAAGGCCTTCATATTACACCTGAATGCTCACCTAATACACAATCGATTACTTATGTGACACCACATTGATTCTGTCATCTTTAGTTGGACCTTAGTAGACTGGTCAACATTTAATTTTTTTTAGTGGATTGTCTTGTACCATTTCTTAAGTATTTTTACACTGTTTTATGTAATAACAGTATAGGTATAAATACTTTTTTTGTTTTGGGAAACGTAATTTATTGTATCCTACATAACGTTTTGCCGGTAGCGACTCCCCAAAAACTGGCGTTTTACAAAATAAATAGATGTATTAAAATCTGATTTAAAAGCTTCCAGCAAGTTTGCATCAACTACAATCGACTCTGTCCACAGTTCACCTCTGTCGTGGTCTGAGGTCCGTCATTATCTTGGAACGTGACCTGAAGGTGAACAACTGGCTGACTCAATAATTACTTCTGCTGATACAACCGTTCTTAGTTTTTAAGGTTTAAGCAACGACTAGATAAAGAGATTTATTGAAATAGAACACTTTTGTGATTGACGTAAATATAACCGATTAGTGGTTGTTCTTTGTGGGTTTCATCCAATTGCAATAACGAGTTATTTATCTGCCTAGAAGGAAGATCTGTTAATTACTAAACACCTAAAATGTAACAGCATAAAACTTAAGTTTGCACACAAGAAGTTGAATATTGCCACTCACACAAGGGATTAGTTTGTTCAGTGGAGCTTTGTACGGGCTTAGTACCACCAAGGGCTAAAGTTCACCAGCCAACACCGAGGTTCAAGATTTATTTTTCAGTTTTGTTTGGAATTAGTTCTCACTGCATTGAAGTCATGAAGACGCAAGCGCTCTTGAAATGCGCTACGCAAAAGCTGTAACGTAACGCAAATATGGACATATGACAACGATCGTGTGTTGCTCGCTCTGAATTCGTAAACTGAGGAATAGAGAATAGAAAGAAAATTAGTAAAATTAACCTCTTTAGTTGCTAATTTGTAGAAATTTTGGGTACTTATGTTAGTCCCCTATAATACATTATCAACTATATAATTTCTAGAAAAAATACATATATATTCAACTAGATGTATTCTTCCATGTTTATGGTTGCTTTCTCAGTTCAAAATTCAAAGCACACAATGAATATCTACATCATTATTGTATATAACCGATGTCGTAGGAGTCTCCAATGGCTCATTAGGTTATGAATCATTGCATAGGCCTAGAGTGCATCTATACACCGCAACATGGCCAAATGAATAGATGATGTATTATGAACCATATACATGTGCAATAAATAAATTTTTGTTTGTTAGTTGTTTTCCATTGCAAGTTATTGAAAATTAAGTAAATACTTGAATGCTGTAGATGCATCTCCCTCTAAACTAGTAGTCGCTATTTAATGGGTACGTACAAAATACATCAAATACAAAAATGATGCAGTTTTTATAAGAAATTAGTTTTGTATTTGGAAAGAAACCCACCATAACGTAGATACTCAAGTAAAAAATTTAACAAAAAATTTAAATAAAAGATTAGAATAAGACTTATTCAGTGCAGTAAACCTAATTAAGTACTTATTAAACGTTTCAGAAAGTTTATAATTGTTACATTGATTAATAAATGTTATATTAATCTTAGGCTTGAAAAGTGACTATATAATTTTATTTTACAACCATGACAATGAATCAATCTAAATACTCCATTATTTCGTAACATATAATTCATCAATAGAATTGTGGTAATGGTCAGGTTAATGTGTAATGTAATCAACAAAAAACGCTTAAGAGAATGTCTAATGTATTTTCGGGTTCACTTTTTTCGGATATAAAACTTTATTTGAGCGGATGTAATAATGTTGGTGACCGGGCTTGCTGTTTTGTCCCATTCCCTCCTGTCTGCATCATAAACTGAGAGTTAATTCGTTCCGACCGTGAATTTGTGTGTACAGTTTACCTTTGATTTGATTATTTCTGAAGAAATAGAGGTACAATAATTATTTCCCATTAAACATATATTTTTATTTTATAGATTTAATTTTATTATGTTTTTTTTTCTGGTCATACATGATAAAGAATCAAAAATAAAGTATAGTATTTAAATATTAGTTTATAATTTTAAATTTATAATATCTGATCATTCGAAATATTATTTAATTTATTATAATAGAAACATTTTAAATGTTATAAAGTAATCTTTTTACTTGTTCTTTAATGTTTAATGTTTAATCGTGATTAGAACAAATACATAACAGTATTTACAATACTCTTTATAAAACATGATCTCAAATAAATTGAAAATTTCAAAATCTATTAATAATCAACTGAAATATGACTGCAATAGTCATATTTCAGTTGATGAAATATGCAAATAGTCACAAACCCACCATGTTAAATCCAATAAATGTATATCTATCCTCTATACCTTACACAAAAATTAGCAACCGTATTAACTGTATGTGTTAATCCGTTTTCTATTACATTTTGTATGTGCTTGTTTTCGCGTAGTTTTGGATACAATTATAAAGAAATTCCTTATTTATTAACTTTTTAAAATTCCCCCGTTAAAATTTCGCTAAGGTTAACCACAACTTGTCTGAACTAATGAACTTCATCAGAAGCTTAATAACTTATTAAGTTATTAACAACTTATACTATCTTAATTTTAGTGATATTTTTACGATGGACAATTTGAATAGATTTAATATATTTGGCTTTGAAATATCAACATAACCAAAAATTTACTACGGTAAAAAGCTGAAAACGTAAAATAAATCGGAGATATATAATTAGACTTAAGAAAAACCTAATAAAATTTGCATAGCGATTTCAAGAGCACCCTCAAGTGTAATGTTTTTTTTTAAACACAATAAAGAGACACTCATATGAAAACAGAGTAGGATGGGCCTTACATGATGGATTATATTTTAGTGTTTCCAACCTTAAGAATGTTGGGGAGAATTCGGAAACGTGCTATTTAATAATTTGCAGCAGCCAATACAAGAATCGTATTTTTATTCTTGTTTTTACCTATTTTATTCCAAGTTTTCAGAGGCCCAACCTTTTTTACTACTATATAATATTTATTTACAATTATTTACTGTATTTATTTATTTTCAACGGTAATATGAAATGGAGAACAGTCATTATTTTTCTACAATAATAAATGTCACTAACCAATGAACACTATGTAAACTGTGCGACTTTAATATTTAAATTTTCACAATAATTTAACAACAACGCTTTAAGGAAAGTCATTAATATTTGGTTATGTTTAATGCTCTATATTGTAACCAGTAACCACCAAGTATAAGCAGCGGTGGGATTTATTGATTTTCATGACATGATAACATAAATTGAAATAAACGGTATCAGGAAACTGACACATACTTTCTCCCTTTTAGCCCAACTTTAACGAATAAATTGCTTTTTATTTACTAAATATAGAATACAAAGCACGGTCGAATGTACAGAAAATCTTGTAAACAAGTTGTTTTAAAAAACATCCACCCAAATCCCTGCTTTGGAGGCACTACAGAATCCATTGATACACTCGTGGTTTTAAGAGGGGAAATGCCCCCTATTCCCCCCCCCAGGGTTATTAAGGGACAACATATTTCGAATTTCCTCTGTTGGTCAATGCTAAATTGACAAGCATATCAAGTTTGAATGAAATTTATCAGTAAATAAGAGAGAAATAATAATTTTTGTATTCCCCATAAGAATAACATTGGACAACGTACTGCGTTTACCGCAAAATGAAAATTTCAATTTTCTCCGAAACCAGCAATCGTAGAATAGTAATTCAAAATACTAAATTATTTAGTTTTTAGAGCTCTTTTTAGTGGTGAATAGTAATATTTTTTTATATTTATGTCTTTTTATGAAAAATCCAAAAAACTGAATTTTTGATGTTTTAAGTCTTGTAATTTCTGAACCCGCATTTTTACAGAAATGCGGGTGGTGTCATTTTGTTGGAAGACTAAAGTTCTACAAACGACTAAAGTTTAATCAAAATCGTTAGAGCCGTTTTTGAGAAATTTTGATTTTTCATGTTTTTTGGCGGTTTTTGGGGGATAATTACCCTTAAAAATCAAAAATTCCAAAAAATGAAAAAAACGCCTGGAGATATCGTGGATTAGTACCTACATACCAAATTTCATAAAAATCGGCCTATTGGTTAGGGCTCTAGCTCTGTACACATCCACACAGACACACACACACACACACACACACACACACACACACACACACACGGACACACACACACACACACAGACAGACATCACGTAAAAACCACTTTTTTGGGTTCAGGGAGCACCAAAACGAATATTTCCACTAACAACTCAAATTCGAAAATTTTTACGAAAACAATACTTTCTCCATATACTATGTATAGGGGGAGAAAGTAAAATTGTTATTCACAGTTGATGGAGCAGTAACATCGGTGGCAGGAATAAGTTTATGATCGTACTTCCTTCAAACTTCAAATAATCAAATCTATGAGGTATCTTTAAGGATGAAGCTCCATTGAGTGATATTTCAACAGAGCGTCAGTGATTTCTTGTCTTTTGATGGCATTTTTATATTTAAAAAACTAAATCATAGAGGAATATTTGTTTATTAATTTGTATATCGGCCTTTACGAGGATCTTGCTATGAATATGTTTGTCTTTTCATTTTACATGCAATTGAATTTGTAAATAGTGATCTCAAATTATATACTGGAACTACAACAAACTAATGGGCATCGTAAAAGGGTGTATGATGATTTGAAATAACCGAAATTTCTTTAAGACATTTTGTATAACCATTTTTATTTTATCGGGAGATATCTGGCAATGAACGTAACAAACATACTTAGGTAACAATTTTTAATAAACCAATGTTGTCTCCTCTGAACCACGGGGTAAATAACCATTATAAGATTCTAAACCACGAACAACCTATAACATTATATGTTTAGTTTAGGTGTGATTAAAACACGATCGATGACCTGTCTAATATAAAAGATCCTTTGTTCCAATAAAAAATTGGATTATTTAAATATTTAAACTAATACATTGACTCAATAAGATGATGATTTGTTATTTTATGCTATTTTCATCAAACTGATATCAATTTTTTTTTAAACAAACATTTAACATCAACCGTAACACAACTACCTCAGTACTTACCATAAGTATTCCAATTCTTTAAACCCAAAATAAGTATGGAAGTAACACACAATGGCGTATAAAGCCACTTAAATTAAGGTTTAGTTTAATCTTGGAGCAACGTGGACGTGAAAGTCGCTATCAAAGCGCCTTCTTGTACCTGATCCAAGTATTAATGTCACGGATACATGCCACTTCACTGTCACTGATAACGTTTAGAATAACCACCTCTATTGGTTGCCACACCGCTGTCGCTGTCCCCTTTCTATGAAAACTAAACTTAGTGCTCCATGAAATGTGTAAGGATTTCGTTTTCAGCTTTGGCCTATTACTTCCGGGCAGAAAAACGCAAGAGTTTTCATAACTACACCTTACAGTGGATTTATATAATTTAGTAACAAATATATAACCTTTGAGATGTTGCATGTTTATTTTGGAGCTATATATATTTTCAAGTTTTGAACATACTATTGAATGCTATGTGATGTGAGTTTGTTACTATAACAGGTTTAAAATCGGTAGGTAGCACGGGTTTTCCATTTTATTTCCATGCTTTAAAATTTGCGTTTGAAAATATGAATGGAAACAATTTAATATCACACGTGATTATTGTTAAATAGATTGTTACGTACTCTCTTGATTTAGGGACAAACGTGAAAATAATTGTTTATTTGCATTGTGCCTGAGGTTGCGTTAGCCCAGTTATTGCAACTTCATAGATCGTCCCGGTTTGGCTGTAGTTTATTCCATTTTATAATAATTAACATATATATTTCTTTGACATACTTCCTATCTGATCAATAATTCATTGTGTGCTACAATGTTATGCAATCCATTCACGTTTTGCATTATGACGTTATTATTGTGGTTATAGTATAGTATTGTGGTTAGTTCAGTTATACTTTTTTACTTCGCCTGATTTTCTAGTGTTTTCAATTTGCATTATTCTGTAGTATGTCATTAAGTCTTATTACATAAACAAGCACAACTTAAAAATAACCTCGTTATATAACTATCACAGACTTTACGTTTTAAAATGTTAGTAAGCCTGGTGGTCTTTGTTACTAACCACAAAATGTTGTAGAAAAATGCGTTATTGTAACCAACATAGCGCCATTCTTTTAATTCTTAAAAGGGTTTATTTTTTAAGTATACCACCAAGTTAAAATAATTAATAAATAATTACCTACAGTAAATTACGACTGGAAATCACCAATTAAATGTGGTTTAAGAGAATCTATAAATTATACATCCAAGCATTATTTGTAAAGGGACTGATTTTTAACAAAGAACTTACTAATACAATGTACTATAAACCTATTTTTATTTACAAATTACTTCAAAATCCAATTGAATCAATAACAAGCAGATGGCAGATAAGATTAAATTGTTTAATTCGGCCATATAATTCACGAAATTATACAACAAAATTGGTCCGGTATAAAACTGATTTACAACTGCAGATAGTGAATCATATAAGTAAATTGGCGGATGGAACTTCCCATAAATCTTACTAGTTAAATTGGTCAGAAGATTCATGGTAGGGATACCTCTACCCTAAATATTAAATCACGTGGTGCCGGATGGAAGAGAAAAGTGTTATCGTTTGTTTTTAGAAATGGTCGAAATATCTGATAATCGTCTTAAAAATAGTGGAACCGTAAATTATATTTCATTTAAAACAAACTAAAAATTAGCTATTTCAATTTTGTATGCCAATAATGTTGCTCTACCGTAAAATCCACGGAAAATGTTCAATACAGGTTTAAAATATGTGTATTAAAATAAAACTATATAGGAAATGTGTCCCCTGCAAAAAAGGTTCTTTAAAAAGTATTTAGAAACCATTTTTCATACTTGAGCTAATATTCTCTACACATTTTGGACAAAATAATACCACCTCATTTATAAATTTGTGGGGGTAGTCCCTTTTTTCAAGTATTGTTTTAAGTATAAGTGTATTACTCGATTTTGTCATTGTAAATAGTTTAAAACGTTTTTTGACACAAGAAAAGTTATTTGCAATTCATGGGATATGATTTTCGATTACGAAATTAACAGATGGTTATAATAATAGTGTAATAGTTCAAACACGGGGTAATCCTCTTGCTTGTCGTTTTTAATAATCCCCTTCAAATGTATGTAATATTTGACTTAGACAACAGGACAGTATACATTTACATTAGACACATGTGCGGCTCTCCTCTGCGAATTAATCACAAACCAAACAAAGAACCCTTCTGTCACTGGCCTCCAAGATTAATGTGTTTAGCTTGTTAGTTGTATGCTTCTTTGTTGTTTCACATATAAACAACTCTTCATTTTCCGGCTGTCTACTTTGTCTACAGAAAGGCCCGTCCTCTATTATTTTGTAAAACTCATAAGTCATCTATCACATGTACGAGTGGTTTTAAAATAACAGGATGACCCAAGCTAATTGTTTGACTACATATTGTAAATAATATATAATTTCTTAATAAAATTAAGTTGTATACATATTTCTACATTGGTTCAAAAACAATTTGACTTCGTGAAAACCATATTCAGTTTTGAAATCCCTTCTTCTCGCATGTTTTTTACAAACATTACTACCAACAGACTACTACATCAGACTGCGAAGTGGAAGGTAAGTTAGATTAGGTTTCTCTGTTTTTTTAAAATATATTCCTTAATAAAATATGACAAACGTGTATGTACTAATAAATTTTATCGCACAGCAATATTATCTCTACAACCAATAAAATATTTGCAACATTTTACAGTTAGTAAACCAATTATATAGTTTAGCCTACCTGTTTCCTGCATTTCACATGTCCCTTTTAAAATGCGTTATTTATCTCTCAAATCAACACATAGGCACTAAAAGCGGTTCCGCACTTCTCGCGAACACTCCCGAACATTCGGCCGAACTCCGAATTTTCGGAGTATTCGCGAGAAGGAGCTACACAAACTTTGAATACGGGACGGAATGCTCGGGAAAATGTTCGGCTGAATGTTGTAGAAAACTATCGGCCGAATGTTCTGGCCTGTTCGCGAGAATTGTGGGGCAGCCTTAATATTAGGTATGACGCATCAACTCTTCCAGAGAGAACTTTTGTATTTGGTTCATTAAAACTGTTAAATTAAAAAACAACGTACTTGTTTGAATCAATAATGTTAATCTATTTTGTCCACTGTTATATAAATTTCTTGGCAATGGTCGTAAATCATTATTTGTTTATCTTAATATTAAATTGATTGTAAATACAATTGAACGAATGCATATAGGCCTACAACGCTGTATTGTATTATAATTGCAAACATTGTAATTTACATAATTTGAAAATGTTTATGTTACTTTTATATGGCGTATGTGATTTAATTAGGTATATAACTTACTTTAATGTACCTGCAAATTTACATTAAATTGTATTTTCTTTTATCATTCCATCAGCAATACACCTATTTACATTTCAATTTACGATGATGGCTACAATTAATTAATAATTAACAATATAACAAAACAATCACACATGTTAACAAATGCAACGGAATAGTGAAATAATGAATTTGTGGGTGGGAGTTAGATTATAAATTAAATCACGTACCTGTTTTTTGTTCAAATTATTATAAATTGAAGATCCTACGTGGAATTAACTCACTTTTCACTAAGCAAATCAATATTCCCCATTAATTGCAAAACAAAATATTATCCTATGCAAGTTTTAAAAAACTAATTATAATAACATCTCCGACTATATGCTAAACAATCAACACCTACGAAAGCCAAGGTATTAAGAAGGATGTTTAATGCTATTTAACAAGGTTTTTGTAGTTTTGTGATAGTAGGAAAGTATTTAAAGTGCATATTAACCACTACGTAAGACTTATTAAATGGTTTAAACCTAAGTTGTTTAAACCTAGAATAAATAATAATGAGAATAAACTGGCGTATTTGCCATACTACACCATATCATCATAAAGTTGTTATTGCAATTAAAAACTTAATGAATATGCTGATACGATAAAGCAGCTTTTATTAATTATCGTATAAACACTGGAATAACGGAATAATGAGTCGTTTTAATGTTAAAGATATAAGCTAGCAACAAAGATGAAATAATTAACCAGATCTAAGATAAATCTTCATGGCCCTGACTAAAGTTTAAAGAGTTAACCAGATTTATTCTTTCAAATCCATGACTTTTGTTATTATTATTGCTAGTCAAACGTTTACTACCTTTATTTATGTTCCTCTTAAGTTTTTATTGTTTTTCATAATACTAACAAAAATAGGAAAATCGAACATGACTTTACATTAATATATTTTTTTATTTTTAAACATATATTGCAAACTGAACAAATGTTATGTTATTAGATAAAAACCTGTAGTTAACACAACTATAATGTTTTGAATAGGTTCGGGAATAGTTGTACTAAATGTTTCACTGAGATCATTTTCAAAAAACAATAGATACAACCAAAGGGTGATGCAATTAATCATTCATTTTTCTGATCTCTAAACAGTTAATTAGCTTTTTGACTTAGTTAAGTGCTTTGCTTTGCACGAGTCCTCCATAAAAATTATTTGTATGTCATGAAAATAATCAATAAATTTCTCTAAGGTGTTTGAATAGAGTGTTATAATCCAATGTTGCCGTGTCACTTATGAAGTAATAGTTGCCGTATTAAATAAATGAAACAACATATCCATACGCATTGATTGACCTTCCGTATTGAAAAATTCAACTCAGATGGTATTTTATTTAGCATATTCTCTTTCTTTTAAAAAATATTTCTCTGTAAATAATCACCATTTTGGGATCTAAAATAAACGGAATAATAGAATATAATGTCATATCAACAATTACTCTGTATACCAGCACACATAGCCAAATGATAGTCCTACATCAACACTTCCTGAAGTGGCACTGTTTAATTTATACAATTCAAGTGAAACAATGAATCTTCATTGAATTTGGTTAATTAGTTATTCCTTTGATCAAAATAGATTGTTCCAATTCCAATTGCTTATACAAGACGGGCTTTTGATTTGTGTATATATAGTACAAATAAGCTGTAGCAGTTTTAACACTAATAAATATACTAAAATAAGTTGAACCAGCGTCGTTTTAAAATTATTTATCAATGGAATATGAACAGGCGAGTTGTAATTGTTTTGACGCAAAGTCTTAAAACTCGCCATGCGCCAATTGTTTTAAATCTTTGGCAGCTCTTTGTGTCACATCCAGTCTTCTTTCACTCAAGTGGAACACAGCGGTTTTCAACTTTTTGCAGAGTTTTAACGTTCCATTACCCACACCCACTTTACTTTGGACAGTTCCACTTTATTTTGAAGTTTAAAAACTTTTTGTGGGCTGTCAAATATTTAGTTTTTATACTAAAGTACAAAACAAAATTAGAAAATATTTACCACCTTATACCTAGAAAATTGATGAACAGTTTAGCAATACCTTTTTTCGTTCATACTTCAAACCATCTGGTTATTAACTCCACCATCTGTTCAACACTTTGTTATTTCCAAAAAAGGATCAATTTTTTTTATAATTTATTTTACAAGAGTAAAAATGTCATCGTAATGTTGTAACAAATCTTAGATTCTGTAACATTTTAAAGGGAATACCTTTAAAGGTGTCTTACCCATAATAAGACACTCAGTTGTAATACGGATAAAATTTTGTTTGTAAAAACGATAAATATAATAAAAACATAAATCCTTTCTGCCGGGGGTAGCAACGTTAATGATGACTAAAACACTCCATTAGAAAACGAAACGGGCTGTTTAGTTAAAAGCCAGGAGAATTTCATTAAATGTATCAGATGTTTAACCCGTGCACTCGGAGGTTGGCGATGTAATTTTCATTTGCCATGGAAAAGGCAGATAAAGGTAGGGTGGGTTCGAGTTGTTTAAAAATGGCAAAACTTCGTAATTTGTATTCGTTGTAGCGACTAACATTGCTTTGGTACGCATTATATTATGACTCATTGTTCAGAGGTAATATGATACGATTGTAAAATTCATAAAATGTATGATTAGAGAATATACAACTTATTTTTCGTGCAGTGAAACTATAATTTTTTAAGTATCTTTTATACATGGAATATATTATTTAATATTAACACATTACGTTCTTCTTTATCATAAGTGTCAATAGGACTCCTTGCGTTTTTATTTTTACCATAGATTTTATAACGAAAGTTTTATGTTTAAATATTTATTCTGTTTGTTTTGTTAAATAATATATGAGAAATGTTACGTAAGTGTAAGCTCCGACATTAAATCAAATGTGTTAATTTTGTTATATATACCTATAAAAGGCAAGCTCCCTGACTCCCTGACTCCCTGACTCCCTGACTCAATGACTCCCTGACTCCCTGACTCCCTTACTCACTGACTCCCTGACTCCCTGACTCCCTGACTCAATGACTCCCTGACTCCCTGACTCACTGACTCCCTGACTCCCTGACTCACTGACTCCCTGACTCCCTGATTCAATGACTCCCTGACTCCCTGACTCACTGACTCCCTGACTCCCTGACTCCCTGACTCACTGACTCCCTGACTCCCTGACTCCCTGACTCAATGACTCCCTGACTCCCTGACTCACTGACTCCCTGACTCCCTGACTCACTGACTCCCTGACTCCCTGACTCCCTGACTCACTGACTCCCTGACTCCCTGACTCCCTGACTCCCTGACTCCCTGACTCACTGACTCCCTGACTCAATGACTCCCTGACTCAATGACTCCCTGACTCCCTGACTCACTGACTCCCTGACTCCCTGACTCACTGACTCCCTGACTCCCTGACTCCCTGACTCCCTGACTCACTGACTCCCTGACTCCCTGACTCACTGACTCCCTGACTCAATGACTCCCTGACTCAATGACTCCCTGACTCCCTGACTCACTGACTCCCTGACTCCCTGACTCAATGACTCCCTGACTCAATGACTCCCTGACTCCCTGACTCACTGACTCCCTGACTCCCTGACTCCCTGACTCCCTGACTCAATGACTCCCTGACTCCCTGACTCACTGACTCCCTGACTCCCTGACTCACTGACTCCCTGACTCCCTGACTCACTGACTCCCTGACTCCCTGACTCCCTGACTCCCTGACTCACTGACTCCCTGACTCCCTGACTCACTGACTCCCTGACTCCCTGACTCACTGACTCCCTGACTCCCTGACTCCCTGACTCACTGACTCCCTGACTCCCTGACTCCCTGACTCAATGACTCCCTGACTCCCTGACTCACTGACTCCCTGACTCCCTGACTCACTGACGCACTGACTCACTGACTCACTCACTCATCACGAATTATCCAACTTCCCATTTACCTAGAGAGTTGATATATTGTACACTGATTCTTTAGGCACAAACTGGGAAATCTAAATGGTTTTTATCCTAATCTGACCTTAGGGCTACGCCAGAGACCCCGACAAAGTTTACATGTATTCCTTTTGAACATTAATTTTTGTTTGAGCTGATGAAAATACAAACAGTTGATCTTGATTCGTTGTTCTTGAATCAGTTGGTCATGTGGGCTAACAACATATTGTAGCACACACAACTCTCATTGTTTTTATAAATCATTTGCGGAGCCAAGCCTGCCGGTCACAGCTAGTCATATATAATTTTAGTATTGCAGTAAACCACATTGAAGTTTTACGTGTGTATACTATGTAAGGCCTAAAGTTAAAATCTGTCTCAATAATTAAACACAGGAATAATCACAAAAATAAAAATAAATAATAGAAAATTAACAAATGTTGAAGCAATATTTATTAGATTGATAAGTTTTTAATTTAAAAGTTATAATAAACAAGCAGAAGAGAGAAGATGAAACAGTTGACAAGTTTCACACTTAAATAAAGTGAGATGTGATCATTCAGCTGTACAAAGGTGTTGTCTAGACACTAGTAACATGTTGTGGTTGAGCCCTCTGACACATTCTCACCGCCACCGCTACACGCCGCTGCTGCGCTGCTGTTTGTCTACTCACATTGGCTGACTTTGATTTACCTTACAACAGAAGAAAGACTATCGTTATGGACTACCAATTCTGTATTCAAGGAGGTATTGTTCTAGCTCTTTGTTTTCTAACATAATACAAATTTATTTACGTGTAAAAATTAACAACTGTTGCTGCAGTTCACGACTAAATTATAGTAACCTAACAAAACCTATCCCCGCAGACCGCTGTATGGTGGCTCTCCGTTGTACAAAATATTATAAAGTAATTGATTTTTATCTGAAATATATAAAGTAAACTTTAAAAACAAATCTAGACTTTAAATGGTAAACAACAAGAATAACACTTGAACCCTAACAAATAAATAACGCAAAATTAAACATGCAGACCCAAAAAAGTAATCAGCAAAAGTAGAATTTGAACCTAGAATTTGAACCACATGATAGAGGGTCAGATACTGTAGCCGTTGGTCCACCATAGCATGTCGAACATTGGGAAAGTTACAATTTAACAAGCTGTGATCTTCTTTATGCTAGTTGATTAGTCGTCTACGATAATTGGTAATCTATAATACGATAGTCGATATTTAATTTAATGACCTACCCATCTGTTGTGAACTGAATGCCATCTGTTTTACACCAACTAGCAAGAAACAAAGGAAAAATAAATTTTACTATAAAACTGGTGGAAATTGTTTTCTTAATTGGGTTTATGTTTTAATAATCTGTTTGGTGTGAGATATAATTATATCTCGTCTTTGGTTTGAAATCGATTTGTATACTAATTTAAAATGTAAATATTCTAGTTTGCTTTTAAAGTATTAAAATGTGTATCTATTTCCCTAAATTGTAATTTTAAAGCCTTGACATTAAGCAGTAATCTTTATTTAATACTCACCATTTATTTTTTCTTTTCGGTATCCGCCCACATAAGAACAAATAATTTATTGGTTTCACCTTGTCAGTCAAGAAATTATAAACATATATTTTCTAGACTGCTGACGGGTGGGACGGTATATTGATTTTATTCATCAAAATATGTTTGAGTCAAACTAAAGCCACCACACTAGCCTCTGCAATGCAGGAAGCAAAGCAACAATGAGGACGAAATGCTCTTTGACCCATAACATAATGGCCGTTTGTAATTCCGTCATCGAACATCCCTTCCCTTTTAAAATTTGTTAAGATTTAGACTTATTTTGTTTTTGCTCAATGTCGTTTTGAGTTAGTTATACCGGTAAAAATAATAAGCGCTTGAATATATTTATTATATATTATTTTATTCACTTTTTTCTACAAAACAGAACAAATCCAATTATACTGTAGCAAATATAACTAAATATAAATACAAACTGGAAACACACTGTTACACTAGTGTGACGTGCGAAAATTTCTAGTACAATTGTGACGTGCCGTTACAATTGTGACGTGCGAAAATTTCTAGTAAATACTGTGGCATTTAGTAGGCCTGATCAACCTCAATTTAAAGCTTATTTTGTGCCAAACGCAACTAGTAATGCGTGTATGTCATAATTGCCTGACCTACAAATACAGGCGTTCGGGAGGATTCCTAAACTGGCCGTTGCTCACCACGTGTCCCTTCGGCCGATCTACAACAGGCAGTGCCAGCGGATACCTGCGAACTGATAACGGGCGAGTCTAATTGGGAGATAGGTCAAGTCCTGAGAGTGATATCGTCGCCGCTTGTGTTGAACTTATGGAAGCCCTTCAGCTCGTCATCGCTGGATATTTGGAGCCAATTTTGGAAAAAGCCAAGGTGAATTGACTACCATTCTACCATTACTAACATGTAGCATAAGTTTTCTTCTGAAATATGAAACTTACAGGAATAAAGTGAGGTGCTTGCTTAAAGGAACTTCCCGAACGAAATGAAACCCATAATATAAAATATGTATCCAGTGGCTCTACTGAAGTTTTTATTATATTTATTTTTTTAAATTTAACTGTTAACGGGAATAGGTAACTCAACAACTCACCGGAGCAACAATTATCTCTCTACTCAGTTCTAACTGACCATTTCCCATAAGCTATAAACAGCAACAACGACCTAAACAAAAAAAATCCCTGATGGTTGCAAAAAGTAATTGCAAAAACGGGACCAACAGGAACACTAGCTAATGACCTTTGTTTGCGTGGATCGGCGAGTTTCATTACACCCTTTATTAGTAGACTGTCGCGGACGTTTTATGAAAATAGGCTTGGAACTTCATTACGGGGAGTGTACTGTTTGTGGAATGTTAATGTTATTGCCATATAAAATGCTTAGAGTTATTTTCCAATTACAGCTAACTTATCACTGAAAATGAATAACCATTATCTTTATTTATGTACTTCATAATTTGCCTCCTAGATTGAAAATTGTCTTGAAGTAATAGGTAACGAACCTGATAAGGTACCTGATAAGGACCTGATATGGAACCTGATAAGGAATTGCATTATATACGAGTTTTAATGATAATATTTGCTAACAAAAACAACAAAGATCCAAATTTAAATCAAATATTTTCTCATTAATAGAAGTACAAGGGGAAGAAGGGGATACTTGCATTTTGCTATTTATATTTTATTTATTATACGTAGATCATGATGATATAACAACTGAATCATTAAATTCCTCACTTAGTTGAATCACAACTGTAATACTTATGTTCTATAAAGTACACCAAAGTGTACTTTAAAAAACATGTGTTAATTTCTCACTTAACTAGTGGATTACGTTTCGTTTTAAAGTAAAAAATATTATATTTTTAACACTGCGTAAAAACCTAGATATTCCAGTTGGAATAATAATAAGAAGAATAATAATGTTTTATTGCCATGAATCAATTCAAATACAAAACGTCACGAAAAATACAATAGACATACAGATACATTAAATATGTTACACATATATATGTTACACAAAATAGGTCACATATTTTGCATGTGATATTAAATAACATTTAATATCACAAGCAAAATACAATATTTTATATCAGTATTCTAGCTAAATATAACATTCCATACTAACTATGCAAATCGTTCATTCTGATAAAGCCATAGTCATTTATTATATATATATATATATATATATATATATACATATGTGTGTGTGTTCCAAATCATCCTCTTACGGGAAGAATGAGCGTACGCCTAGTATTATAAATAATAGACTCAGTACAGAAAAGTATTTTACATATAAAAAATAACATTAAACTTAAAATTAATAATTGCTAAAAGAGTCATTACATTCAAAGCGATATTAATAAGTTAAAAAAATTAAAATCATCACAGTTTAAAAAATCGTCAAACTGAGTCAAGCGCCTTGCTCAAGAGCCACCTTGATAAACGTTTTTCAAATAAAATGAAATCTAAGCTAAGGTAATTTACTGGAATTTTATTAAAAAACTGAATCTGTAAGTAATTGTGTCTGTTAAAGAATCTACTTAATTTAGGAAGTGGAGCATTTAAATCACAAGATCCTCTAGAACAAATTGTATATCGTATCTGCTATTAAATCAAAATAAGCAATAACAACTGTTTGCGTTCAAAATTCTCAGTACAAGAAAACTATAACACACTCTTACAAAAAACGTCTAAAACTAGCCAGCCAGTTTCACACTGCAAATATAAACAAACTATTAACTGCAATAAAAATTCGTAAAAGGAGGAAAGAAAAATCAACAAAGGCAAAACTGTATTAATTTTAGAATTAATTAGGTAACGATCAAACGATTTAATAAAATATTTGACATGGAATTTTACTATCGTGACATCACCAAAATTCTTTTACATTTGACACATCGGAAATTAAATTATTTATGTGTCAAGATATGAAGACAGTTCATTGAACTAAATAATGAACTGATATAATTCTCTAAAAGTTTGCTTATAACTAGAAATGTGTCAAATCTATGGTAGCCCATTAAAGTACTACTTGAGTTTATGAAGGTAACAGTTCTGTAAACCTCTTGTATTGTACTCAATCTGGTAGTAATTACAGTTATGTTAAATATTGTCGATAAATGTCTTCAACACACTTTATCGTTACTAATACTATTGTTCCTTTAATGTGTCCCCTTACACTATAAACTTTTGTTAAATACACCATACACAGTTAAATTTACTTTTAATTTAATATTTGACAAACTCCCTGCATTATAAAGAAGCCCTGATTTCAAAGACACCTAAGAAAACAAAAACTTTTACTTTGCATTCTATTTACGATTAGTAATTTTAAGCATAGCTATAAAGTAAATGGACCGTGTAAGCTTAAATTATGTCTGCAGTTTTAATCATATAACAACGTAATAATCCCACGGATGGTAACTGTGCACAGGTGTTACCTAGACACACCCAGTAACATAGCCGTTGTGCCTCACGACACATTCACGTCGCCGCACCACAACATACAACGCAGCTGTTTGTCTCTATCCAATTTGCCTCACTTTGATTTACCTCACAAAAGAATTACTTTAACTCCCTTTTACAGTTATTCTAGCTTTTGTAATAAAAATAAAATAAAATACGGCTTTTAGCAACTTCGAACGTCAGGGGTTTTTTTAACTGGTGTTTTATGTTCTACCTATTTAGTTTATAAATATTTACTTTGTGTTAGTATTATCTGATTTATGTTATAATCGCTAATATTTGTAAATAAATTTTATATATGATCAAATCCAATAGTATTCGTCCAGGTTTTTCATTTTCAGCTAATTTCTTCTATAGGAAAGAAGATATTGTTAGCGTAGGTGGCATGATAAGATCTAAGCCCAAGGCCATGAAAATGCTTTATTGACTTTTGTTCTCAGGTGACAAAATCACTATTTCTTCGAATCATCGAAAAACACATAAAATTAGCAAATGTACTTTGTATCGTGAGACATTTTGAAAGAAATATTCGGCAGTTAAATTAAATACTCTAAATGTGTAAAGTAGCATTCATGAATAAAATTCATAGCCAGACGTATCGGACCACAGGAGGTGATTTTATGGGTTTTTAAAATTTTTTAAACATGATTTTTGTATTATAGTATATATATATTATATGCACTATAGTGTATAGTGTATAGTGTATTATAATGAATTAATGTTTTCACACTTTATTGAGTTTAGAAAACAAATAATTAAGTATTTTCAATCATTAAATTACCTTATGTGCTTTTAGAAAAATCCAAAAAAATACCACATAATATACGAATTATAAATGTATTTATGCAATACTTTATATTTTAATGTATATGCGTTTTGAAACATACATATATTTAATAAAATTAATAAAAAAAACTCTGCAATGCAGTTGGCAAAACAACAAAGAGACGAAGTGTTATCTGACCCGTAACACTATAAATGTGTATCATCCAAACATCTGACATGGCTAGTTGTGTTGAATATTGGTGGGAGCAAAAGTCTTGTTTAATATTTTATCCCTGTGCAGTTCATCTATGCAGAAATAATTCAGTCATGATAACGGGTATTGCATTTCAATAGCATGACTTTAATTAAATTGTTCGTTCCCTTTGAAAGCAATTATCGTATAAAAGATATTCTTTGTCTCAGATAGTAAGTATTGTTTTAGTATTATTGTTATTATAATATATAAACACTTGCCTCATTATTATTCTAGATAATTTTACTCTATATAATTCTGTAAATAGCTGTACACCCCGTGGCAAAAGATCATTTCTAAAGGGCTCATTAGCTAATAGGTAGCTAAATATAAATCGATAGGTAATAATAGGATGATTTCCCAATTTACTTAGAAAAGTTTCTTTTGTAACTACTTACTCATTCCTATGTCGTTACGAAACGTGTATTCGCTAAAGATCACGCTTGCACTAACTACACAATAATTCAACATCGAAAATGAACGAGATGTTGCTGGTGAATATGAGCCAGTACATAGACTAATAGTTAAAATCGTTTGCGTTTGCATTTATAATATTTTTTTAAGTTCTTAGTTCATTGGAGGTAGGTAAAATCTGAACTCTAGGGACACTTCTGATATATGGTTTAATGTGGTTACTAAAAAAAGATCTTGATTTTAATTAAAGATTTTGTTAGAATATTCATTCATCCATGATATAATTTTTCCCATTTATTTACCTTGTTTCAACATATCTAGTTTTACATGCATGAAGTTTGAGAGTTGAATGAACAATCAGAGCATAAGGGCAAGCATGATTTAATAAGAGTTCTTTTGAATATTCATATTGCGTGTATTATTCTCTTCAGCATCTATTTTAAAGTGTTGATATTCCATAAGCCTGGTCTATAATGGATTAATTTCATTAGTGTACTTATTATTTTAATGTTAAATTTAATGATTTATATTGTAATTATGAAATCCTATTCGTTTGTTTTTTTAGCTTCATTTTACATACCGCAAAATACCCTTAGTTAATTTGTTAATTATCTATTAATTAACTATCGTCACTAAATATACAGTCGGTCTCAGCCAGTACCAAGGCCACATAAGACATATCACCCGTTCAACACTCACAATTCATTCATATTCGCCTTAAAATTACACGAGTCTGTGACGGCGTCTTATAACGCCATTTAAAGTTCTAAGATTTTGTTTGTAATAACTAAACATTAAAAATGTATTTTTAATACGTATCATAAAAATATCAAACAATACAAAAATCAACAACGAAGCCATTAGATTTAAATTAAAACTACGAAGCATTTTTGTAAATATTAGCTTTAGTAATTAATACTCCTAGTTTTAGTGAAACAATACTGTATCCTTTAAGGTTATTTACTAATTTGAACTATGCACTATTATTTGCTTTTCAAGTGAAAGCTTATAAATTCACACATGTTATCACTTTATATCGGATATAGCGATAAGCTCAATAGCACACAGTGTTTCTGTCTCCAGAGATGTAAAGAGTTGACAATTTCTGGCGCGCTTGGCCGCCTAGGGACTGCTCTAAAGCTTTCCCTTGAGCGCCCTTACAACTAGCGTCGGTGGAGAAATAGTTTATACTCTTTAAATCTTGTCTGGATTAAATATGTAGATGTATTTATTTTCTATATTTTCAATACAAAAACTGTTATATTTGTTATGTTTTAATTACACGTCTCATTTTGATTTATTAGTTTAATATAAATTCAACTAATAGATATGAAACAAATTTAAGTGGAAAATGTAATTGACCCATTAAGTATTTATGGATAACTGTGTAACTGTGTTATCAGTTTGCCTAGCTTACTTTAAGCTACTATTTTGTTTATTAACATTTAATGTAAACATTTTACTGTGACTTCAGTATACTTTAACTGATGATTTAAAACTTTCATTCTAATAGTTTTCTAAGTTTATATGCTATTATAATCGACCAAATAAAAGTTCTCGCATAAACATATACGAGTAGTAAAAACAATAATAGAAAAATTAGCATTGTCTTAAAGTCTCAGAAAAGAGAAAAAATAATCTATGGCAATAGAATGCTGACGCCACTGTAAGAGGTTGGCAATTGCGGCGTTTCACTTGACTGAATGCTGGCTGATTGCGGTACGAAGAGTGCCGAGGATTTCCGATAAATGCTGAGTGTTCGGACTTGACGTCTTAACTGTCTGATAAATTCGCTAAAAAGATATGCCATCTTAAAGACGATCTTATCTATTCTATTTTCTTGTCTAGGTAATTATCAGTTCAACATTTTTGTTACCATGTATCCTTAAAATATTAAGTACGTTTATTATCCAAAATAAAACCAATATTCAATGTTTACGAAAAGAAATGGGTTTCTCGTTCAAGATTTGGTTCAAACATCTACCAAAACAAGTGATATGTCAGTTGGTTGAAATAATACTCATAGATAATTTCAAGAAGACCCCTTCTGGTTTTACAATACAATTCTGTATTTAATTTTGCGATGTAAAATGTAGGTTTACAAATCTATAATTCTTACAAAAGAAAATAGTGTCTTTCCGTTGTCAATTGTTCTCCGGTTTAACTTAACAAAATGATATACAAATGGAGCTGAAAATTTTCATTTAAATAGCATATACTATGATATCAGTTATTCAGCCTGTTATGATATCATCATTCGTAAAATAATTATATCTATAATACACGTAAGCCTGTTTTAAAAATATTTTGGGTCTTCTACTCATAGGTTTAACAAATGTTTAGTTTTAAATCTGGTGTGTTTACAGATGACGATTGTCTAATGGCCAACGTGGAACAATTAACTATGAGCAACATTATCATCTGGAGTTTTGTGACTGGGTGCTATGAGAGGGCATGGACTGAAACAGTAGATAGTCAAAATGTAAATATTTTACAGAGATCACGGTTTCCACATTTGCAGTTCGGATGAATAGAAGTAACAAACTCAAGTGGATGGAAGTGACATGAGCAAGTGAATACGGTTCAGTTGACAACTAATCCTGCAGAACTCTTTGTTAGAGCGAGGTAGTAAATGCCTCGGCGTGGGGGCGCGAGCAACTAATATGAAAGCTTTTGAAATGTAAACCCTTTCCGTTATATGCATTCTATACCTTATATTACATCAACCAGACCTTAATATTCGATAATAGTATATGGTTATGATTAAATTAGTACCGTAATGTGTTTATACAGGAGTTTTACAGTTATTTATGACAAATATCTGGGTATAAAGAAATAGAAAATTAAATATATGATCTATAAATACGAGAAACCAATCACCCCCAGGTCAAACCTCTACATAAACAACCTCCAAATTTTTCAGTATACTTTTATCATAACGTAGGTAACCACCAAGAAAGTAGTTTAAGTTCCAATCTAGTGTTATTCTTATAGACATTCACCTTGGTTTGAACAGATGAAAACTGAAATAGCTAATTCGTGGTAGTTCCACTGGTTAACCATAGAATGCAGCACACAACAGGTTTTATTCCCGGGTAAAACCGGGTACGGTGGCAGATAATATACATAAATGTAATAAGAAAATACATTTCACTTGGTGAAAAATAAATATGTGACCCTCACCACTTAACAAGTTAAAATTCGCTTTTGGTTAGGAATTTCCGAAAATTCTCTTATTGAGGGAACGGCTTGATAGGTTAGAGTGAGTGAAGTTAATCCACAATGTATTAATGTATCCACAATCTCCGCTAATTACTAATAGCTATTCGTGGTATGATAATGCCGCATACTAATGGCTCCGAGCCCACCTACAGGCCCATCTCAAATGTTTGTCCAACTGCCTATAACTACCTCTCTGTGCTGTAATAGAAATCTCCCTCCACTAACATTCATATGATAACTACGTATATACCGTTCAGTCTAGTGTTTGGATAAATACTTCTTTGGATATTTAGTAGTAGCCTTGCTATGTGGGAATGCAAAAGATAAATGTTACTAATCATCAAATATTAGTGTTCTAAATCAACTATGAAACCTTAACTCAATTGAACTCCTGCTTGGAATGAATAATTAAACTCCAGAAAATAACCTCAATCGGCTCTTACTGTACGTAAGCATAGGCAATGTAGTTTTTAAACGAAACTATTTGTGCAAAATAAAATCATTGGATTTGTTTGTAAGTAAAGGATTATTATGTTCTTAATATAGTAGCCCAACCTAACCGTTGGCCACAACCTGCATCAACTATCATACAGGAATATCATAAAAATAAACTTGAAATTATTTTCAAACTCTTATGAAATTCTTTTTGTTCACCGTGTTGTGATGAATGGACTAGTTAGGTTACTCATAAACGTGTCTAATAAATTAAGCTTAAACTACATAGTAGCAGGAGATCTGCTTAAATATACAAAATTTGTATCTGCATTTTTTACTTCGGTACTCTAAGTGAATGAAACTTTAAGTTTGTAGTTATAAAACTGTTTGTCTTATAACATAAACAATCACTACTTGTGTGCCGCTGTAACTGGCTTATCCATTACAAACTATAAACCAAAAAGTAATATTTCGTAAGTTTCAATTGAATAACCCCATAATTAAATACTCTGTATCAAATCATGGCTGCACATATTCATGACTCACGGTCTGGGGCAACATTAAAAATCACACAGTTTTGTGTTTGACTATTTCATATTGATATTCTGTTGTTATTACAATAAATTACATGCATAAGCTTTACATGTTTCATAGTCAATTAAAACTCTAGACTAGAGAGATACAAGGGTTTTCATGAATATGCATGTTACATGGACTTGAATAATCACTTACTCCACTTTGTGGTCTAGGCAGCCCGTCAGAAGCAACCTATGAAAGTAAAAGATAGTGTTTTTAGGAGGACACCGTAGTTGTAAGATGTGGACACGCTGTTAATATACTAGGGAATAGTTGAAGTATAAGTAAAGGGATGCAAAAGGGAACATTTCCTGCAAGAATAATAAAGAATTTAGTTATTTAATTATCGATTAAATAGAACACGTTTTTGGATTATAATACTATGATTGTGGATTTTTAATGTAAACATAATTACTTTTAATTTTATATTATTGACAATAGGTTTTAGAAAAATATTGTAGTTGTCATGATGTAATATATATTGAGTACTATGCTTATTCGTTGATAATTTCAAATTTGCCTTCGCGGTTTTTTAATTAACATTATCTCAATAGCCTGTAACAAAAATAAGGAAATGTCAATCGGTGATTATTTGGGCTACCATTGTATTTAAACATTTTACCCATAGTAGCAAGAAGGAAAAGCCTTGGTAGCATAAATGTGAGTTTTAATATTTACTTTGTATGTTAATGAACTAAACTAATACTATATTATATATAAATTTAAATATAGCAAAACGAATGACCCAAAAGTTGTAAAATAAATTTTACTTTAATTCTGATCATACAGAATATATTTACATTGATAAATCTATATACGATATAGAATGTGTGTATATCTTTTATTCCCTAATCAATCATGCGTTTGGGCGTATAAAATCCCAGCAATGCAAAAAAACATAAAAAAGGAGACTAACGTGAATGTAAACTAATTACCGTAATGACGTTAAACAAGAAGTGTCATTACACGCTCTATTAGCAAGTTTTTTCGTTTGTTTGATTAAAATGGGCCGGGAATTACATTTTGATCATTAAGTATCTTACGCTATAATATATATTTGTTATTTTATTGCAACATATACAAGTATGTGAAAAGTGTTTAGAAAGTAACTTAAATATTAAATTTTGTATTTATTTTTTGACAGTGTTTATTAAAATGTGTGTTAATTGAATTTCCAATGTTTTTAAATGCAAGTGTTATAATTATAGAAGCACTTTATTAATGATAGTTGTACTATCATTCCATACCAAAAGTTAAATAAAATAGTATATCGTATTTTTATCACGAATACTTTTTCTAACAGTTAATATTTCACTCGCCCTTGAAATTCATAAACATAATAATTATTTATTAAAATCGTTCGAGCGGCTATTGTTAAACAAAAAATTGTTCATGTAAACTGTCATGGATAGCGAAGCAATATGCTACTATATATCACACATAGCAAGCTGCGAACATATTACATTATGTCTACATCGTGAATTTCTATAACTTTACCCAGTTTTGGGTAGTAAATTATTTGAATATATAATTAGCCTATTACAGGAATTTCATAAATATTTTTATTTATGAATATATTCTTGTGATTCATCCACTCATGTGCTCTTATTTGCCCTCTACATCTACTTATATAAAGCTAGAAGGGGTCACTCACTCACTCACTCACTCATTCACTGACAAACTATGAGGCACTTCCCATAATCGAACCCCTCTCGACTCCATACTTGAATTAAATCTCTTGACGAGAAACTCCCAGAAAAATTACCAAAAGTTATCATTTTTGAGTTTTAGCGAATTTCCCCTATTGGGAAGAAGCTATTACCGTAGGTCTCATGGTAAGACTCAAACCCGAGACCATGATAACTTTTTATTTTGAGGTCCCCAGATGCCAAAAACACTATTAGTTCAAATTTATATATATATATGTGTGTGTGTGTGTCCGTGAATGCGATAACTTGAGTAAAAAACGTCCGATTTCGATGAAATTTAGCTCAAATGTGTAAAATGACATTCATGACTTTGTTTGAAAACCAGAAAAATCGGACCATGGGAAGGGGGGTTTATGGGGTTTTAAATTTTCCAAAAATCAGTTTTTTGCATTTTTCACCCTAAAAATTTTAAAAACTTAATTTTGGGTTTGACCATGTTATAGAGCTTAAAAAAACAAATAATATAGTATTTTGAATTATTAACCTAGGTTAAGTGGTTGCGGAGAAAATCCAAAAAACCTACTCATAAAATCTCCCATGTTAATCTTATGGGAAAAAGATTTTTTTCTTTTCCTCAGTTTATTTTAATGTAAACTTCACACTTGCTTTTACCAATCTGTTCAGTTCAACAAAACAATCATTTTTGTGTTTAAATTGTGATTCTACGCCCAACCGTTGCAGAGGTATTCAAAGTGTTAAATACAGTACTTTGTCCAATGTTATCCTTATGGAGAATAAATAAAATTTGATATCTCGATTATTTATGAATGTATGTTGATGAAACTTGGTATATGGCTTCACGTAGTTCTGTTATATTGATATATGCACAAAAATTGATTTTTTGTTGATTATTCTCGTAGCAGCAAACCTGCGTACTCAGCCCCCATGTTATTCTTATGGAGAATAAGTAAAATATAATGACTCCCTTAATTATGAGCATAAATTAATATAACTTGGTATGTAGCTTCACTTGGTTAAGTTATATTGATAATTGCATAAAAACCCATCTTTTGGTTCCTTGTTGCAGCAAACCTGCTTACTCAGCCCCATGATATTCTTATGGAGAATACATAAAATGTTATATAGCGCTTATTCATTATTGAATATTGATGAAACTTGGTATGTGACTTTGCCTAGTTAAATTCGATTTATATTTCCATAATAACCAATCGTTTGTGTTCCTTGTTTCAGCAAACCTACATACTCATTACCAGTGTTATTCTTATAGAGAATAATTAATTAAAGTCGCTTATATTTGAATATATTTGTATGAAACTTGGTATGTGGTATGAAGACATATATTATGCATTGGAAATTCGCTGAGTCCGCAGGTTTGCTGCGACGGGGGTATTTGGGATATTTTTGGGGTGGGGAAAACTCCAATTTTCAATTTTTCCACTTTGAGTGCGTTTTGTCTGGAAACGGTAAGAGATGGCAATAAATGTTAAGTACAAAAGTTGTAGAAAATTTAATTTCCAACTAACGATTTTTCGTCAGATTTAACATCCGATCATCTGTTTAGCCGCTATTCATCGGAGAAGAAGTAATTTTGAGTATTTTGGCCCATTTAAATGTGTACAGTTTTGGAAAGCCGTTTAATGAAAGCACACTATCTTTGGCTAATACCACATGTTTGTATCAGCTGATTTAAGAAAACCGCCCATGTAGGCGATACTAATTTGCTCACATGAGGTTTTTATAAATCAGTTGTTACAAAACAAGGTGAGCACATTATCGCCTACACGGGAGGTCCAATATCGCGATTATCGTTTGTTTCGATATTGGAAAATGTAATCAACCGATTGTTAGTTCTATCGAATGATAAATTTGATGGGCCCACGGTAGCCCATTGGATATGTTATCAGGTGATTCAAGATCATGTGGTCACGGGTTTGAATCCTACTTTTGTTGCTTACTTTTTGAGGTCTGAAATTTATTTCTGTTTAATTTGAAATTCATTTATTTTGAATTTGCACAACGAACAGCCACCATACATCGCTCTGCGGAGTTAGGTTAGGTTAGGTTACTATAATTTTGTCGTGAACTGAAGTATAATGTTTTGTTTTTTTACACGTAAATCCATTTGTAGAACACCTATTTAACATTGTAACCACAACTTTTTTATTTATTTCTGATTGACTTTGATTGAGTGAGCGCTTTATTTTTTGCTTTTATTCACCTCAAAACAACCATCGGAGTCGAGAGTTCATTCGATAAAACTAACAAGCAGCCGGCTGGTCAAATGTTTCGATATCGAACCGATATGGGACCACCTGTGTAGGTGTTAATGTGCTCACCAAAGGTAATTTTTGTGAAGTTTTTCTTTGGTTAATGTACCACATTAGTTGAGTTTGATTTAAACTTTAGTTGACTGAGGAAGGTAAGTGAGCGAAGCGAAGTCCAAAAGGGGGTTTGGGGTGAAGCCCCCAATGGCAATAAGCCTAGTATTACATATATTCAAGAACACTATTGTGCATTAAATTATTTGGCACCAAAAGTCAATAATGCCAGGAGTAGTAATTTATTTATTGGACAGTTGTATTAAGTATATAGTTATAATAAGGATTTTGTGAAAGTATAAATTTAAAATTTATTCTATCCCTGGAAAGAGCAGACTCAAGTTTGGAGTTGCCAGTGAGTTGATAAGCGTACATCCTGTTGGCTCTTGACTCTGTCAGAGATAACATTTGAGTTGATTTAGTCCACTTTATATCTTAGCCCTCAGTCCCGAGTTTTTTTTTCATTGGATTATTTTACTTTTTAAATATTTTTACTGTTGATCAATTTTCTAATAGAAATGCTTAAAAAAGTAAAGACACAAAAATTGTAGGAAAAAATCTGAATCTTAAATAAAGCGAAATGTTGATATATTTACTATAATAATATATATTTATTTTTTAAGCCATATTCAACTGAAAATTACAAATTACACAACTGAACAACTGCACTTAAAAAAAGTCGCTCTGCTACGAATTTTTCTTAAACTTCCAAATAAAATACGACTTTGTTAAGTGAATTTGGGGCAACACAGTACTTATGTCAATCACTTCTCCTATAGATATAAACATACATTATTACTGAACTGTAATAAGTATAATCATATCCAATAAAATAAAGAGTGTTCATTTTTAAAACTGTATTTTATGTTTAAATACCCCCGGAGCAGCAAACCTGCGTACTCAGCTAATTAACAATGCATATATAATTATCGTAATACAACATAAAGCCACATACCATGTTTCATCAATATACATTCATAAATAAACAATTTTGGACATTTTAATTATTCGCCATAAGAATAACATGGCGGCTGAGTATGCAGGTTTTCTGAAACAAGGAACACAAAAAATGTGTTTTTATGAAACAAATGTTATAACTCTACTAGGTGAAGCCACATACCAAGTTTTATCATATGTATTATGATCATAATTATGGGAGACAACATTTTACTTATTCTCCATAAGAATAACATAGGGTTTGGGTACGCAGGTTAGCTGCTACAGGAACTATCAGCAAAAAAAAATTGTTTTTCGTGCAAATATGAATAGACCATAACGGTATGAAGCAATATACCAAGTTTTGTCAGGATAAGTGATAAATAAGCAAGATGTACAATTTTTCGTATTCTCCATAAGAATAACATTGGACGACGTACTGTTTTTAGCACTTCCAATATCTCAGTAACCAATTGACGTAGAGCAATGATCAAAATACCAAATTGGTTGTCTTTTTAAGCTGAACTCAATGGTTAAAAAAATTTGATTTACTAAAATATTGTATATAAAAACTAAAAAAAAAAAATTTTTGGGGTACTAACCCTCCCAAAATACCCCTTTGGATGGAGCGATCAGGCTGGTTTTCGAAGTTAAGTCTTAAATGTTTCCGTATAAATAAATAAATATATATATATACACATATATATATATATATATATACATATATATATATATATATATATATATACAGTTTCGAACGAATAGTGTTTTTGGGGTCTGGGGACCTCAAAACGAAAGGTTGTAATGGTCCCGGGCCTAAGTCTTACCATGCCAACTACGGTAATAGCTTTTTTCCTATAGGGAAATTTGCTAAAAGGGGTAATCTATAATATTATAAAGAAGAGGTGGTTTCTGTCTGTCTGTCTAATGTTCCGGGTGAACGAAAAAACCACTGAACCGACTGAGCTGAAACTTTACACATAGGTAGATCTTAAACTCATGCAACACATAGGCATATTCACTTCCTCGGGCTACGTCCTGTGAACACCCTAAGTTTAAATGTTTACATTTCAGAACAAAGTAAACATTCAGAAATTGTAATGAGAACAGCTGTGCATACTTACATTTGACAGCTTAAAGAGCAGAAGCAAGAACAGCTGTTTCAAGCTAACTAAAATGCAAATTGCATTGACTAAAGATCGGGCAGAGAAAAGCTCTGTTCGAAGAACGGGTACGCCAGCTAGCTATTAAATAATATTAATGAAGAAATATTTATGCGGCTTCATCTGGTTGTGGTCTATTCTTATTTGCACAAAAACAATTTTTACCGATACTTCCTGTACCCCCTCCCCGATTTTGGTTTTTGCCCCACCTCTGATTTTATATTTGGCGCCCCCCTCTTCGATTTTAAATTTTTATTTTATGTCCCGCCATTTTATATTTTTGCCCCCCATTTTATATTTTTTTGCTCACCCCTGATTTTTATTTTTGCCCCCTCCCGATTTTATATTTTGCTCCCCCCCCGATTTTATATTTTTGCCCACCCAATTTTATATTTTTATCCCCCCCGATTTTATATTTTTGCTACCCCCTCAGATTGTATATTTGTTGCCCCCCCGCTTCCGATTTTATATTTTTGCTCCCCCCGCCCGATGATTATTTTTGACCCACCCTCGATTTTATATTTCCCCCCTCTTCGATTTTATATTTTTATTTTATGTCCCCCCATTTTATGTTTTTACCCCCTCCCGATTTTATATCCCCCCCGGTTTTAAATTTTGTTCCCCCGATTTTATATTTCCCCCTGATTTTATATTCTTGCTCCCCCCAATTTTATAATTTGCTCCACCCCTCTTTGATTTTATATTTGTATTTTATGTTCTCACCCCACGATTTTATAATTTTATCCCCTCCCGATTTTATATTTTTTTGCCCTCCTCCCCGATTTTATATTCCCCCCCCCCGGTTTTATAGTCTCGATCCCCCCATTTTTATTTTTGCCTATCCCCAATTTTATAATTTGCTCCCCCACTTCGATTTTATATTTTTATTTTATGTGACCCCCATTTTATATTTTAGCCCCCCCAATTTAATATTTTTGTATCCCCCCTATTTTATATTCTTGCTCCCCCCAATTTCATTTTTGTCACCCCCCCCCCGCCTCCGATTTTTATTTGTATATTGTTTTAATTTTTTGTTCTTGAGTTCTTTTATTTCCAAAAGCGAATCCAAAGTGTTAAGTGTACCGTTTCGAGTCGCAAACCACACACCGTTTACTACACGAGAGAGTTAGCAACAGGACCCGAACTATCTGCCAGTATATTTCGTTAAATTTGATTTAATTGTACATTAAACGTGTAAAATGTAATTTTAATATTGTAAAATAATGTGGATTATTATTTGCTTTCGTTAATCTACCATTTAAATACAACCCGTACGAAAGGCGGGTACACAGCTAGTAATTTAATATTTAATGCACTTTCCTGCTGCATAGAGTAGAAAACAACTGAACTAAATATTTCGTAAAAAACTTATATTGAAATATAAAATGTGTATGAGAGTGTGCCAATACTATCTAATTACACACAACGTTAAAGTTGCAAAGGTATTTTATTGTTAAATTAATTTGTATTTTAACTGACGATTCACCTATAATTTATCTTTATTTTTTATGAAATTAATGAAATATGTAAGGTATATAATACTTGCTTTAAGAGTATAAATACATGCAGATAAATACCTGTTCATGGAAATAACTGCGTAATTTTTGTTTGTTCTTTCAAACAATATTTATTTCATTTCAAGAGGATAACTTTCTTAAACTTAACACATCATTTGTATTTTTGTTAAATATTTGTTTTAAAAGCAACTGTGTAATATGAATAAGTAGTGTAAGGTAAAGAGGAAATAATTGTTAATACAAATTTTCTTTTGGTAAGTATAAACTTGCTGCTGTTTTATCTTGACAGGGATGCGCATTCCAGTTTATGCTAATGGAGAGTACCAATTAATTAAATTTCAATAACCAAGTCATACTAGAATTTTAGTTTTACCATAAAAAAAATAGTTGGTTGGTGAAAAAGGGCAGTAATAACAATGACGTACTGTTGCAATTTTTTCCCTACAGCTAAATGTAAAAATATAAAGTATAATTGGGTACCAAAGAAAATGTATTTTAGGGGAAATAATGATCTATTAATCATACTTATGCGTCGGAATATATCTCTTTACTTTTGTTTTTAGGTTTATCAAATATATTTTAATACGCAACCTACTAATAAGAAACTGAGTAGTGAGTAAAGCCTTCAATAAAAACAGTTATAAGCTTTTCGCTTTAGTTAAAGTAAGTCCTCGACTTGTCTATCTTTTTTTTAAGAACTATTCGAAATTATTGTGTTTAAGTAGTTGTTGGTCTGTTCTTAATTTATAGTGCAAAGTTAACATTTTATATTCAATTATCATATTCTAACGAACCAAATTTTCACAATTTCAAGAAAAATAACATGAATAACGTTTAAGTCATGAACGCGTCTTACTCATGAAACAAATGAGACCCAATACTCCTCCCTCCGGCCTTTGTATTGGGCCTAGTCCCCGGGGCCGTGCTGACCAGCAAATGTCTTTGTCCAAGTTCTGACCCGCCACAAGTATTTGCTATATTAGATTGGCGCTGAGCCCGGGAGAGGAGGGAAAAGTTACAACTATACAGTGACACACGGTTTGAAATTTGTCGCATAAACAATTTAAAACAGAGTAAAAATATTTTGTATTATTATTTTTGGGCAAACGCGTACCTAAATTATTTCCTTAGTTGGTATTTATTGTATTGCCTGTGACGTGTACTAACACGTGATACTTTAATGTTGTTACGATCTTCGTTAGTTGATCAATTTAATTTACTACTATTACAGTTTGAAGAGGAGACAAGTTGCTTGAATTCAAGCAAACCTTGGTAAAATGGTTTAATACTTTGTATCTAAATGTACATCTCTAGTATCTTAGCTTCCATAAAGCCTTTATCAATTCCTATCAAGAGGTTAATTCTATGATGTTGACAAATACTGCCTCAGCCTCTAACCTCAGTATGTTTAAAACAGGTAAAATAAACTCACCTTGCTCATTTACCTTTAACTATTTACCGTGTCAATGTGAAGCTTTAGTTGCCGTATTGAAGGAACTACTCACAAATCTGTACACATTACAGATGGCCGTCCATCTTGAAATATTTAACCAAAATACTATCTTAAACAACGAAATATATTTATTAAAAAAAGACGTTTACTGCTAATAGACACCATTGTGGAACTAATAGAAACAGATTAATGCAACATAATGTCATATCAACAATTACCCCTGATCTCAGCACGCATAGCCAAATGATAGTCCTAAACAAACACTTTCTGAAGTGGCGCTGTTTAACTATTATAATTGAAAACTATAAACCTTTATCGAATTTGGTTAAGTTGATTGATCAAAATATATAGTTCCAATTCTAATTACTTATTTTTTTTTATATATTTATAGTATAAATAAGCGGTAGCAGTTTTAACACTAATAGATGAATTAGCGAATTACACTAATAATAACACTAATTGGAATTAATGAAGAATATAAACCAGCGTCGTTTTAACATTATTTATCAATGTGTCCTGGAATATGAACAGGTGAGTTTAAATTAATTTGACGATAATTCTTAAAAACTCGCCATGGGCCAATTGTTTAAAATCTTTGGCAGCTCTTTGTGTCACATCCAGTCTTATTTCATTCAAGTGAAACGCCGCAGTTTTCAACTTTTTTCAGAGTTTTAACGTTCCATTACCCACACCACTTTACTTTGGACAGTTCCATTTCATTTTGAAGTTTCAACACTCTTTATAGACTGTCAACAATTTGGAATTTTACACCTAAGTATAAAATAAAAAAAAATACCAATTTTTACATAGAAAAATAATCACGCCGTAGCAACTACTTTCATACTTCAAAAAAGTTTGTTGCAATCTGGTCATTGACCCACAATCGAGTATTGATCACATTGCTTCTTTAAAAAATGATTTAATTTGCTGTATTCAATATTTTACACGAATAAAAACGTCTTTGTTATGTTGTAATCAATCTTCGATTCAAACAATTTTAAACGGGAGTTATTTTGAAAGTTTATCACCAATAATGAGACACTCAGTTTCTCCACGGTAAAATGTTGTTTGTAAAAACGGATAAATTAAATAAAAACACAAACCCTTCCCACCGGGTAGCAACGTAACAGGTAATGCAGATTAAAACACTCCATTAGAAAATGCAACGGGCTGTTTAGTTAAAAGCCAGGAGAATTTAATTAAACGTAACATATGTTTAACCCGAGCACTCGGAGGTTGGCGATGTAACTTTCATTTGCCATGGAACAGGCAGGTTAACTTAAGTAGGGTGGGTTCGAGTTGTTTAAAAATGGCAAAAGCTTAATAATTTGTATTCGTTGTAGCGACTAAAATTGCTTTGGTACGCATTATATTATGACTCATTGTTCAGAGGTAATATGATACGATTGTAAAATTCATAAAATGTATGATTAGAGAATATACAACTTATTTTTCGTACAGAGAAATTATTATTTTTTAAGTATCGTGTCTACATGGAATTTAATATTAGCACTTTACGTTCTTCTTAATAAATTTCAATAGGACTCGTCACGTTTTTTATTTTCACTATATATTTTATAACGAAAGTTTTATGTTTTAGAAATTTATTCTATTTTTTTATATTTGAGAAATGTCACCAGAGTCTAAGCTCAGTCATTAAATAAAATGTGTTAATTTTGTTATCGATACCTATACAGGCAAACTCCATGACTCACTGACTCACTCACTCATCACGAATTATCCAACTTCCCATTTACTTAGACAGTTGATATATTGTACACTGATTCTTTAAGCATTAAATGGGAAAACTAAATCTTTTCATCCTGATCTGACTTTAGAGCTACGCCAGAGACCCCACAAAGTTCCCTTGTAAAAGTGAGAACATTATAGGCATTAAACATTAAACCTTATGGACATTAATTTTTGTTTGAGATGATGAAAATACAAACAGCTGATCTTGATTCGTAGTATTTCCACGGGCTAACAAAAGATTGCAGCAACCACAACTCTCATTGTTTTTATAAATAATTTTCGGAGCGGAGCCTGCCGGTAACAGCTAGTCATATGTAATTTTAGTATTGCAGCGTAGTGCAAACCACAGTGATGTTTGATATGTGTGTACTATGTAAGCCCTTAAGTTAAAATCTTGGCCTTAAGTTAAAATCTTTCTCAGTAACTAATCTCGATCATAATCACAAAAGTAACTAATATTAGAAAAATTAACTAATGTTGAAACATTATTTTCGAGATTGATAAGTTTCCAATTTAAAAGTTATAATAAACAAGCAGAACAGAGAAGATGAAACAGTTGACAAAATTCTCACTATCATAAAGTGAGGTGTGATCACTCAGCTGTACACAAAGGTGTTGTCTAGACACTAGTAACATGTTGTGGTTGAGCCCTCTGACACATTCTCGCCACCTCCGCTACCCGCCACTGCTGCGCTGCTGTTTGTCTACTCAATTTGGCTGACTTTGATTTACCTTACAACAGAAGAACTGAAACTATGTTTCAAATGGATAGCCTTAAGTTTACAACAGATGGGTAGGGAATTCGATTAAAAATCGACTATCGTATTGTAGACAATCGTTTCTGTATTCTAAGAGGTATTGTTCTAGCTCTTTGTTTTGTAACATAATACAAACTGATTTACGTGTAAAAAATAACAACTTTTGCTGCAGTTCACGAAAAAATTATAGTAACCTAACCTAACCTAACTCCACAGAACGCTGTATGGTGGCGCTTCGTTTTGCAAAATATTAAAAAAATAATTAATTTTGATCTGAAATATAAGTAAACTTTAACAACAAATCTAGACCTTAAAAAGTAAACGACAAAAATAACACTTCAATCCGAAAAAAACAAATAACGCAAAATTAAAAAATGCAGACCCAAAAAAGTAATCAGCAAAAGTAGGATTTGAACCCGGGACCACATAATAGTGGGTCAGATACTGTAGCCATTGGTCAGTTTTTGTTTTTCTTGTTTTTTTAAGAAGTTTGTTACGATTGTTGTAATAAGGATTTTTTTCCTGTTAATTGTGTAAATGTTTATCCCTCTGGTTTATATATATATTAATAGCTGGTTCTAGGCACAACCTCGTTCGCAGGGTTTCCTTGACTACCATAGGTTTCCATTGTTAAAAATGTTGTCACCATGGAATCTTAAATGAAATTATTACTCCATAAGGTTAACATCGATAACTTCAAAGTCAAGTGAGGCGAAGCCCCAATGTCTCATGACATTGATTAGTGGCTAGAAGCCTTCTTAGAATAAAACCGGAATGACCATGCAAAGTTTAATCTCAATCTGATGAGTGGTTTAGGAGAGAATACGGGATAATCTGACAAACACTGATTTTTATTTAGAGCGATTTTATCATGGTTTAATACAAAATCTTACGCACATGACTCAAATTAGGCCAGTATGAAGTCTGAGCTCAGGTTTTGCAGTATTAACACATCTGAAACATTAAAAGAAAAGTGGATTGCAACAAAAAACTACATTGGGGCTTAATATCACCAGTCTCTTGATCAATAAATCAATTTTTCATTTATTTTGCAATAGATGTCTATCTGGTAAAATACATCCATCGTGCCACCTCATCGTGAATAATATATTAAAAGATAAACGTACTATAAAATAAAAGTAGGATTTTTTTCCAGTTACGAAAGCACATCATGTCGGGTATAAATGTGTAAACAATCGTAACACGTGTAAGGTGGGGAATCTTAAAATACCGCCTGTTGGTTGACAAGGGACGAACGTCAAACAGACGCGGTATCCTGACCACGTTCTTGTCGTTTGGTGGACATCTTAATTGGGGCATACCTTAAACTTAGAGCGACTGACATCAACTGCTTTATGACCCACATATTCATATAAACCTGAGGTTTTTACACTAACCGAATAGAATAAATATAATCTTAAAATATATCTATGCCCATATAACGGTACCTTTATATCATCGTTTGTTGCAAGTGTAACTTGATTTGTCATTAATATATTAAATAAAACTTAGTTTTAGCTATTTCATTTAGACTCATTGGTATTTATGCTTAAAGAGGTTTAACCATAATCATGAGTAGCACTGAATTTTTTATTCAAGATATATTTTATACTATTATTCTATGTTTGTACGTTATGCTCAAAAGTATTGAGCATACTATTGTTAAATTACCATTTCCTATGTAACATTCCCTATTAAACTCCTGTACGATGTAGTAGTACAGTACAGTACAGTACAGTACAGTAGTACAGTAGTTCTAAGTTAATTTTCAGAAGTGAGTACAAAAATATTTATTAAAATATTTACGGGAGTCTAATATCAAAATAAATATAAGGGACATAGGCAAATAGATTCCTGTAGGTATAGTACACTATAATGATGTACGATTTAATTTTCACATATACAATATCCTTTCTGGCCCAAAGGTCAACGAGTTTCCCAGCAGTGATGTACCTAAGATTATTTCTAAATTAAGGATTCCTCTTTAATGGTTTAAGTTACACGAACTTTTCAGTAATCATAGCACTTAACAGTTCTCAAGGTAGACTTGGAAGTTGTAACATTAACTCTTCCATTACAGCGGCACGTGGCCTGGAGGCGGGAATGTGGCTCTTACTCATAAATATTGTTACAGCGTCACCCCAGCCGTATTGTTTAATGAAGGCCAACTGCTGGATAGTAGCCTCGTATTAATTTGTTATTGTCTGGTTACTCTTGAGAAATCTTATTCAGCTGAAAGAATATTTCACATTACATAGAGGAGAGTACAGAAAAACAATAAATGTAGAGATGTAACAAAACATAAAATCTTAATATACAAATATATATATATATATATATATATATATATATATATATATATACATATATAAGTACAGTAAATAGTTTTAATTGCTGAATTGTTTCTCTATTATTTAAATTACCTCTATAACAATGCTATTATTTAATGACATTTTGTTTTGTGTGTTTCTGCTATTGACAACCTATAATTTTATTTTTTCAATCTAAAGCTCTGACCCACTAGACGCCCGTTTGGTTTAAATACAATCACCTTCAGGACTCTGATCGTTGGGCTTTTAAACTTCCAATATTGATCCTAGGGAATAACATATATAAACAAATTGAATATTTATCAGCTGATTCAATATTGATTTGGCTCACAACCAAAAACAGATGGTTTAAAAACAATATACAGTAAATAAAAACTAGCGAAATGTCAACAAAATATGAACTTATTGAACTTTATCCTGTGCGGTAGTTTCATAAAAATTTATTAACTCTATTCGTGTAACTGACTTCACTCGTTTTAAAGTATAATAAATTACGTTTGCACTGTTATGTTATTACTTTAATTAGTTCAATGATAAATAACTGGATATCTACATATAACTGATATTACAGAACAACTGGCTTAAGTTCACATTATGACTAGAATGAACTGGAAAGCACAGAGTATTCAGGGAAATCTATTAATATCGGAGGTAATAGAAAAGCTTTTGTTTAGGCGATTACAATAACGTGCAGTCAGTAGGGAAATTGACTAGTGACGACCACAGTTTAGTAGGAACCATAGTCTTCCGGCCTACCTAATCTATTCTGGATGGATAAATTCCATTAATTAAATACACTAATTACACTAATTAAATAAACACATTGTATTTATATTTTACGATTTATTTATCTTGGCCAGTATTTACAGATTATTTATAGGTCATTTTACAGTAGACAAAGAAATAAACCGCAGACAATCATATCTAGAAATAAACCGAAAACACAATCTTTACGATACGGCAATATTTGAGGACACAAACTGGAATTGTTGCCAATTGTTTGGCTCAGCTTCTGGGTTTATGTTTTCAGACTTTATGCCGTCAACCCCTCATTGCCACCCAGCAAGTTTATTTTTACACCCTGTGGTTTATGCATGCCATAAGCTTAACTTGAAGCTGGTATAAACGCTCAACGAGGGTATTCTTGCTGGTAAAATATTGTTTTTAAAAACTGTATCATTTTTGTGGAAAGCGTATCTATGAGTTATTTTGAATCATTTATTTGCTTACAATCTATTATATTTAGTCCTTCAATACTTCATATATATTTACATAGTATAGAAATAATATATTATTTAATACCAATTGTACAGAACTTACACGTTATAGTCAAAAAAATTAGTAGTTAAAGGGGTTTATTAATCTAACTAATTTGTTTCACTTCGCCTTATTACTTTTAAATCATAAGTAGGTTTAATCCTAAGTGTGTATATTCATTGCTATACCTGCAAGAAAAATCGGGAAATAACAAATGTATTTACTTATGTTATTAAAAATTTAAAAACAAAATGTTTAAATAAGTTGAAGAAAAACTTGTATTTTTAATATCAAATAACGGCTTTTTATATCATATAATGTAAAATAGTTTTTAAAATATTAAAAAAGTCTTATGAAGATGAAAATCAATATATATATTAAATCTAGCGATGGTCTATTTAACCTTACTGGTCTGTCCAATAAAAGAAAAAATCTGACAGTTTTGGTTCTAGGGATTAAGTTTGACAGAACAAAGTGTTACATCAAACAACTAAACAGAGAATTACCTTCATTTACAGTTATATGACACTCATGTCTTTAACTTTATACAACAAATCTATTTTATCATAGACTTAAAGGATGTTGTTTAACGGCAAAGATCTTAAAATGCTTAAAGGCAATATAAGACATGGGACAAGCAGGGTACATTTCAGCCTTCTCCGACAGAAAGGAAGAAGGAAGTAATAAAGTTTCAAGTTTCTGAGCCTCGGGAGGACAACAATAAACTGGTGTCCAGACAGACAGCGCAGTAGGACACGTTTCCCGTAGTGGTGTACATTATGTAGGTATGTGGGCTACTTTAGTGAATTATGAGGTACTCTAAATTAAATCATAAACATTTTAGATATTAGTTTATTTTTGTTGATAAAATGAAATGTATGATAAAAAGTTATTTAGTTTATTTATCATGTCGTATCAAGTGTTTTGTTTAGTATTTGAACATGAGATTGTGCAAAATATATATTAATTGTATTAATGTGGTAACTTTTACCGACTAAAATATATATTTGATATGCTGGAGTAGAAGTTTAAGTGCTGTTTTGACCATAATAAGAAGCATTTTATAATTCTCTTTTGTTATGTCGTTTCTGTGGCTCTTCTTTCGATAAGTTTAACTGTTCTTAATTAAATTTTACAACATTTAAAAGGTACACGAAATACCAGAACATCTATTCGACTTGGACACCTATATCCTTAAAATTATGGGAAAAACTTACAATTTATTTTATGGGTTTACCTACAATGACGTTTTGAACATTTGTTAGAGAAAGTATTTAAGAGGATCAGAAGGTACTTTTATTATTAATTGCTTTCTCTAATAAGTTTGGTAAATATTCATTGTTAAATTTGTTTTACCCAATAATAACTCGTGAAAAGAGCAAATCCCAATAACAAATCATATTAAACTTCTAGGGTAAGTAATCCCTACAATGTTACTGTAATACTAGAAAGCCATAAAGAATAAGTTATAACTAGCGATGATTATTAATGGTGTCTCTATATATGGGTTAGTATTAGTAACAAATTACCAAGCGGTTTTATGGTAGAGCTGTTTCATTATATAACCAGTAAAATCCTTTACGATTTGGTATAATTTCTTACTACGAGGAGCAAAGGATAAACACTTCATCAGTTCATCATAACCCTACCACAGAACATTAGTGATCGCAACGAGCGGTTGTATCTGGTTTGCTAATGAACCAATAACGTTTGGCCACGTCAATGCACAGGTATGTTGCTTGTATAATAACCAAACTACCGAAGGCTATGAACGTTGTGAATTAGCTTTAACAGAATCAAAATTCAGTTGTTATAAACACCATTAAACTAATAATATTTAATATATAAATTAAATACAGCATTGTTATTAGGTCTCATTATATTAATAATAAAACTAATTTTGATAATTTCTAATTCCTTGTTTTCATAGATTACTTTTCCCTTTATACTCTAACCTATTGTAATTACATTTAAGAAGTTGTTAGTTAATCACCCACTTATAATCTATTTTATTTAAATAAATTGTACGTTTGACCTTTGAAAATGATTTACTGAAAAATACAAACAACATTATATTTATAGACGTATCAGACAACATGATGGTGATGTTTTCCTGTTTGTGAAATATTTTATTCTTTAATTAATAAAAAACATTTTGTAAATTTGAAGGTATGTATATATTACCTTTCCCACTATTTGACCAACCTTTCATCTAAATGCACTTAAACTAATTAAATGGATTTATTTATCTGCCATCGGCAACGCAGTTTTTACATGTGAATACATTAATTTAAATAAATTAATGATAATATATTGCATACTACAAATCTTGCTAAATAAAATTTCCAGAAACATTAACATGAGTACGATATTAAATGTACATCTCCAATACAACAATAAATAAATAATAATTTCTTGATTAGTTAAAATAATTCGTTCGAATAATTAATAATGGTAATAATAGTATGTTAATAAATAATTAAATAACAAAACAAATTAAGAGTGCATACAGTCAATACATCTTACAGTACAAAAAGGCATTTTGAAATGTTTTTAAAACTACATAGGTAAAACATTTAACTTACATAACAATATTTGTCCAGAGTGACACACATTTTTCCCGATGAGTTTTAAGGGCCTTCGCCCAATGTTGTTAATAGACGGCCAAAGTTCTGAGCAGCCTTTTGTTGTCTTGTCTTATCGATGTTGAACGCAAGAATGCATTACTTATTCTTGGGTACAAGACATTGGCTTTGCCATAATAATAATGGGCTTGTAGGAGCAAAACAGTGTAAAAGAACTTTTGTATTAATAGCACTACTCAATTAAATGTAATGAAGTAAATGGAGTACTGTTTAAACCGTATTATATATGGTGATAATAAAGATATAACTTAGTTCAACACCATCTGATATCATAAATTAAGTTTTCAGACTAAAATGTTGCCGAAAGCAGGAATGTAATGTAAAAAGACATTTTAAAATTCAATTTAAGAATAAATACTATAATGAGCTCTACTTCATAAACTAGATTTTGGTCTTCACTGGTTTAGTTAACTTTGACCATTCAACTCAATTACAACTCCTTTGAACTCAAATCTCAAGAAACTTCATCCAGAGCCCTTCGGTCGGAGGAGCTTAGAGCGTTTACAATTGTTTTGATAAGACTTCTAGTGTTTTCGATAAATGGTAACCACTTGGAATTAATTATCAACCTTATTTTAACATAAAAAGGGCATATGAAAACTGTCGTATATTATACTTTATAAAGTACAAAATTATAGCAAAATTGATAATACATAACAGGTCTTTGACAATGATTAATTTTAGTAAGGTATATTTAGGGAGTCTAAATAAATCGTCATTATATTCATTTACTTAACTCTTTGAAAAAATTGGTATAATTTCAGGAAAGCTACTGAAACTCCAAATAAGAGACACAGAATACTATGAGTAGAATATTTTACCCAATATAAAATATTGTAATAAACTTATAGCGCCCGAATTTGCAAAAGTAGTTGCAACGATTTTTATTGTTTTTATACCAGCCAAACAGTTAATTTTGTAAGAATATCTATGAATTGAGAAAAGCTTGGAAGAACCATAACCGTAAATGTCTAATGTCGCAAAACATCACAACTATTATAAAAATGGGGTGGTGCCTGTCTATTGTTCCATCACGCCAAAACCACTGAACCATTTCTGCTGAAGTTTTGCACAAAAATAGTTTATGTTCCCAGGACTGTCAGAGGTCTATTGCCGTTTATAAATGTCCTTAGGGCTCTGTCCCATGGGACTTCCAAGTCTCCATTTTATTCATATGGAGGAGAGTTTTAATTGGTTATGGTCAAATGTGGTTTTTCTGAATTAAATCAATTTAAAAAAACCAGCTGTTATAAGGATTACATTTAACTACATACTGTCACTGTTTAGTTAAACAAATTGTCTACACTGAATTCTCACCTGTTGCGAAGCACGGACATAACAGTTAGTATATTATTTGATTGCCACATTTTAGGGAATATAGAGAAAAACATTGATGTGCTCAAGGATTGTTAAAAATGAAATTTAATGAACGCATGGGGAGAATTGTTTATTTACAAAATAATTTTAAAGATAGAGGTATTGACAAATGAACATGGACATTTTGATTCTGATGGTACATACATAAACTTGTTTACGAAACTTCTTAGTTCATCAAAGAGTCAAACTGAAATCGTCAACCATGGATGATAAAGTCAGTTTTACATTAGTTTATCACAAAAGGAAACATGTTCACCACAGGCAGAACATTCATCACAGTTGGTCTGTCACTGAAAACAATTTATGGGAGGTTGGTTTATCAGGCGGCAAAACTATAGCATGCTTCCGGGTACTCTTAAGATTAAAAAGGTATAAATTTGGTTTGTACTTCACGCAATATTCCGCACTTTAATTTACCCCAAAAATATATATTTTGTAGTAATGACTGTACCAAAATTCAAGTATAATGTTACTTGCAGGATAAATGAAGTGTTATACATAGTTTTAATCTTAAGAGAGTGACGTAATCATTATATTATTATCATAATCGTTATCTATTTGTAAATTAAAAAGCAATAGCATACTAAAATGCAGGTTCTCACAGAATGAGTTTAATGAAGGTTCTTACAGAATGAGTTTAATGCAGGGTCCACTAACTTGGACATCCATTGTTTTTTTTTTCAAATTTATATAATAATGTAATACTTATATAAAAGGATTTCTATAGAACGTGTTTGATATGCACACATTCAACACATAAAAGTGGTCATTAAAACCCAGTTAAGTACTTTTAGGATAAAAAATATCGTTAATGTCATAATATGTAATTATAAATTTTGTTGAGTTTTTTAAGCCAAATTTGCGTTAATTCCATAATTTATCCGTTGATGACGCAGATTTTACTTTCCATTTTTGATAAACGGAATCCGAACAATGACTAAAGATGACCAGGAGTGGGAACTGCCTATAGCCGGTCCGACACTGTTTGCAAGTAACTCCCGAATGTTCGTGTTGATTATACCTTTTCTGTGAAGCGTGGGAACTGACCGAATACTGAAAACGTTGTTGATTAAATCGGTGACGAATTTTCTGTGAATAATTGAGCGAATATACGTCTGAAACATTTGGACATTTTCGCGAATATTCTTATACCGACTTAACACACTGCTTGACAACATAGTACCTCGGAGTTAAACATGCTCGATCGCTGACCTCCAGGCAATGTTACAAAGCTACGTACGAAAGGAATAAATATCCTATAATCCTTTGAAATTTAGCCAGTACAACTTGGAAAGCCGATCAACAAACGCTTAAAAGACGTTTCTTTGGCTCTGTATGTGTGTATTGCAGAGTAAAATTGTGAGCTGCCTGTAGTCTCATCGAACTGGGGGATGTCGCTTTGAAGACATCGATAACAGTTACTGGTTTATGGAAACTGACCTGTCCTTTTACCATCATAGCTATTGCAGCTGTTACTTTACGTAGGTATAAAGTAAATATTACTTTACAAAACTTATTACTTAAACAAAATATGTATTATTACTATTAAATATGTTTAATATAAAACTGTGATTTTTACTGTAAATGGGTGTACTGGATTTGTTTTTAATGTCTATGTGCGTGCATATTAAATGTATACCTAAATAGGTAAGTCTTTTTAAAAACATTTATTGACCTTTTTACTTCGTAAAAATCATTGAGATACGTATGAAACGTGTAAGTAATTGTAAGAAGTATAAAGTGAACATCCTAAAATACAGCCTGTTGGTTGGCAAGAGACAACTTCGAACTGACACGGTATCCTGACCACGTCCTTGTCGTTTGGTCGGACATCTTTATTGGGCCTATACCTTACATTTAACAAGCCTGTTATCAATTGTGTAAGGTAAATTGTGTCTTATTTTTACTTGTGTTATGTTACGCAATTTCAAAACATAAATACGCTCCGCGAAGTTACCTTAAAAAAGATCTACCTAGTAAATATGTATTATCATATTTTTATTGAATTGTATTTGGGTTTCGCTCTTTTATCGAATTGAAATAAAATATTTTTTTACATTCTATAAGAAGCAATTTGATTAGTTTAATTTTGAGGATAGTATTAAGTATTTGAGATTATTCTTTCTTAAAGTACAGTTGTAGTACGGTTCTTGTACGGTTCATTTTACAAAAACCATTCCACCTTTAACTCCTCCATTCTAGGAGAACGCACGTTCCTAACTATGTGCCGGCAATGTGGCTCTCACGTCATAAATATTGTCATAGTGTCGCCCCACCAGGCATGATGTTTAATGTAGTACAGTTAGAGTGTAACATAGACTTTTATATGGTTACTGTTCAGAGGGGCCATATCAGACGGAACGATATAGTTATGTTAGAACCAGAACAAACTTTAATACTAATGGCGAATGATAAGAAATATTGTATAACACAAAGGCTATTACTTTTTGTATGGTTTCATAAATGTCACATTAAAGGAAAAGGAGAATATACAACAAATTCTATAAATTTAATACAAAATGATATTAAAACAGTATATAGCATTCCATAGTGAAGTATACTTAATTTTGATTCAAATAATAGTTTTTCTCTGTATCGAGTTACTAACTAAAAATATAATTGTTAATGAGACTATGTTTATTTAAAAACAAAAAAGAGAAATAACTACTATGCAGTTTTGTAGGAGTATTATTGTAGGGTATTTTAATTGAAATGGATTTAAATTCAACTCATTTTACTTACGTTTGACGGCTATTATAAAAATAAAATAGTAATTACCTACATTACCATTTTTAATGTAGATATAATTGCTAATAGTTAAAACAATTGGGTTAAACTCTCACTATATCAAAATTTTGGTATGTTTTCATAAATTTTATAAATGTCACATTACATGAAACGGAGAATATACAAACAATTCTATAAATTTAACACAAAATTATATTAAAACAGTACATAGTATTTCATATTGAAGTATGCTTAATTTTCATTCAAATAATAATTTCTCTCCATATCGTGTTAAAAACTAAGAATATATTTTTTAATAAGACTAAGTTTATTAAAAAACTATACGTAAAGAACTATTTTGCAGTTTTTAAAGAATATTAGTATAGGGAATATAAACAAATATGGAATTAAATTCAACTGATTTTACATACATTCTACGGCTATTATAAATGTAAAATATTAATTACCTACATTACCATTTTGAATGTGGATATAATTGCTAATAATTAAAAACAATTGGCTTAAACTCTCACTATATCAAAATTAACAGGAAGACTGAGAGAATTGAATAGAATCCATTAATCTCGTAGGTAACAGAATAGCTTTTGTTTGGGCAAAACAATAGCGTGCAGTCAGTAGGGAAAATTGACTGGTGAAGACTACAGTTTAGTAGAAACAATTTTCTTATGGCTTGCATGATTTCTATTTGGTATTATTTTTTTAAATGATTTAAAGAAGGATATTAAAAGTGTACGTGTACTGGTTACATTGACAACAACACTATCATAGGTTAAAGACCTGAAATATATGTGCACAATGTTGTGTTGTCGAAACTTTGAATAAAGCTAGCTATTGTTAAATTATTAAGCTTATATTAAGCCTATTAAATATATATTTAAATGAATAATTAGTTCGACTGAATTATTGGATATTATTAAATCTTATACTTCCATCACAATAAACCTTCGTACTCAGCAAAGTTTCAATGTAAATGTGCTTACATCATATAAAGCTACATACCAAGTTAAACTAATACACTCTCCAACAAATTACCAAATTATAATTACTCACCACTTGAATAACATTAGACAAAACAATGTGTTTATTACCACCTCATTTATCACTGCAGCATACTTGCGTGAATGTATACCTGCGTGAATGTATACCTGCGTGAATGTATACCTGCGTTAATGTATACCTGCGTGAATGTATACCTGCGTGAATGTATACCTGCGTGAATGTATACCTGCGTGAATGTATACCTGCGTGAATGTATACCTGCGTGAATGTATACCTGCGTGAATGTATACCTGCGTGAATGTATACCTGCGTGAATGTATACCTGCGTGAATGTATACCTGCGTGAATGTATACATGCGTGAATGTATACCTGCGTGAATGTATACCTGCGTGAAAGTATACCTGCGTGAATGTATACATGCGTGAATGTATACCTGCGTGAATGTATACCTGCGTGAATGTATACCTGCGTGAATGTATACCTGCGTGAATGTATACCTGCGTGAATGTATACCTGCGTGAATGTATACCTGCGTGAATGTATACCTGCGTGAATGTATACATGCGTGAATGTATACCTGCGTGAATGTATACCTGCGTGAATGTATACCTGCGTGAATGTATACCTGCGTGAATGTATACCTGCGTGAATGTATACCTGCGTGAATGTATACCTGCGTGAATGTATACCTGCGTGAATGTATACCTGCGTAAATGTATACCTGCATAATGAATACCTGCATAATGTATACCTGCGTGAATTTTCAGTTGCAGTTATTGGGAGTAATGTGTAAAGCATTAACTTTTTGTAAATATTCATAAGAGAGGACGATTTTTAAATTGAATTGAATACTCATTATCATTTTGTTATCTTAACATAGTTTATACAATAATTGTTCATATCAAAAATGTTAAATGATAAAGAAATATTCAAGCTACTTTTATTAAATCTGATGTTATTAACATTTAAAAGGTTTATTTCTGCATAATCCATCCAATTAAGAAGTCACCAGTGTAATTCTTTTTTAAATCAATAAATATTTTAAATCAACTTTTGTTCAAACATCATTTCCAAATAATTGTTTAAAATTTAATCGTAGAACTAATAAACATGTTTTAACGTTAAAAAATATTTATATTCAACATTAAACAGCAATTCAATTCTCTCAGACATCATAATCTATAGTTTACTATTGTTAATATTAATCCTTGCATAAAACCCACTATGTATCCCACATTTTAAATTTTTTTAGCTTTTCACGTTTAAACTATAAATGTCTACTATAGTTCACATTGCATTTAGTGTAACAAATAAATCATTAATTGTATAATTATACAAACAACCTTGATCTACTTGCATGGGAAGTTTCGAGTCGGTTTTATGATACAATCACGATAACCTAGAGTGGAAATCCTAACGTAAATATATTGGTCAGTTGACTCAAATGTACGATATACAATAAAGTGGACTTGTCCATATATATATATATATATATATATATATATATATATTAGTACATGTATAGGAGGTTGTATGTTATAACTCCATAGCAGGTTAGTTACATAGCAGGTTATAAATTACATTAAAAGCCAGCGCTTTCAATTGAAGCTGAGAATTTAGGAAGTATGTATACATTTTTAAATAGTTTTTCAATAGTTTAAAAGTTTTTAAATAGACTTCTAGCTAAAGTTTTTAGATATTAAGAAAGTCAGCTAATAAAGCTCTTTCATCACTTATGCCTTTTCCCACGATTTATAATATTAAAATTAATCGAGTACGATACTGACTATAGTTTTACTTTATTTATGACGTATAAATGCATTATAGCTGAAATCACCAGCTTATTCCTGCGTCATCACAAATGAGCTAATAAACTGGCAGATCGCTGCGAAAAAGTTAGTTCTCAGTCAATATTTTTAAATTTTCAATTCATTAAATTAAATATATTGGTTATGGTCGGTATGTAATGTTATTATAAATGTAGTAAAATAGTTTTCCCGGTTTTATGTATAACTTAAAATTGACTATTATAAAATAAAATAAAAAGTTCGTTTTAAATATGTCGCTGTGATTTGTTATATATTAGACATTACAAAGAGAACAAATTATGACAACGTTTTTAAAAAATTACAGAATCTCTTTACCCACAGTTTGCATTTATGTAAAGATAAACATTGCAAGGTTAAAGTTGTTTATGTATGTATTATATCGGCAAGTAACATTTAAGACACTTTAAAAACAATCATACCAACGACTTTTTTTCTCGTAGCAGAGAAAATTGCTATATGATTAAGGATAGGAAATGCGAGTATTTTAAAATACCACTCACTTTTAATTGTACATGCTGCGATTTTTTGTATGGTTATAAGTCAATATTTAAGACGGAAAAGCTGAAGTAAAATGTATAAATTACCCTTGCTAATAACTCCTGTAAAATAAGATTTACTGATTGCACTTCCTCTAACTTTGCTGGCCTTTCTCATCTTGCAATGATAAGAATACTCTGCACATTACCATAACCCCAAGTCAAACTTTGTGGTGATAAATATGATCTACGGCTAGTAGTTTCCAAGGTTTGCAAGCAGTTGGGTCCTCTTCGTTGGGAAGTCGTGTTATCACAAACTCTGACTTTTAAGGATTAATTTGGGTTGTTCGTAACAAAATAATGATGAACTGAAGTACACGCCTAGCAAGCCTAACGGTTAGCGTCTTGGGATTGGGTGCAAAAGGTCACGGGTTCGATTCCCGGGGAGCCCATGAGACTTTGAGAGGTTTGAACCGTTGTCCTCTAACAACGTAACAAACTCTGTAAGACGGCCATTAAGGTATACAGTATATCAACTTGGAGTGCACATTGTTATTGCCATTTAAAACGTGATTCCTTAAACAAACGGCTGCAAAATTAAATATTATTCCTGGTATTTGGAGATATAAATAATTTGGCCTTAGCTTTTGTTAAATAAAATGTGGAAAGTGTGAGTGCCATAGTGAAGTGAATTTCTGATTACTCTATTCGGTAAAAAGATATGCCGAAGTAATGAGATACCGATTTAAACTGTTTTATCTTGTTAATAAAGTCATACATCCAGTTTCAAATCAGATCACACTTGTCGTCACTACCCAGCTAAAAAGGTTAATATTAGTTTATAGTTCGATGAAATTCAAAATCTTAGCTTGAAGCAGCTGTCATTGATGTGTTTTGTTAAATATATATTCATCAGAAGCAGTTAAATAATAAATTATTACAATTAAAATCCGTCCTTTAAAATTTAAATTTGAGATCCAGGGGGTAAAGCTCTATAGGTGGATATTTTTTCCAAAAGACACACCTAGTCTATAAGGCCTTCATATTACACCTGGATGCTCACCTAATACACAATCGATTACTTATGTGACACCACATTGATTCTGTCATCTTTAGTTGGACCTTAGTGGACTGGTCAACATCGATTGTCTTGTACCATTCCTTATGTATATTTATACTGTTTTATGTAATCACAATATAGGTATAAATAAATTGTTTGTTTTGTGAAACGTAATCTATTGTAGCCTATATAAAGATTTGCCGATAGCAACTCCACAAAAACTGACTTTTTACTAAATAAATAGATGTTTTAAAATTGGGTTTAAAAACTTTCAGCAAGTTCGCATCAACTACAATCGACTCTGTCCACAGTTCACCTCTGTCGTGGTCTGAGGTCCGTCATTATCTTGGAACGTGACCTGAAGGTGAAAAAATGGCTGACTCAATAATTACTTCTGCTAATACAACCGTTCTTAGTTTTTAAGGTTCAAGCAACGACTAGATAAATAAAAGAGATTTACTGAAATACAACATTTTTGTGTTAGATGAAAATATAACCGATTAGTGGTTGTTCATTGTGGGTTTCATCCAATTGCAATAACGAATTATTTATCCTCCTAAAAGAAAAATCTGTTAATTATTAAATACCTAAAATGTATCAACATAAAACTAAAGTCTGCAAACAAGAAGTTGAATATTACCACTCGCCCAAGGGATTAGTGTGTTCAGTGGATCTTTGTTCGGGCTTAGTATCACCAAGGGCTAATGGTCACCGGCCAACACTGAGGTTCAAGTTGAATATTACCACTCGCCCAAGGGATTACTGTGTTCAGTGGTTCTTAGTTCAGGCTTAGTATCACCAAGGGCTAATGGTCACCGGCCAACACTGAGGTTCAAGTTGAATATTACCACTCGCCCAAGGGATTAGTGTGTTCAGTGGATCTTAGTTCGGGCTTAGTATCACCAAGGGCTAATGGTTACCGGCCAACACTGAGGTTCAAGTTGAATATTACCACTCGCCCAAGGGATTAGTGTGTTCAGTGGATCTTTGTTCGGGCTTAGTATCACCAAGGGCTAATGGTCACCGGCCAACACTGAGGTTCAAGTTGAATATTACCACTCGCCCAAGGGATTACTGTGTTCAGTGGATCTTAGTTCAGGCTTAGTATCACCAAGGGCTAATGGTTACCGGCCAACACCGAGGTTCAAGTTGTGATTTTTAGCTTTGTTTTTAATTAGTTCGAAGTTTGTAATTAATGATGACGCAAACCCCACGAAATGCGTTACGCAAAAGCTGTAACGTAACGCAAATATGGACATATCACAACGAACATGAGTTACTCGCTCTGAATTCACAAACTGAGGAATAGAGTATGGAAAGAAAATGAGTGAAATTAACCTCTTTAGTTGCTAAGTTGTAGAAATTTGGGGTACTTAAATTAGTCTTCTCTAATACTTTATCAACTATAATTTCTAGAAAAAATACATATTTCGTTATATTCAACTAGATTTATTCTTCCATTTTTATGGTTGCTTTCTCAGTTCAAAATTCAATGCACACAATGAATATCTACATCATTATTAAATATAAACAATGTCGAAGGAGTCTGCGGTGGCTCATTAGGTTATGAATTATTGCATAGGCCTAGAGTGCATCTATACACCGCAACATGGCCAAATGAATAGATAGTGTATTATGAACCGTATAAGCAGTCAATAAATGTTTGTTAGTTGTTTTCCATTAAAGGTTATTGAAAATTAAGTAAATACTTGAATTGCTTGCTGTAAATGTATCTCCTTCTATTTAGACGCAAACTACTAATACCATTAAAAAGATATACTACTATGGAGTATGGGATATATACTACTAATTTTAGTAGTCACTATTTGATAGGTACGTACAAAATAAATCAAATTATAAAATGTTGCAGTTTTTATAAGAATTTAGTTTATAAAGAAACCCATCATAACGTAGATACTCAAGTAAAATATTTAACAAAAAATTTAAATCAAATATTAGAATAAGACTTATTCAGTGCAGTAAACCTAGTTAAGTACTTATTAAACGTTTCAGAAAGTTTATAATTGTTACATTGATTAATAAATGTTATATTAATCTTAGGCTTGAAAAGTGACTATATAATTTTATTTTATAACCATGACACTGAATCAAACTAAATACTCCATTATTTTGTAACACATAATTCATAAATAGAATTGTGGTAATGGTCAGGTTAATGTGTAATGTAATCAATAAAAAGCGCTTAAGAGAATGTCTAATGTATTTTCGGGTTCACTTTTTTCGGATATAAAACTTTATTTTTGCGGATGTAATAATGTTGGTGACCGGGCTTGCTGTTTTGTCCCATTCCCTCCTGTCTGCATCATAAACTGAGAGTTAATTCGTTCCGGCCGTGAATTTGTGTGTACAGTTTACCTTTGATTTGATGGTTTCTGAAGAAATAGAGGTACAATAATTATTTCCGATTAAACATATATTTTTATTTTATAGGTGTAATTTTATTATGTTTTTTTTCTGGTCATACATGATAAAAAATCAAAAATAAAGTATAATATTGAAATTTTAGTTTATAATTTTTAATTTATAATATCTGATCATTCGAAATATTATTTAATTTATTATAATAGAAACATTTTAAATGTTATAAAGTAATCTTGTTACTTGTTCTTTAATGTTTAATCGTGATTATAACAAATACATAATAGTATTTACAATACTCTTTATAAAACATGGTCTCAAATAAATTGAAAATTTCAAAATCTATTAATAATCAACTGAAATATGACTGCAATAGTCATGACAGTTGATGAAATATGCATCTTGTCACAAACCCACCATGTTAAATCCAATAAATGTATATCTATCCTTTATACCTTACACAAAAATTAGCAATTGTATTAACTGTATGTGTTAATCCGTTTTCTATTACATTTTGTATGTGCTTGCTTTCGGGTAGTTTTGGATACAATTATAAAGAAATTCCTTATTTATTAACTCTTTAAAATCCTCCCGTTAAAATTTCGCTAAGGTTAACCACAACTTGTCTGAACTATTGAACTTCATCAGAAGCTTATTAAGTTATTAACAACTTATACTATCTTAACTTTAGTGATATTTTTACGATGGACAATTTGAATAGATTTAATATATTTGGCTTTGAAATATTAACATAACCAAAAATTTACTACGGTAAAAAGCTGAAAACGTAAAATAAATTGGAGATATATAATTAGACTTAAAAAAACGTAATAAAATTTGCATAGCGATTTCAAGAGCACCCTCAAGTGTAATGTTTTTTTAAACACAATAAAGAGACACTCATATGAAAAGGGAGTAGGATGGGCCTTACATGATGGATTATATTTTAGTGTTTCCAACCTTAAGAATGTTGGAGAGAATTCGGAAACGTGCTATTTACTAATTTGCTACATAATAATAGTTTACTACATAAGGCTGTATTTATTTATTTTTAACGGTAATATTAAATGGTGAACAGACATTATTTTTCTACAATAATAAATGTCATTAATCAATGAACACTATGTAAACTGTGCGACTTTAATATTTTAATTTTTACAATAATTTAACAACAACGCTTTAAGTAAAGTGGATTAATATTTGGTTATGTTTAATGCTCCATATTGTAACCAGTAACCACCAAGTATAAGCAGCGGTGGGATTCATTGATTTTCATGACCTGATAACATAAATTTAAAATTGTTATTCACAGTTGATGGAGCAGTAACATCGGTGGCAGGAATAAGTTTATGATCGTACTTCCTTCAAACTTCAAATAATCAAATCTATGAACTATCTTTAAGGCTGAAGCTCCATTGAGTGATATTTCAACAGAGCGTCAGTGATTTCTTGTCATTTGATGACATTTTTATATTTAATAATCTAAATCATAGAGGAATATTTGTTTATTAATTTGCATATCGGCCTTTACGAGGATCTTACTATAAATAGGTTTGCCTTTTCATTTTACATGCAATTGAATTTGTAAATAGTGATCTCAAATTATACACTGGAAATACGACAAATTAATGGCCAGAGATCTAATTTAGGATATATAATGATTTGAAATAACCGAAATTTCTTTAAGAATATTTTGTATAACCATTTTTATTTTATCAGGAGAAATCGGGCAATGAACGTAGCAAACATACTTAGGTAATAATGTTTTCATAAACCATTAACATTAACCAAAGCCATAAACCAATTTTGTCTCCTCTGAACCAGCGGGTAATTAACCATTATAAGATTCTAAAACACGAACAACCTATAACATTATATGTTTAGGTTTAGGTGTGATTAAAACACGATCAATGACCTGTCTAATATAAAAAGATCCTTTGTTACAATAAACATTTGATTATTTAAATATTTAAACTAATACACTGACTCAAGAAGATGATAATTTGTTATTTTATGCTATTTTCATCGAACTGATATCAATTTTTTTTTAAACAAACATTTAACATCAACCGTAACACAACTACCTCAGTACTTACCATAAGTATTCCAATTCTTTAAACCCAAAATAAGTATGGAAGTAACACAAAATGGTGGATAAAGCCACTTAAATTAAGGTTTAGTTTAATCTTGGAGCAACGTGGACGTGAAAGTCGCTATCAAAGCGCCTTCTTGTACCTGATCCAAGTATTAATGTCACGGATACGAGCCACTTCACTGTCACTGATAACGTTTAGAATAACCACCTCTATTGGTTGCCACACCGCTGTCGCTGTCCACTTTCTTTGAAAACTAAACTTAGTGCTCCATGAAATGTGTGAATATTTCGTTTTCAGCTTTGGCCTACTACTTCCGAGCAGAAAAACTCAAATAGTTTTCATAATAACACCTTAAAGTGGATTTATGTAATTGCGTAACAAATATATAACCTTTGAGATGTTGCATTTTTATTTTGGAGCTAAATATATTTTGATGTTTCGAAAATACTATTAAATGCTACGTGATATGAGTTTGTTACTATAACAGGTTTAAAATCGGTAGGTAGCACGAGTTTTCTATTTTAATTCCATGCTTTAAAATTTGCGTTTGAAAATATGAATGGAAACAATTTAATATTACACGTGATTGTTGTTAAATAGATTGTTACGTACTCTCTTGATTTAGGGACAAACGTGAAAATAATTGTTTATTTGCATTGTGCCTGAGGTTGCGTTAGCCCAGTTGTTGCAACTTCATAGATCGTCCCGGTTTGGCTGTAGTTTATTCCATTTTATAATAATTAACATATATATTTCTTTGACATACTTCCTATCTGATCAATAATTCATTGTGTGCTACAATGTTATGCAATCCATTCACGTTTTGCATTATGACGTTATTATTGTGGTTATAGTATAGTATTGTGGTTAGTTCAGTTATACTTTTTTACTTCGCCTGATTTTCTAGTATTTTCGATTTGCATTATTCTGTAGTATGTCATTTAGTCTTATTACATAAACAAGCACAACTTAAAAATAACCTCGTTATATAACTATCACAGACTTTACGTTTTAAAATGTTAGTAAGCCTGGTGGTCTTTGTTACTAACCACAAAATGTTTTAGAAAAATGCGTTATTGTAACCCACATAGCACCATTCTTTTAATTCTTAAAAGGGTTTATTTTTTAAGTATACCACCAAGTTAAAATAATTAATAAATAATTACCTACAGTAAATTACGACTGGAAATCACCAATTAAATGTGGTTTAAATGAATCTATAAATTATACATCCAAGCATTATTTGTAAAGGGACTGATTTTTAACAAAGAACTTACTAATACAATGTACTATAAACCTATTTCTATTTACAAATTACTTCAAAATCCAATTGAATCAATAACAAGCAGAAGGCAGATAAGATTAAATTGTTTAATTCGGCCATATAATTCACGAAATTATACAACAAAATTGGTCCGGTATAAAACTGATTTAGAACTGCAGATAGTGAATCATATAAGTAAATTGGCGGATGGAACTTCCCATAAATCTTACTAGTTAAATTTGTCAGAAGATTCATGGTAGGGATACCTCTACCCTAAATATTAAATCACGTGGTGCCGGATAGAAGAGAAAAGTGTTATCGTTTGTTGTTAGAAATGGTCGAGATGACTGATAATCGTCTAAAAATAGTGGAACCGTAAATTATATTTCACTTAAAACAAACTAATACCCCCGTCGCAGCAAACCTGCGTACTCAGCGAATTTCCAATTATTATATTTGTCTTAATACCGCATAAAGCTGCAGACCAAGTTTCATAAATGAGGGAATATGTTCATATATAGGCGGTATATACAATTTTAATTATTCTCCATAAGAATAGCATTGGTGATGAGTACATAGGTTTGCTGAAACAAGGAACACAAACAATTGGTTTCTATGCAAATTTAAATATAATTTAACTAGGTGAAGCCACATACCAAGTTTAATCAATATTCAATCATAAGTAAGCACTTTATAACATTTTAATTATTCTCCATAAGAATAACATGGGAGCTGAGTAAGCAGGTTTGCTACAACAAGGAACTAAAAAAATGGGTTTTTATGCAAATATCAATATAACTCAACAAGGTGAAGCCACATACCAAGTTTTATTAATTTATGTTCATAATTAAGGGAGTCATTACATTTTACTTATCCTCCATAAGAATAACATGGGGGCTGATTACGCAGGTTCGCTGCTACGGGGATAATCAACAAAAAATAAATTTTTTGTGCAAATATCAATATACCAGTACTACGTAACCCCATGTGACAAGTTTCATCAATATACATTCATTAATAATGGAGATATAAAATTTTATTTATTCTCCATAAGGATAACATTGGACAACGTACTGTGTTTAGCACTTTGAATATCTCTGCAACGGTTGGACGTAGAATCACAATTTAAACACCACAATGATTGTTTTGTGGAGCTGAGTTGATTGGTAAAAGCAAATGTGAAGTTTACATTAAAATAACTTAGGAAAAGCAAAAAACCTTTTTCCCATAAGATTAACATAGGAGATTTTATGAGCAGGATTTTTTTTGATTTTCTCCGCAACCACTTAACCTAGCTTAATAATTCAAAATACCATATTATTTGTTTTTTTAAGCTCTATGACATGGTCTAAACCAAAATTAAGTGTTTTAAAAATTTTAGGGTAAAAAGTGCAAAAAACAGATTTTTGGAAATTTTAAAACCCCCAAAAACCCCCCTTCCCATGGCCCGATTTTTCTGGTTTTCGAACTTAAAGTCATAAATATCACTTTACACATTTGAGCCAAATTTCATCGAAATCGGACGTTTTTTACTCAAGTTATCGCATTCACGGACACATATATATATATATATATATATATATATATATATATAAACCATCTTTTGAGAAAGAAGATCCAAAATTTATAACCACTTACCACCCTGGGTTATACAAACTTAATAACATAATGCGAATAGCTTATAATGTATTACAGCAATCCTCTTCTACAAATGTAATATTTAAAAAGATTCCTAGAATAATATTTCGAAGACCTCCTGTACTAAAAGAAATATTATCAAAACCTAAACTTCCTTCTAAAAACGAACAAATGAAAACAGAACAAAAGAATAAAGTACAACCCTGCAAGAAACCAAGATGTCTCGTTTGTAAAATGATTCCATGTTCATCGACATTCTCGAGTAGTATAACAAACCAAACATACCCCATTACAAAAAACATGTCCTGTGACTCATCAAACATCGTGTATCAAGTTAAATGCAGTAAGTGCCCTAAGGATTATATAGGATCAACCATAAACACATTAAGAACAAGAGTTACAGGTCATAGGTATGCCTTCAATCATAGGAAGATGGAACAGCCACTGGTCAAACATGCCGATCATCACAAGGAATCTTTTGAAGAACTATATACAATTATACCGATTCGGCAATTAAGGAAAGACTCCACGACACAACAGCTGAGATATATGGAACAAGCTCACCAAATGGTTTTAAAATCTAAGTTCCCCCATGGACTGAATTTAAGATAGATTGTGCCACAGATGTTATTTAATGGCCAATTTACATGTGATCTTTATTTATATTTATATTTTCGTTCTTTAATTTTGTTAGATGTTATAGTTTTTTATTTATACTTATTATAATTTTATTTTATTTTATACACCTGAAGAAGCGAAATGCGAAATATAGTGTAATGTATTGAATTTTTCAGTTCCTTATTGAATTGTAGCTATATATATATATATATATATATATATATATATATATATATATATATATATATAGATATATATATACATTTGAACGAATAGTGTTTTAGTCATCTGGGGACCTAAAAAAATATTTTGTCATGGTCTCGGGCTTAAGTCTTACCATGAGACCTACGGTAATAGCTTCTTCCCTATAGGGGAAATTCGCTAAAAATTAGCTATTTCAATTTTGTATGCCAATAATGTTGCTCTACCGTAAAATCCACGGAAAATTTTCAATACAGGTTTAAAATGTGTGCATTAAAATAAAACTATATAGGAAATGTGTCCCCTGCAAAAAAAGTTCTTTAAAAAGTATTTAGAAACCATTTTTCATACTTGAGCTAATATTCTCTACACATTTTGGACAAAATAATACCACCTCATTTATAAATTTGTGGGGGTAGTCCTTTTTTTCAAGTAGTGTTTTAAGTATAAGTGTATTACTCGATTTTGTCATTGTAAATAGTTTAAAACGTTTTTTGACACAAGAAAACTTATTTGCAATTCATGAGATATGATTTTCGATTACGAAATTAACAGATGGTTATAATAGTAGTGTAATAGTTCAAACACGGGGTAATCCTCTTGCTTGTCGTTTTTAATAATCCCCTTCAAATGTGTGTAATATTTGACTTAGACAACAGTACAGTATACATTTACATTAGACACATGTGCGGCTCTCCTCTGCGAATTAATCACAAACCAAACAAAGAACCCTTCTGTCACTGGCCTCCAAGATTAATGTGTTTAGCTTGTTAGTTGTATGCTTCTTTGTTGTTTCACATATAAACAACTCTTCATTTTCCGGCTGTCTACTTTGTCTACAGAAAGGCCCGTCCTCTATTATTTTGTAAAACTCATAAGTCATCTATCACATGTACGAGTGGTTTTAAAATAGCAGGATGACCCAAGCTAATTGTTTGACTAAATATTGTAAATAGTATATAATTTCTTAATAAAATTAAGTTGTATACATATTTCTACATTGGTTCAAAAACAATTTGACTTCGTGAAAACCATATTCAGTTTTGAAATCCCTTCTTCTCGCATGTTTTTTACAAACATTACTACCAACTTATACATCAGACTGCGAAGTGGAAGGTAAGTTAGATTAGGGTTCTCTGTTTTTTTTTTTAATATATTCCCTATTAAAATATGACAAACGTGTATGTACTAATAAATTTTACCGCACAGCAATATTATCTCTACAACCAATAAAATATTTGCATAATTTTACAGTTAGTAAACCAATTATATAGTTTAGCCTACCTGTTTCATGCACTTCACATGTCCCTTTTAAAATACATTGTTTATCTCTCAAATAAAAACATAGACACTAAACGCGGATCCACACTTCCCGCGAACACTCCTGAACATTCGCCCGAACTCCGAATGTTCGGAGTATTCTCGGGAAGCATAGAAGCTCTTCGAACTTTGATTACGGGACGGAATGTTCGGGAAAATGTTCGGATGAATGTTCTAGAAAATTATCGGTTGAATGTTCAGGCCTGTTCGCGAGAAGTGTGGGACATCCTTAATATTACGATGACGTATCAACTCTTCCAGAGAGAACTTTTGTATATGGTTCATTAAAACTGTCAAATTAAAAAACGACGTACTTGTTCGAATCACTAATCTTAATAGTATTTTGCCCACTCTTATATAAATTCCTTGGCAACGGTTGTATATCATTATTAGTTTATCTTAATATTTAATTGATTTGAAATACTATCGAACGAATGTCTAAACAACGCTTTATTTAATAATATTTGCTAACATAATAATTTCAAAATGTTTATGTAACTTTTATAGGGCGTATGTGATTTTATTAAGTATACAACTTACTTTAATGGTACTGAAAATTTATATTAAATTGTATTTTTTTATCATTCCATCGGCAATACACCAATTTACATTTCAATTCATGATGATGACTACAATTAATTCATAATTAACAAGTTAACAAAACAATCACACCAGTTAACAAATGCAACAGAATAGTGAAGTAATGAATTCGTGGGTGGGAGTTAGTATAGAAATTAAATCACGTACTTTGTTTTTTGTACGTACAACTGTTTAGAAAGTGAAGATCCTACGTGGCATTAAATCACTTTTTATTAAAGAAATCGATATATCCCCATTAAATGAAAAACAAAATAATTTGCTATGCAAGTTTTAAAAAACTAATTATAATAACATCTCCGACTATATGTTCAAAAATCAACACCTACGAAAGCCAAGGTATTAAGAAGGATGTTTAAGGCTATTTAACAAGCTTTTTGTAGTTTTGTGATAGTAGGAAAGTATTTACAGTGCATATTAACCACTACATAATACTTATTAAATGGTTTAAACCAAAGTTGTTTAAACCTAGAATAAATAATAATGAGAATCAACTGGCGTATTTTTCATATCACAACAAATCATTATAAAGTTTATATTGCAATTTTAAACTTAATGAATATGCTGATAGGATAAAGCAGCTTTTATTAATTATCGTTTAAACACTGAAATAACGGAATAATGAGTCGTTTTTAATGTTAAAGATATAAGATAGCAACAAAGATTAAGTAATTAACCAGCTCTAAGATTCATGGCCCTTTCTAAAGTTTAAAAAGATAACCAGATTTATACTTTCAAGTCCATAACTTTTGTTATTAATTACCTCTTATCTTATTGCTGGTCAAACGTTTACTACCTTAATTATGTTCTTCTTAAATTTGTATCGTTCTTCATAATACTAACAAATATAGGATAATCTAATACGACTTTACATTAATATATTGTTTTTATTTTTATACATATTATACAAACTGAACAAACTTTAATTTTTTAACTAAAAACCTGTAGTTAACACAACTATAATGTTTTGAATAGGTTCGGGAATAGTTGCTTTAAATGTTTCACTGAGATCATTTTCAAAAACAATAGATTCAACTTAAGGGTGATGCATTTAATCATTCATTGTTCTGAACTCTAAACTCTTGATTAGCGAATTGACTTAGTTAACTGCTTTGCTTTGCACGAGTCCTCCATAAAAACTATTTTGATGTCATCTTAATAATCAATAAATTTCTCTAAAATGTTTGAAGAGAGTGTTATAATCCAATGTTGCCGTGTGACTATGAAGCATTAGTTGCCGTATTAAACAAATTACACATCGAATCTGTACACATTGATAAATCCGTCCATATTAAAAAATTCAACTAAGATGGTATTTTATTTAGCAAAATCTCTTTCTTATAAAAGTATTCCTCCGTAAATAATCACCATTTTGGAACCTAAGAGAAACGGAATAATACAACATAATGGCATATCAACAATTACTCTTTATACCAGCACTCATAGCCAAATGATAGGCCTACATTAACACTAACTGAAGTGGCACTGAATAATTCATACAATTCAAGTGAAACAATGAATCTTCATCGAATTTGGTTATTTAGTTATTCCTTTGATCAAAATAGATTGTTCCAATTCAAATTGCTTATACAAGACGGTGTTTTATTCGTATATTTATAGTACAAATAAGCAGTAGCAGTTTTAACACTAATAAATATACCAAAACATAAATAAAGTTGAACCAGCGTCGTTTTAAAATTAGTTATCAATGGAATATGAACAGGCGAGTTGTAATTGTTTTGACGCAAAGTCTTAAAAGCTCGCCATGCGCCAATTGTTTTAAATCTTTGGCAGCTCATTGTGTCACATTCAGTCTTCTTTCACTCAAGTGAAACGCAGCGGTTTTCAACTCTTTGCAGAGTTTTAACGGTCCATTACCCACACCCACTTTACTTTGGACAGTTCGATTTCATTTTGAAGTTTCAAACCTTTTTATATACCGTCAAAATTTTAGATTTTATACTAAAGTAAAAAATAAAAATGCAAAATATTCACCACTTTTTACCTAGAAAGTATCTTATTTAATATTAACACGTTACGTTCTTCTTTATCATATATGGCAATATGACTAGTCGTGGGTTTTATTCACCATCGATTTTATAACTTAAATTTTACGATTTATAAACATATTAGTTTTTTTAATAACACATGAGAAAGGTCCCTTAAGTCTAAGCTTAGTCATTAAATCACATGTGGTAATGTTATCCAATATAATTTCAATTTTGCAGCATAGTGCAAACCACAGTGATGTTTGATATGTGTGTACTATGTAAGGCCTTAAGAGTCTTCATCACCGGAAGTTGCCTGACGCCATCTTGGTGTTTTGTTCCATAAGGCCAATGTTAACTTTGTGCCTCCGTTACTCCTCGCCTGATCGTCACAAACAATTAATTTTGGTGTCAAATTAAAGGGTTCGTCGTCCTCTAGGGAAATGCAATAGTCGAATTTAGATTTTGTTACAAATTGATGAGAACATGTACAGTGTTTCAGTTCAAAATTAAACTATTTATTATGAAAATATGGTACCCAAATTAAGGAATTCGACATTGTATTTCCCTAGAGGACGACGAACCCTTTAATTTGACACTAAAATTAATTGTTTGAGACGATCAGGTGAGGAGTAATGGAGGCACAAAGTTAACATTGGCCTAATGGAACAAAACTCCAAGATGGCGTCCGGCAACTTCCGGTTATGAAGACTCTTAAGTTAAAATCTTTCTCCGTAATTAATCACGAGCATAATCACAAAAATAAAAACGAATGTTAAAAAATTAACAAATGTTGAAACATTATTTAAGAGATTGACAAGTTTCCAGTTTAAAAGTTATAATAAACAAGCAGAACAGAGAATATGAAACAGTTGACAAGTTTCACACTTAAATATAGTGAGATGTGATCATTCAGCTGTTCACAAAGGTGTTGTCTAGACACCAGTAACATGTTGTGGTTGAGCCCTCTGACACATTCTCACCACCACCGCTACCCGCCACTGCTGCGCTGCTGTTTGTGTACTCACTTTGGCTGACTTTGATTTACCTTACAACAGAAGAACTGGAACTATGTTTCACATGGCTAGCCTTCAGTTCACAATAGATGGGTAGGTCATTCGATTAAAAATCTACTATCGTATTATAGACTACAGATTATGTATTCTAAGAGGTATTGTTCTAGCCCTTTGTTTTGTAACATAATACAAACCGATTTACGTGTAAAAAATAACAACTGGTTCTGCAGTTCACGACTAAATTATAGTAACCTAACCTAACCTAACTCCGCAGATAGCTGTATGGTGGCGCTTCGTTGATCAAAACATTAAAAAATTAATACATTTTGATCTGAAATATACAAATTGAACTTTAAAATCAAATCTAGACCTTAAAAGGTAAAAGAAAAAAATAACACTTGAATCCGAACGAATAAATAACACAAAATTGAAAAATACAGACCCAAAAAAGTAATCAGCAAAAGTAGAATATAAACCCGGGACCACATAATAGTGGGTCAGATACTGTAGTCATTGGTCCACCATAGGATGTCGATCATTGGTAAAGTCACAATTTAACAAGTTGTGATTTTCTAGATGCTTGTTGAGAAGTCGGCGACGATAATTGGGAGTCTGTAATACAATAGTTGATATTTAATCGAAGACCTACCCATCTGTTTTGAACTGAATGCTATCCTTTTTACACTAACTAGCAAGAAACAAAAGAAATTACAATTTTACTTTAAAACTAGTTGAATTTTTTAATTGGGTTTATGTTTTAATAATCTATCTGGTGTATGATATAATTTCATCTCGTCTTTGGTTTGAAATCAATCAGAATACTAATTTAAAATATAATTATTGTAGTGCACTTCTAAATGTAAAATGTGTATCATATTTCCCTTTATTGTAATTTTAAAGCCTTGACACTTAGCAGCAATATTTGTTCAATCTCACCATTTATTTTTCCTTTTGGGTATCCACCAAAATGCAAAAAAATAAATTATTGGCTTAACTTTGTCAGTCAAGAAACCATAAACATATATTTTCTAGACTGCTGAATGGTGGTACTGTATATTTATTTTATTCATAAAAATATGTTTGAGTCTAACAAAAGCCTCCACACTAGCTTCTGCAATGCAGGAAGCAAAGCAACAATGAGGACGAAATGCTCTTCGACCCATAACATAATGGCCGTTTGTAATTCCGTCATCGAACATCCATTTAAAAAGTTTTTAAGATTTGTAATTCGTATTAAAGTATTACAAAGGCTTTAGTAGTTTGATTTTTTCTATATATTTAATTCTATATTATAAATTTGTCACAATAACCATAATGAAAACAAGTTTAACTCCTAGTAATGTGTTTATTTTGTTCTATGATTTTACCTGTAAATCCATTCTACTACTAAAATCAACCAATTAATATATAGGCCTATTAATATAGTTATTACTTTAATAATGAAAACTGTAAAATTAAATGGACATTATTACATTCGGTTAACTTTAGGTTAGTAATTAGGTTGTAATTACTGGTAAAATACATAAAAAGAATGGTTAGTGACTGAGAGAGAAAAAACAGTTAAAACTAAGGAAATTGTAAATTTGTATATTAATTATTGACAGTGATGTAGATTAAGTTTTCTTCTGAAAATGTTATAACTTATATGAACAAATTGAGGTGCTGCTTAGTGGAATTTCCGAACGAAATGAAACCCCAAATATAAAAGATGTATCCATCGGCTGTACTGGAGTTTTATTTTATTTAAATTTTGTTATTTTAACTGATAACGGGAATAGGTAACTCAACAACTCACCGGAGCAACAATTATCTCTCTACTCAGTTCTAATGACCATCTCCCACAAGCTATTAAAAGCAACAACGACCTAAACAAAAAAAACCTGATGGTAGCAAAAAGTAATTGCAAAAACGGGACCAACACGAACACTAGCTAATGACCTTTGTTTGCGCGGAGCGGCGAGTTTCATTACACCCTTTATTAGTAGACTGTCAAGGACGTTTTATGAAAATAGGCTTGGAACTTCATTACGGGGAGTGTACTGTTTGTGGAATGTTAATTTATACGGCCATATAAAATACTTAGAGTTGTTTTCCAATTACAGCTAACTCATCACTGAAAATGTATAATCACTATCATTATTTATGTATTGCGTAATTTGCCTCCTAGATTGAAAATTTACTTGAAGTAATAGGTAACGAGCATGAAAAGATACGTCACCTATTACTTCATATTATTTATGTATTAGCCCCATATTCATTCTCGTCTTACCAAGCAGCATTTGCGACTTTGCATTTACTCTTATTGGAGTATCAACTGCATTATATATGAGTTTTAATGGTAATATTTTCTTAACGAAACCAACAGAAATCTGCATTGAAATCTAATATTTTCTTACTTATAGAAGTACATGGTGAAGAAGTACCCCTTGCATTTTGCCATTTATATTTTATTTGTTATACGTAGTTCATGATGATATAACAAGTGAATCATTATACTCCTCGCTTAGTTGAATCACAGTCCCCTACAATTTTAGTATAATAGCTATATAAGCTTGATTACTTTGTATTGATACAAAATGTATTTTCAATGGTAGTAAAAAGCAATAGATTTCAGTAATGTAATGAGTCTGTATTTTGTTATGGGTACCAAACTAAAAAAAAAAAACGGGTTTTAATGGTGCTAATACTATTGAGTGGTTTATCTCAAGAATTAAATCACTCAATTAAGAAATTTTACAGTTTATGTAATTAAAGTCTAGGGGAAATTTTACTAATGAGTATTTATAAGCGAATGCCGGTTCACGGTCTCCATTTTCATTTACAGACAGTATAGTGAGGGGTTTACTTAAACGGTATGGTTACGACACTACGTTGTATAACAATATAAAAATTAAATATGAGCATAGTCATTCATTCTTGTGTTAGGTACATGTAATTCTGACATGAATATGTATGTAATATGCATATGTATCTGAATATTGTGTTCCAAATTAAATATATATTGCAATTTATGCAAATTGTTTATTTTAATGTTACAAGCTAGTTTAAATTATAAGGTAGATTTATAATAAACAAATAAATAATATTAATAAATAACAGACACAGTACAGAAAAGTATTTTAAATATAAAAAATGGCATTTAACGTACAACTAAGAATTGATAACATAGTCAGTACATTCCAAGCGATAAGTTAAAAACAAGAAAAATATCATCACAGTTTAAAAACTTGTCAAATTGAGTAAAACGCCTTGCTCAAGAGACACCATGATAAACGTTTTTTAAATTAAATTAAATCTAAACTACGGTAATTTACTGGAATTTTAGTAAAAAAGTTAATCTGTAAATACTTGTGGCTGTTAAAGAATTTACTTAATCTAGGAAGTGGAGCTTTAAAATCACAAGATCCTCTAGAGCAAATATTATATCGTATTTACTATGAAGTCAAAATAAACGATAACAATTAACTGTTTGCGTTCATAATTAAATAACAACTCAGTACAAGAAAACTAAAGCACACCATTACAAGAATCGTCTAAAACTAGCCAGTCAGTTGCAAATTGCAAATATGAACAAACTATATGCTGCAATAAAATTGCGTGAAAGGAGTAAAGATTTAGTAAAGGAAAATCAAGAAAGGCAAAGCTGTATTAATTTTAGAATTTATTAGGTAATGATCAAAAGATTTCATCAAATATTTTACATAGGATTTGATCTCATGACATCACCAAGATTTTTTTGCATTTGAAACATCGGAAATTAAATTATTTATGTGTCAAGTTATGAAGATAACTGGCAGTCCATTGAACTAAATAATTATGCACTGATATACTTCTCTATAACTGTGCTTATAAATAGAAAAGTGTCAAAACCATTTTAACCTATTAAGATACTACTTACTCAATCTGGTGTGTTATACTCTATCTGGGAGTAATTACAGTGATGTTAAATATTGACGATAAATATTAACACCGAAGTAAATAACAACTTTGACATTTGCATTCTATTTACGTTTAAGAATTTAAAGCATAGCTATAAATTAAATGGACTGTGGAAGCTAAATTATGTTTGCAGTTTTAATCATTTAAAATCGTAATAATCCAACGGTTGATAACTGGACAGTGCGAATGTGTTACCTAGACACACCCAGTAACATAGCCGTTGTGCCTCACGACACATTCACGTCGCCGCACCACAACATGCAACGCAGCTGTTTGTCTCTATCCAATTTGCCTGACCGTGATTTACCTCACAAAAGAATTACTTCAACTCACTTTTACAATTATTCTAACTTTTGTATTAAAAATAAAATAAAATTTAGCTGTTAAATTGTATTATTGTGCAACTTCGAACTTTTTTTTTTAACTGGTGTCTTAAGTTCTACCTATTTAGTTTATAAATATTTGTTTTGTTTTAGTATGTATCTGATTTAATGTTATACTCACTAAGATTCGTATATCAATTTTATATCCGATCAAATCCAGTAGTATTCATCCAGGTTTTTCATTTTCAGCTAATTTCCCCAATAGGATGCTATTAATATCGTAGAGCATGAGCGTAGACCGTTGGCATGATTAGATCTAAGCCCAAGACCATGCCAATGTTTTATCGACTTCTGTTCTCAAGTGACAAAACCACTATTCCTTTAAACTCATTGAAAAGCACATACAATTAGCACATGCACTTTGCATCGTCATAACTTTTGCAAGTATCGTTTGACGATTAAATTAAATAATCTACAAATGTGTAATGTAGCATTCATGATAAAAATTCAAAACCAAACATAGTTTATGGGTTTTTAAAGAGTTTAAACGTTATTTTTGTATTTTTGACTATACAAATTTGGTTTTTAACCTCCTTCTTGAGCTCAGAATAAAAATAATTAAGTATTTTCAATAATTAACTTAGGCTAAGTACTTTCGGAGAAAATCCGATAAAAATTCTGCCACATAAAATATATGAATTAGAAATGTATTTAAACATTTGTCTTTATGGTTTAGTGTATTTCAGGTTTCAAACATATCTGAGAGTTAAGAAAATTTATCACAAAACCCACTGCAATGCAGTTGGCAAAACAACAAAGAAACGAATTGTTATCTGACCCGTAACACTATAAATGTGTATCATCCAAACATCTGACATGGCTAGTTGTGTTGAATATTGGTGAGATCAAAAGTCTTGTTTAATATGATATATCCCTGTACAGTTCATCTATGCAGAAATAAACCAGTCATAATAACGGGTATTACGGAATACGGGTAACGGGTATGGTGAATATTGTTTCAGTATTATTATTATTATTATTATAATATCTAAACAGTTACCTCAATATTATACTATATACATTTACTTCGTATAATTCTGTAAATAGCTGTAAACCCCGTAGTAAACGATCATTTCCAAAGGTTCACGTCAGCTACTAGGTAGCTAAATATAAATCGATAGGTAATAATAGGATGATTTCCCAATTTACTTAAAATTGGTTTCTTTTGTAATTACCTGCATATTTCTATGTCGTTACGAAACGTTTATTGGCTAAAAATCATGCTAGCACTAACTACATTATAATTCAACACCGAAAAGCCATGAGATAAACACAATACGTAGACTAATAGTTCAAATCCTTTGCGTTTCCATTTATAATATATATATATATATATATATATATATATATATATATATATTGTTCTTAGTTCATTGGAGGTAGGTACAATCTGAACTGTAACTAACATGTTCTGACACTGGTTAGATTGAGACTGGACTGGTTATTGACGGGATGTTTTCCTTTTTGACACAGAACATTATTATATAAATAAACTTATTAATTTTTATCTAAACCATTACCAAAAAACTGGGCTATTATAAGCAACATCAATTTTACTTGTATACATGTACTTTAATACATTAAGAGAAAGAAAATTTTATAAAACTCCAAAAATAAACTTTGTGAAATTTATTTTTGTATAGTTTTAACTTTTAAAAGTCAGTGCTCTTAAATCTGATCCAAAATCACAATCCAAAGAAAAACATGGAATCGAACTGACGGAAAATAAAAATAAAAAGTAATTTAATAAAAAATATAAACGTACAACTAGTACACATTTTAGGATGTCTGTAATGTAATTATTACTATATCTGTGCTGTTCTAGGATTCTTAACTAGGAATTTATGATTTAGATGTAATAATGTAAATGAAAACAAATATGGTCATAGTAATCAGCAGAAATAGGCGAATGTCTGTATGTCTGCTGCTTTGCAGTGAAAATAAGTATTTTTCATAACCATTTTAAACAATATTATTGTAAATACAAATTAGAATAAGTAAAGGAGTTTCTAGTAAAAAAAATAAATACCCCCGTAGCAGCAAACCTGCATACTCAGCGAATTTCCAATGCATATAAATTTATCGTAATACCACACAAAGCCACATACCAAGTTTCATCACTATACATTCATAAATAAACGATTTATGACATTTTAATTCTTCTCCATAAGAATAACATGGCGGCTGAGTATGCAGGTTAGCTGAAATAAGGAACACTAAAAATGGGTTTTTATACAAATATCAATATAACTCAACTAGGTAAAGCCACATACCAAGTTCTATTAATTTATGTTCTTAATTAATGAAGATAACACGTTACTTATTCTCCATAAGAATATCATGGGGCTGAGTATGCAGGTTTGCTGCTACGGGTACTATAGGCCAAAAATGGGTTTTTGTGCAAATATCAATAGACCACAATGAAATGAAGCAATATACCAAGTTTCGTCAAGATAAGTTGATAAATAAGCGAGATATACAATTTGTCTTATCCTCCTTAAGAATAGCATTGGACAACGTACTGTGTTTAGCACTTTCAATATCTCAGTAACCAATTGACGTATAGCAATAATTAAAACATCAAATTTTGCATCTTTTTAAGCTGATTCCAATGGAAAAAATAATATTTTACTTTTTCAAAAATTATATGTAAAAAACTCAAAAAACCCATTACAAAAGTACCCAGGTACAAAAGCCCCCCAAAATACCGCTTCGGATAGGCCGATCTGTCTGGTTTTCGAACTTAAAGTCATAAATGCTGCTTTACACGTATGTACCAAATTTCATCAAAATCGGAACTTTTTTACGAGAGTTATCGCACCCACGGACATATATATATACAGTTTCGAACGAATGGTGTTTTTGGGGTCTGGGGACCTCAAAACGAAAAGTTATCATGGTCCCGGGCCTAGGTCTTACCATGCCGATTACGGTAATAGCTTCTTCTGTATAGGGGAAATTCGCTAAAAAAGGAAGAGAAAAGGGGAAAGACAATAAAGTGAATGATATTGTGCTCATATTAATGTCAAGGAAAACTTGAACTACAATCTTCACTGCCGTAACGAGGAGAGGAAGCAATAAAGTTTCTAGTGGTCTCAGGATCAAGAGAAGATCAAATAGCAAACTGCGACGAAGCTGAGCAGAATAGCTATCCGACTAGGACATGTTCTCTTAGTGTAGTATTGTAGTATGGTATGTAATAGTCATATGGTTGTTGTACTATTACATAAAATATGTTCAAATTTTTTTAATGGAGATTTGTGAAAAGGATAGAAATAACAGAGAGTTATGCAATTTAGTAACACGAATGTCAAAACTTTTTCGTAGAAAAGTTTTAGTACTTAGATCTTATTATTCATAATTTTGGATATTTATACCTTATATAGAGGATAATCCTCATTAGTCTATGCCTCTATCGATTTGAGATGATTTTACGTACCATAAAAAATTATTTTCCCAAGCTTTAAGTAGGTTAATAACAATTCATGTATTGGTGTTGTTTTACTAAGCAGTTGAAACCTGAGATATTATAATTATTTATTTATTCAACAGAAACCAAGTTCTACAATATATAATGCTAAAGAATGTATCATGCTACAAGATTATATGAAATACAATGCGGGGAAGGTTCCTGTAAAATAGGTAGCCACTAGCAAATCGGCACCAATTATGACCACATGTTATTCGGTATTTGTATACATCTAATTCTACCCTATTTTGATTCATAATTGTACTGTAGTACTAAATCACTAAAACAGATTTAGAACTTTTGTCAGTCTTCAAAATATACGGTAATCTTCAAGGCAATTCAGTAGAATCCTTCCAACAAAAATATCAAATACACCTAATTATTCCTACGCTTTGATGTAAACAGTAAATCTAAGATGAATAAGCCGCATCTTCTCTGCTTAACTGATCAATGAACTTAGGTTATTTGACTAAGGCAGAAACCCTTTGAACTGACAAGACAAACTTGTACAATGTTCCACGGTTAATTGGAAAAATGTTGGCAAAATTTTTATTGAGATTGAACAGCTAAATCGAACACAAACTTTACTCTAAGACCAATACTCGAGAAGTACACTAGAAAAGGATTAAACTAATAATAAAGTAACATAAGTTCGTTGAGATCACTACGCATAATTCTATAAACACGTAAATATGTATATATATATATATATATATATTTAATCACCAGTATTACTTCTAAGATAGAGTAGATCGATTAAATATAACTATAACTTTGACTGGTTCAAAGCGTTTAGTTATTGATGATAACTAGGCATATTTTAAAATTAAAATTAATAAAAATTGAAAGCAATGTTATCGCGAGTACACGGCTCTCGTGTTGGTTTACAAGACTGGACATTTTCTCTCTTCTTTATTTTTATATTTTGTATATAAACTTAAAGAATATGTTTGCCTTACTTTGCCCGTCCACATAGACTACTAATCTGAGCGTGTAATATATCCATCATATCGGGACGTGAGAAATTACAGTACGAGTTTGAAAATTGTATATGCAGAGTATATTCAAATGTTTATATTCAATGGTTTAGCAGAACTGAAACAATTTACCTGTCATGGCTGGGATTTGAACCCGCGACAGGGCCGCTGCCATGGTCTCGAGGTCCACAGGACCTTCCCCACTACGCCAGAAACAAGCCTATTTTACAGTCCATATTTTACAGAAGTTGTGGTTGTTTAGATATATGTTTATATAAATGTTGGTTTAAATGACAACACAAATAAGCAACACATTTAATTGACAAAACACAAAACGTTATTTTCCTACTAAAGGTGGACATAACAAATGGAGATGCTTAACGTTTTATAGGGCCTCATTTCAGTTGACATAATAAATTAACCGTTACCTTGCCTGGTTTTATCACCTCCATTAACGTTAAGATTGGAAAGTTAACCACAATACTAAACCGCAGTGGAGCTTTATTTTAAATAGTATTATTAGTTTCACATAAGGATTGACTGTTTAATATGTGAACTTGTAACATCCAATAAACCTTTTTTTAACTTATTAAATTATTTTTATGATGTAACTTTTAGGAAACATAAATTATACTTATACGTTATTTCCATACGTTTTATATAAATATTATCAGAAACAATAGAAAGGTTAATTTTTTGGGGTTACTTATTCAGTGGTCCAATATTTATCTTTTACCTGTACGTTTGATTAGAATTATTGATTTTAATTACTAATTTCAATATTATTTACATTTAAATACGAAAACTTAAATACAAAGTACAAAACAGAGCCAATGTTTTGGAAGCGGTTATGATATCCCACGAGAGTAGACAAAACTATGTTCCTTTAAGGTTATTAAAGTTGTCTGCTCTTATCGGAGCAGTATTAACTTGTTTATTTATATATAAAATGGCATTACAATTTCGTTTTAATAGACATTTCCTTGATATTGAGCATGATATCTCAAACTTTATTTCGATCGTAGTAGTAACACAGTTTACATTTTAAATTTTGAAATAAAACATCAGAATTCCAAAAAAGATTAAATTGTTTCTGCCTTTTACCTTTGGTTAAAAGAATATTAGACTTAAACGTTAGTTTAATTTAAGTGGTTACTCTTTTTTAGCCAAAGATTTGATTCCGATTAGCTTTTTCCAAAAATTCTAAAACTTGTAACATGATTACTTACTGATTACTTACAATCAAAAGCTAATGAAATTAAAAAAACGACACATTAGAGTTAACGTTGTATACCTAATATAGCCAACTTACAAGTATTTACACATTTAAATATAGCCAGCGGATTAACGACTGACCTTAAACAGTGTAAGGCATTGAACAGTTGCAGGGTAGAATTATAAAGGATAGAGGAGGTTTAAGTGAGAATTTTACGCATTTACTATTAGTAGGTGGCCACACTACAACGCAGGTTTTTTTTTTAACTATTGTTTTTCCCTCTTAAAATATCTGATTTGCATTCCTTCTCTCTTACTAAACTCACATGTCAGAATTCGAAGGAAATTGCCATCAAGGTAGTTTTGGTAGGCTGGACCAAGAAACTGAAAATTGAATGCTTAGGATGAAGCTTTATAAAAGATGAGGTGAATATAAAACCTTTTTGTTCAGGGACAGGAAAACTGAAGCAGTTAGATGCCACCGTTTTGGTCATTCTGCCGGTATCTATATTGGACGCGTACCTCACACTTGGTCTTACTGTCCGTAATACTGCTTTAGTATTATGCCACTATCTATAAAACCAACATACAAATTTATTTGTGAATTATTAATATCTGCAAAAATTAAGAATTCAACTATAATTTCTTGGACAAGAATGATATTTAATATATTGATTCAACACTGCTGATTGAACAGCAATCATAAGTGCCCTTAGATGAACTTGATGAAACAAACTTTTGAGAAGACCTAAACAAGATTGCGTTTAAGATAATATTTCCTCTACCTTTACATTGTTATGTGATTAAAATGCGAAAAAGTTTAGTAAGGTTTTCAGAAGGAAGTAAAATTAGCATAAATTTGTGAAGAAGTTTGGAAAAAACTAGAGATAAATATATTTAGACCTTACTTGACCATAAAATTGAAATATGCCCCTATGTCGTCTTAAAGGATTTCGGGTATCCTATAAAAAGGAACAAAACTAATTGGGAGGAAAATTTAAGCCATACACTTACTATTTTTTTTATAATAACCACTCTGTGAATAATTTAACTATTTAATACCATCGTTGAATTTAAAAAAATAATATTATATAGATTATACGTGTATATATATTCGACTGTATATATGTCTGACATACGAGGCTTGTAACTGAAAACCTGGATTGGTGTTTAAAAATTCAAAAGCTTGAAGCTACAGTTAAAATAATACTTTACTTATGTCAACATAGTTTTACAACGAGTTAAACGATAGTAAAAATAGTCAATATATATAAAAAACTTATTCTGTTTTTCTGTATAGTAATAATTGTTATAATGGAGCATTAAATGTAGATACACAATTGTACTTTAAATAGAATTGATGAATATTGTGATTATATTATTTGAGTATTGCACTCATATTATATTATCAGAACCTAGCCGACGCAAAACGTTATCTCAAATAAAGAATATCATAATCAAGTACTCTGAGGCTCAGGGGGAACATTATTATGTCATATCACAGACACAAATAGGTCAAGTTTCCTGCCTTGTCAATAGTATTGCATTTGAAAAGCCTTTAGTTCCAAGTATTTCAAATATTTTGGAATATTATATACCTGAAAATATGACAAATTTCCTCAGATTACTTGATTGAGTATCTATGCTTATTCATGCAGTGCAAATTTTTGTAAGAATCCTTTATTCCTAATTTTTCTTGAAACCATTATTCCAAATGCTGGACAAACAATTCCAGCCTCAACGCTTGCACCTCAACTTATCAGGTTTAAAATCTGTGCTTAAACCATTCTGAGATGATTCAGTACGATTCTTTCATGTAAACCAATATCAGAATGTTTTACCTAAATGTCGTGCCCTGATATGTTTCATGGGATAGGAGATTTTTTAAGATCCAAGTAGAATTATTCCAATAATATTGAAAATATTAGTTTGCCAAACGATTTTTATTTTAAGAAACAAGAAAAACTGCTGAAAATACTTTTCATTTTTATTTGGATACAACATTTTCATACTTAGGTTTTGAGTAAAATTGTAAACATTTGTAAAATATAACGATAGTCAAGGTAGTAAATTAATTTGTTTTAATAATATTTGTGTTGTGTAATTACTTTTATGTGTAACGGATACTGAAAGTCTGATGAGTGGATTAGGATAAACTGACAAAGAAACACTGAATTTTATTTAGAGCGATTTGATTATGGTTTTATATAAAATATTTCGTACTGGATTCAAATTAGGCCAGTATGAAGTCTGAGCTCAGGTTTCGCATATTAATACTGCTGAAACATTAAAAGAAAAATGGATTGCAATAAAAAACTACATTGGGGCTTAATATCACCAGTCTCTTGATCAATAAATCAATTTTTCATTTATTTTGCAATAGATGTCTATTTGGTAAAATACATCCATCATGCCACCTCATCGTAAATAATATATTAAAAGATAAACGTTCTATAAAACAAGTATAGGATTTTTTCCAGTTATGAGAGCACATAATGTCGGGTATAAATGTGTAAGGAATTGTAACACGTGTAAGGTGGGGAATCTTAAAATACCGCCTGTTGGTTGACAAGGGACGAGCGTTAAACAGACGCGGTATCCTGACCACGTCCTTGTAGTTTGGTGGACATCTTTATTGGGCCATACCTTAAACTTAGAGCGACTGACATCAACTGCTTTATGACCCATATATTTACATAAACTTGACGTTTTTTCCACTAACTGAATTGAATAAATATATTCTTAAAATATATCTATGCCCATATCACGGTACCTTTATGGTATCGTTTGTTGCAAGTGTAACTTGATTTGTTATTAATAAATAAAGTAAAACTTAGTTTTGGCAATTTCATTTAGGCTCAATGGTATTTGAGCTTTAAAGTGTTTAACTATAATCATGAGTAGCACTGAATTTGTTTATTCAAGCTATATTTTATACCATTATTCTATATTTGTACGTTATGCTCAAAAGTGTTGAGCGTACTATTGTCAAATGCCCTATTAACCATTTGACAATGCATGGTTAATAGGGCCATGTATTTTCATTACATAGGACATTGTCATTTCCTATGTAACTATTCCCTATTAAACTCCAATAAGATGTAATAGTAGAATGATGTAATAGTAGTACGAAGTACGTTAATTTTCAGAAGTCAGTACAGAATTATTTATTAAAAGATTTACGGGAGTCTAATAACAAGATAAATATAAGGGCCATAGGAAAATAGATTCCTGTAAGTAAAGTACACTATAATGATGTACGAATTACTTTTCACATATACAATATCCTTTCCGGCCCAAAGGTCAACGAGTTTCCCAGCAGTGATGTACATAAGATTATTTTTAAATTAAGGATTTTTCTTTAATGGTTTAAGTTATAAGAACTTTTCAGTAAACAAAGCACTTGACAGTTCTCAAGGTCGACTTGGAAGTTGTAACATGAACTCTTCCATTACAGCGGCACGTGGACTGGAGGCGGGAATGTGGCTCTTACTCATAGATATTGTTACAGCGTCACCCCAGCCGTAATGTTTAATGTAGGCCAACTGCTGGATAGTATCCTCGTATTAATTTGTTATTGTCTGGTTACTCTTGAGAAATATTATTCAACTGAATGGATATTTCACATTACCTTGAGGAGAATACAGGAAAACAATCAATGTAGAGCTGTAACAAAACAAATAAAATCTTAAGAAATATATATATATATAAATATATATATATGTGTGTGTGTGTTTGTGTGTGTGTGTGTGTGTGTGTGTGTGTGTGTGTGTGTGTGTGTGTGTGTGTGTGTGTGTGTGTGTACAGTACATTGTTTTACTTGCTGAATTATTTCTCTATTATTTAAATTACCTCCGTATCAATGCTATTATTTAATCAAATTTGGTTTTGTGAGATTCTGCTATTGACGATCTATAAAATTATTATTATTATTTCAATCTAAAGCTCTTACCTACTAGACGCCCGTGTGGTTTAGATGCATTCACCTTCAGGGCTCTGATTGATGGGCTTTTAAACTTCCAATGTTTATCCTAGGGAATAACATATATAAAAAAATTAAATATTTTTTAGATGATTCAATATTGATTTGGCTCAAAACCAAAACAGGTGGTTTAAAAATAATATACAGTGTATAAAAACTAGCGAAATAGCAACAAAATAATAACTTATAGAACTTTAAGTTAATGCCATAAGCTTAACTTAAAGCTGGGATAAACGCTCAACGAGGGTATTCCTGCTGGTAAAATATTGTTTTTAAAAACTGTATCATTTTTGTGGAAAGCGTATCTATGAGTTATTTTGAATCATTTATTTGCTTACAATCTATTATATTTAGTCCTTCAATACTTCATATATATTTACATAGTATATAAATAAAATATTATTTAATACCAATTGTACAGAACTTACACGTTATAGTCAAAAAAAGTAGTAGTTAAAGGGGTTTATTACTGTAACTAATTTGTATCACTTCGCCTTATTACTTTTAAATCATAAGTAGGTTTAATCCTAAGTGTGTATATTCATTGCTATACCTGCAAGAAAAATCGGGAAATAACAAATGTATTTACTTATGTTATTACAAATTTACAAACCAAATTTTTAAATAAGTTGAAGAAAAACTTGTATTTTTAATATCAAATAACGGCTTTTTATATCATATAATGTAAAATAGTTTTTAAAATATTAAAAAAGTCTTATGTAGATGAAAATCAATATATATATTAAATCTAGCGATGGTCTATTTAACCTTACTGGTCTGTCCAATAAAAGCAAAAATCTGACAGTTTTGGTTCTAGGGATTAAGTTTGACAGAACAAAGTGTTACATCAAACAACTAAACAGAGAATTACCTTCATTTACAGTTATATGACACTCATGTCTTTAACTTTATACAACAAATCTATTTTATCATAGACTTAAAGGATGTTGAATAACGGCAAAGATCTTAAAATGCTTAAAGGCAATATAAGACATCGGACAAGCAAGGTTTATTTCAGCCTTCTCCGACAGAAAGGAAGAAGGAAGTAATAAAGTTTCAAGCTTCTGAGCCTCGGGAGGACAACAATAAACTGGTGTCCCGACAGACAATGCAGTAGGGCACATTAGCCGTAGTGGTGTACATTATTTAGGTATGTGGGCTACTTAAGTGAATTATGAGGTACTCTAAATGAAATTATAAACATTTTAGATATTAGTTTATTTTTTTGATAAAATGAAATGTATGATAAAAAAAAATTTAATTTATTTATCATGTCGTATTCAGTGTTTTGTTTAGTATTTTAACATGAGATGGTGCAGAATATATTAATTATATTAATGTGGTAACGTGTACTGACTACACATATATGATTTGCTGGAGTAGAAGTTTAAGTACTGTTTTGACCATAATAACAAGCAGATTATTATTCTTTTTTGTTATCTCGTTTCTGTGGCTCTTCTTTCGATATTTTTAACTGTTCTTAATTATATTTTACTACATTTAAAAGGTACACGAAAAACCAGAATACATATATGAATTGGTCACCAATTTCCTTCAAGTTATTGGAAAACCGTACAAAATCTTTTATGTGTTGAACTAATATGACGTTTTGAATATTTGTTAGAGTAAGTATTTAAGAGGACGAGAAGGTACTTATATTATTAATTGCTTTCTCTAATTAGTTTGGTAAATATGCATTGTTAAATTTGTTTTACCCAATAATGACTCGTGAAAAGAGCAAATCCCAGTAACAAATCGTATTAAACGTCTAAGGTAAGTAAAACCTACAATGTTACTGTAATACTAGAAAGCCATAAAGCATAAGTTATAACTAGCAATGATAATTAATGGTGTCTCTATATATGGGTTAGTATTAGTAACAAATTACCAAGCGGTTTTATGGTAGAGCTGTTTCATTACATAACCAGTAAGATCTTTACGATTTATTATAATTTCTTACTACGAGGAGCAGAGGATAAACACTTCATCAGTTTATCATAACCCTACCTCAGAACATTAGTGATCGCTATGAGCGGTTGTATCTGGTCTGCTAATGAACCAATAACGTTTGGCCACGTCAATACACAGGCATGTTGCTTGTATAACAACCGAACTACCGAAGGATAAACACTTCATCAGTTCATCATAACCCTACCTCAGAACATTAGTGATCGCTATGAGCGGTTGTATCTGGTCTGCTAATGAACCAATAACGTTTGGCCACGTCAATACACAGGTATGTTGCTTGTATAACAACCAAACTACCGAAGGATAAACACTTCATCAGTTCATCATAACCCTACCTCAGAACATTAGGGATCGCTATGAGCGGTTGTATCTGGTCTGCTAATGAACCAATAACGTTTGGCCACGTCAATACACAGGTATGTTGCTTGTATGACAACCGAACTACCAAAGGATAAACACTTCATCAGTTCATCATAACCCTACCTCAGAATATTAGTGATCGCTATGAGCGGTTGTATCTGGTCTGCTAATGAACCAATAACGTTTGGCCACGTCAATACACAGGCATGTTGCTTGTATAACAACCAAACTACCAAAGGATAAACACTTCATCAGTTCATCATAACCCTACCTCAGAACATTAGTGATCGCTATGAGCGGTTGTATCTGGTCTGCTAATGAACCAATAACGTTTGGCCACATCAATACACAGGTATGTTGCTTGTATGACAACCGAACTACCGTAGTATAAACACTTCATCAGTTCATCATATCCCTACCTCAGAACTTTACCGATCGTTATGAGTGGTTGTATCTGGTCTGCTAATGAACCAATAACGTTTGGCCACGTCAATACACAAGTATGTTGCTTGTATGACAACCGAACTACCGAAGGATAAACATTTCATCAGTTCATCATAGCCCTACATCAGAACATTAGTGATCGCTATGAGTGGTTGTATCTGGTCTGCTAATGAACCAATAACGTTTGGCCACGTCAATACACAAGTATGTTGCTTGTATGACAACCGAACTACCGAAGGATAAACACTTCATCAGTTCATCATAACCCTACCTCAGAACATTACCGATCGCTATGAGCGGTTGTATCTGGTCTGCTAATGAACCAATAACGTTTGGCCACGTCAATACACAGGCATGTTGCTTGTATAACAACCAAACTACCGAAGGATAAAAACTTCATCAGTTCATCATAACCCTACCCCAGAAGATTAGTGATCGCTATGAGCGGTTGTATCTGGTCTGCTAATGAACCAATAACGTTTGGCCACGTCAATACACAAGTATGTTGCTTGTATGACAACCGAACTACCGAAGGATAAACACTTCATAAGTTCATCATAACCCTACCTCAGAACTTTACCGATCGCTAAGAGTGGTTGTATCTGGTCTGCTAATGAACCAATAACGTTTTGCCACGTCAATACACAGGTATGTTGCTTGTATGACAACCGAATTACCGAAGGATAAACACTTCATCAGTTCATCATAGCCCTACCTCAGAACATTAGTGATCGCTATGAGTGGTTGTATCTGGTCTGCTAATGAACCAATAACGTTTGGCCACGTCAATACACAGGCATGTTGCTTGTATAACAACCAAACTACCGAAGGATAAACACTTCATCAGTTCATCATAACCCTACCTCAGAACATTAGTGATAGCTATGAGCGGTTGTATCTGGTCTGCTAATGAACCAATTACGTTTGGCCACGTCAATACACAAGTATGTTGCTTGTATGACAACCGAACTACCGAAGGATAAACACTTCATCACTTCATCATAACCCTACCTCAGAACATTAGTGATCGCTATGAGCGGTTGTATCTGGTCTGCTAATGAACCAATAACGTTTGGCCACGTCAATACACAAGTATGTTGCTTGTATGACAACCGAACTACCGAAGGATAAACACTTCATCAGTTCATCATAACCCTAACTCAGAACATTAGTGATCGCTATGAGCGGTTGTATCTGGTCTGCTAATGAACCAATAACGTTTGGCCACGTCAATACACAAGTATGTTGCTTGTATTACAACCGAACTACCGAAGGATAAACACTTCATCAGTTCATCATAACCCTACCTCAGAACATTACCGATCCCTATGAGCGGTTTTATCTGGTCTGCTAATGAACCAATAACGTTTGGCCACGTCAATACACAAGTATGTTGCTTGTATGACAACCGAACTACCGAAGGATAAACATTTCATCAGTTCATCATAGCCCTACATCAGAACATTAGTGATCGCTATGAGTGGTTGTATCTGGTCTGCTAATGAACCAATAACGTTTGGCCACGTCAATACACAAGTATGTTGCTTGTATGACAACCGAACTACCGAAGGATAAACACTTCATCAGTTCATCATAACCCTACCTCAGAACTTTACCGATCGCTATGAGTGGTTGTATCTGGTCTGCTAATGAACCAATAACGTTTGGCCACGTCAATACACAGGTATGTTGCTTGTATGACAACCGAATTACCGAAGGATAAACACTTCATCAGTTCATCATAGCCCTACCTCAGAACATTAGTGATCGCTATGAGTGGTTGTATCTGGTCTGCTAATGAACCAATAACGTTTGGCCACGTCAATACACAAGTATGTTGCTTGTATGACAACCGAACTACCGAAGGATAAACACTTCATCAGTTCATCATAGCCCTACCTCAGAACATTAGTGATCGCTATGAGCGGTTGTATCTGGTCTGCTAATGAACCAATAACGTTTGGCCACGTCAATACACAGGCATGTTGCTTGTATAACAACCAAACTACCGAAGGATAAAATCTTCATCAGTTCATCATAACCCTACCTCAGAACATTAGTGATAGCTATGAGCGGTTGTATCTGGTCTGCTAATGAACCAATAACGTTTGGCCACGTCAATACACAAGTATGTTGCTTGTATGACAACTGAACTACCGAAGGATAAACACTTCATCAGTTCATCATAACCCTACCTCAGAACATTAGTGATCGCTATGAGCGGTTGTATCTGGTCTGCTAATGAACCAATAATGTTTGGCCACGTCAATACACAAGTATGTTGCTTGTATGACAACCGAACTACCGAAGGATAAACACTTCATCAGTTCATCATAACCCTTCCTCAGAACATTAGTGATCGCTATGAGTGGTTGTATCTGGTCTGCTAATGAACCAATAACGTTTGGCCAAGTCAATACACAAGTATGTTGCTTGTATGACAACCGAACTACCGAAGGATAAACACTTCATCAGTTCATCATAACCCTACCTCAGAACATTAGTGATCGCTATGAGCGGTTGTATCTGGTCTGCTAATGATTCAATAAAGTGTGGCCACGTCAATACACAAGTATGTTGCTTGTATGACAACCGAACTACCAAAGGATAAACACTTCATCAGTTCATCATAACCCTACCTTAGAACATTAGTGATCGCTATGAGCGGTTGTATCTGGTCCGCTAATGAACCAATAACGTTTGGCCACGTCAATACACAGGCATGTTGCTTGTATAACAACCAAACTACCGAAGGATAAACACTTCATCAGTTCATCATAACCCTACCTCAGAACATTAGTGATCGCTATGAGCGGTTGTATCTGGTCTGCTAATGAACCAATAACGTTTGGCCACGTCAATACACAAGTATGTTGCTTGTATGACAACCGAACTACCGAAGGATAAACACTTCATCAGTTCATCATAACCCTACCTCAGAACATTAGTGATCGCTATGAGCGGTTGTATCTGGTCTGCTAATGAACCAATAACGTTTTGCCACGTCAATACACAAGTATTTTGCTTGTATGACACCCGAACTACCGAAGGATAAACACTTCATCAGTTCATCATCACCCTACCTCAGAACATTAGTGATCGCTATGAGCGGTTGTATCTGGTCTGCTAATGAACCAATAACGTTTGGCCACGTCAATACACAAGTATGTTGCTTGTATTACAACCGAACTACCGAAGGATAAACACTTCATCAGTTCATCATAACCCTACCTCAGAACATTAGTGATCGCTATGAGCGGTTGTATCTGTTCTGCTAATGAACCAATAACGTTTGGCCACGTAAATACACCAGTATGCTGCTTGTATGACACCCGAACTACCAAAGGATAAACACTTCATCAGTTCATCATAACCCTACCTCAGAACATTAGTGATCGCTATGAGCGGTTGTATCTGGTCTGCTAATGAACCAATAACGTTTGGCCACGTCAATACACAAGTATGTTGCTTGTATGACAACCAAACAACCGAAGGATAAACACTTCATCAGTTCATCATAACCCTACCTCAGAACATTAGTAATCGCTATGAGTGGTTGTATCTGGTCTGCTAATGAACCAATAACGTTTGGCCACGTCAAAACACAAGTATGTTGCTTGTATGACAACCGAACTACCGAAGGATAAACACTTCATAAGTTCATCATAACCCTACCTCAGAACTTTACCGATCGCTAAGAGTGGTTGTATCTGGTCTGCTAATGAACCAATAACGTTTTGCCACGTCAATACACAGGTATGTTGCTTGTATGACAACCGAATTACCGAAGGATAAACACTTCATCAGTTCATCATAGCCCTACCTCAGAACATTAGTGATCGCTATGAGTGGTTGTATCTGGTCTGCTAATGAACCAATAACGTTTGGCCACGTCAATACACAAGTATGTTGCTTGTATGACAACCGAACTACCGAAGGATAAACACTTCATCAGTTCATCATAGCCCTACCTCAGAACATTAGTGATCGCTATGAGCGGTTGTATCTGGTCTGCTAATGAACCAATAACGTTTGGCCACGTCAATACACAGGCATGTTGCTTGTATAACAACCAAACTACCGAAGGATAAACACTTCATCAGCTCATCATAACCCTATCTCAGAACATTAGTGATAGCTATGAGCGGTTGTATCTGGTCTGCTAATGAACCAATTACGTTTGGCCACGTCAATACACAAGTATGTTGCTTGTATGACAACCGAACTACCGAAGGATAAACACTTCATCACTTCATCATAACCCTACCTCAGAACATTAGTGATCGCTATGAGCGGTTGTATCTGGTCTGCTAATGAACCAATAACGTTTGGCCACGTCAATACACAAGTATGTTGCTTGTATGACAACCGAACTACCGAAGGATAAACACTTCATCAGTTCATCATAACCCTAACTCAGAACATTAGTGATCGCTATGAGCGGTTGTATCTGGTCTGCTAATGAACCAATAACGTTTGGCCACGTCAATACACAAGTATGTTGCTTGTATTACAACCGAACTACCGAAGGATAAACACTTCATCAGTTCATCATAACCCTACCTCAGAACATTACCGATCCCTATGAGCGGTTTTATCTGGTCTGCTAATGAACCAATAACGTTTGGCCACGTCAATACACAAGTATGTTGCTTGTATGACAACCGAACTACCGAAGGATAAACATTTCATCAATTCATCATAGCCCTACATCAGAACATTAGTGATCGCTATGAGTGGTTGTATCTGGTCTGCTAATGAACCAATAACGTTTGGCCACGTCAATACACAAGTATGTTGCTTGTATGACAACCGAACTACCGAAGGATAAACACTTCATCAGTTCATCATAACCCTACCTCAGAACTTTACCGATCGCTATGAGTGGTTGTATCTAGTCTGCTAATGAACCAATAACGTTTGGCCACGTCAATACACAGGTATGTTGCTTGTATGACAACCGAATTACCGAAGGATAAACACTTCATCAGTTCATCATAGCCCTACCTCAGAACATTAGTGATCGCTATGAGTGGTTGTATCTGGTCTGCTAATGAACCAATAACGTTTGGCCACGTCAATACACAAGTATGTTGCTTGTATGACAACCGAACTACCGAAGGATAAACACTTCATCAGTTCATCATAGCCCTACCTCAGAACATTAGTGATCGCTATGAGCGGTTGTATCTGGTCTGCTAATGAACCAATAACGTTTGGCCACGTCAATACACAGGCATGTTGCTTGTATAACAACCAAACTACCGAAGGATAAAATCTTCATCAGTTCATCATAACCCTACCTCAGAACATTAGTGATAGCTATGAGCGGTTGTATCTGGTCTGCTAATGAACCAATAATGTTTGGCCACGTCAATACACAAGTATGTTGCTTGTATGACAACCGAACTACCGAAGGATAAACACTTCATCAGTTCATCATAACCCTACCTCAGAACATTAGTGATCGCTATGAGCGGTTGTATCTGGTCTGCTAATGAACCAATAATGTTTGGCCACGTCAATACACAAGTATGTTGCTTGTATGACAACCGAACTACCGAAGGATAAACACTTCATCAGTTCATCATAACCCTTCCTCAGAACATTAGTGATCGCTATGAGTGGTTGTATCTGGTCTGCTAATGAACCAATAACGTTTGGCCAAGTCAATACACAAGTATGTTGCTTGTATGACAACCGAACTACCGAAGGATAAACACTTCATCAGTTCATCATAACCCTACCTCAGAACATTAGTGATCGCTATGAGCGGTTGTATCTGGTCTGCTAATGATTCAATAAAGTGTGGCCACGTCAATACACAAGTATGTTGCTTGTATGACAACCGAACTACCAAAGGATAAACACTTCATCAGTTCATCATAACCCTACCTCAGAACATTAGTGATCGCTATGAGCGGTTGTATCTGGTCCGCTAATGAACCAATAAAGTTTGGCCACGTCAATACACAGGCATGTTGCTTGTATAACAACCAAACTACCGAAGGATAAACACTTCATCAGTTCATCATAACCCTACCTCAGAACATTAGTGATCGCTATGAGCGGTTGTATCTGGTCTGCTAATGAACCAATAACGTTTGGCCACGTCAATACACAAGTATGTTGCTTGTATGACAACCGAACTACCGAAGGATAAACACTTCATCAGTTCATCATAACCCTACCTCAGAACATTAGTGATCGCTATGAGCGGTTGTATCTGGTCTGCTAATGAACCAATAACGTTTTGCCACGTCAATACACAAGTATTTTGCTTGTATGACACCCGAACTACCGAAGGATAAACACTTCATCAGTTCATCATCACCCTACCTCAGAACATTAGTGATCGCTATGAGCGGTTGTATCTGGTCTGCTAATGAACCAATAACGTTTGGCCACGTCAATACACAAGTATGTTGCTTGTATTACAACCGAACTACCGAAGGATAAACACTTCATCAGTTCATCATAACCCTACCTCAGAACATTAGTGATCGCTATGAGCGGTTGTATCTGTTCTGCTAATGAACCAATAACGTTTGGCCACGTCAATACACAAGTATGCTGCTTGTATGACACCCGAACTACCAAAGGATAAACACTTCATCAGTTCATCATAACCCTACCTCAGAACATTAGTGATCGCTATGAGCGGTTGTATCTGGTCTGCTAATGAACCAATAACGTTTGGCCACGTCAATACACAAGTATGTTGCTTGTATGACAACCAAACAACCGAAGGATAAACACTTCATCAGTTCATCATAACCCTACCTCAGAACATTAGTAATCGCTATGAGTGGTTGTATCTGGTCTGCTAATGAACCAATAACGTTTGGCCACGTCAATACACAAGTATGTTGCTTGTATGACAACCGAACTACCGAAGGATTAACACTTCATCAGTTCATCATAACCATACCTCAGAACATTAGTGATCGCTATGAGCGGTTGTATCTGGTCTGCTAATGAACCAATAACGTTTGGCCACGTCAATACACAAGTATGTTGCGTGTATAACAACAAAACTACCGAAGGATAAACACTTCATCAGTTCAGCATAACCATACCTCAGAACATTAGTGATCGCCATGAGCGGTTGTATCTGGTCTGCTAATGAACCAATAACGTTTGGCCACGTCAATACACAAGTATGTTGCGTGTATAACAACAAAACTACCGAAGGATAAACACTTCATCAGTTCATCACAACCCTACCTCAGAACATTAGTGATCGCTATGAGCGGTTGTATCTGGTCTGCTAATGAACCAATAACGTTTGGCCATGTCAATACACAAGTATGTTGCTTGTATGACAACCGAACTACCGAAGGATAAACACTTCATCAGTTCATCATAACCCTACCTCAAAACATTACCGATCGCTATGAGCGGTTGTATCTGGTCTGCTAATGAACCAATAACGTTTGGCCACGTCAATACACAGGCATGTTGCTGGTATAACAACCAAACTACTGAAGGATAAAAACTTCATCAGTTCATCATAACCCTACCCCAGAAGATTAGTGATCGCTATGAGCGGTTGTATCTGGTCTGCTAATGAACCAATAACGTTTGGCCACGTCAATACACAAGTATGTTGCTTTTATGACAACCGAACTACCGAAGGATAAACACTTCATCAGTTCATCATAACCCTACCTCAGAACTTTACCGATCGCTATGAGTGGTTGTATCTGGTCTGCCAATGAACCAATAACGTTTGGCCACGTCAATACACAGGTATGTTGCTTGTATGACAACCGAATTACCGAAGGATAAACACTTCATCAGTTCATCATAGCCCTACCTCAGAACATTAGTGATCGCTATGAGTGGTTGTATCTTATCTGCTAATGAACCAATAACGTTTGGCCACGTCAATACACAAGTATGTTGCTTGTATGACAACCGAACTACCGAAGGATAAACACTTCATCAGTTCATCATAGCCCTACCTCAGAACATTAGTGATCGCTATGAGCGGTTGTATCTGGTCTGCTAATGAACCAATAACGTTTGGCCACGTCAATACACAGGCATGTTGCTTGTATAACAACCAAACTACCGAAGGATAAACACTTCATCATAACCCTACCTCAGAACATTAGTGATAGCTATGAGCGGTTGTATCTGGTCTCCTAATGAACCAATAACGTTTGGCCACGTCAATACACAAGTATGTTGCTTGTATGACAACCGAACTACCGAAGGATAAACACTTCATCAGTTCATCATAACCCTACCTCAGAACATTAGTGATCGCTATGAGGGGTCGTATCTGGTCTGCTAATGAACCAATAACGTTTGGCCACGTCAATACACAAGTATGTTGCTTGTATGACAACCGAACTACCGAAGGATAAACACTTCATCAGTTCATCATAACCCTACCTCAGAAAATTAGTGATCGCTATGAGTGGTTGTATCTGGTCTGCTAATGAACCAATAACGTTTGGCCACGTCAATACACAAGTATGTTGCTTGTATGACAACCGAACTACCGAAGGATAAACACTTCATCAGTTCATCATAACCCTACCTCAGAACATTAGTGATCGCTATGAGCGGTTGTATCTGGTCTGCTAATGAACCAATAACGTTTGGCCACGTCAATACACAAGTATGTTGCTTGTATGACAAACGAACTACCAAAGGATAAACACTTCATCAGTTCATCATAACCCTACCTCAGAACATTAGTGATCGCTATGAGCGGTTGTATCTGGTCCGCTAATGAACCAATAACGTTTGGCCACGTCAATACACAGGCATGTTGCTTGTATAACAACAAAACTACCGAAGGATAAACACTTCATCAGTTCATCATAACCCTACCTCAGAACATTAGTGATCGCTATGAGCGGTTGTATCTGGTCTGCTAATGAACCAATAACGTTTGGCCACGTCAATACACAAGTATTTTGCTTGTATGACAACCGAACTACCGAAGGATAAACACTTCATCAGTTCATCATAACCCTACCTCAGAACATTAGTGATCGCTATGAGCGGTTGTATCTGGTCTGCTAATGAACCAATAATGTTTGGCCACGTCAATACACAAGTATTTTGCTTGTATGACAACCGAACTACCGAAGGATAAACACTTCATCAGTTCATCATAACCCTACCTCAGAACATTAGTGATCGCTATTAGCGGTTGTATCTGGTCTGCTAATGAACCAATAACGTTTGGCCACGTCAATACACAGGCATGTTGCTTGTATAACAACCAAACTACCGAAGGATAAACACTTCATCAGTTCATCATAACCCTACCTCAGAACATTAGTGATAGCTATGAGCGGTTGAATCTGGTCTGCTAATGAACCAATAACGTTTGGCCACGTCAATACACAAGTATGTTGCTTGTATGACAACCGAACTACCGAAGGATAAACACTTCATCAGTTCATCATAACCCTACCTCAGAACATTAGTGATCGCTATGAGTGGTTGTATCTGGTCTGCTAATGAACCAATAACGTTTGGCCACGTCAATACACAAGTATGTTGCTTGTATGACAACCGAACTACCGAAGGATAAACACTTCATCAGTTCATCATAACCCTACCTCAGAACATTAGTGATCGCTATGAGCGGTTGTATCTGGTCTGCTAATGAACCAATAACGTTTGGCCACGTCAATACACAAGTATGTTGCTTGTATGACAAACGAACTACCAAAGGATAAACACTTCATCAGTTCATCATAACCCTACCTCAGAACATTAGTGATCGCTATGAGCGGTTGTATCTGGTCCGCTAATGAACCAATAACGTTTGGCCACGTCAATACACAGGCATGTTGCTTGTATAACAACCAAACTACCGAAGGATAAACACTTCATCAGTTCATCATAACCCTACCTCAGAACATTAGTGATCGCTATGAGCGGTTGTATCTGGTCTGCTAATGAACCAATAACGTTTTGCCACGTCAATACACAAGTATTTTGCTTGTATGACACCCGAACTACCGAAGAATAAACACTTCATCAGTTCATCATAACCCTACCTCAGAACATTAGTGATCGCTATGAGCGGTTGTATCTGGTCTGCTAATGAACCAATAACGTTTGGCCACGTCAATACACAAGTATGTTGCTTGTATGACAAACGAACTACCAAAGGATAAACACTTCATCAGTTCATCATAACCCTACCTCAGAACATTAGTGATCGCTATGAGCGGTTGTATCTGGTCCGCTAATGAACCAATAACGTTTGGCCACGTCAATACACAGGCATGTTGCTTGTATAACAACAAAACTACCGAAGGATAAACACTTCATCAGTTCATCATAACCCTACCTCAGAACATTAGTGATCGCTATGAGCGGTTGTATCTGGTCTGCTAATGAACCAATAACGTTTGGCCACGTCAATACACAAGTATTTTGCTTGTATGACAACCGAACTACCGAAGGATAAACACTTCATCAGTTCATCATAACCCTACCTCAGAACATTAGTGATCGCTATGAGCGGTTGTATCTGGTCTGCTAATGAACCAATAATGTTTGGCCACGTCAATACACAAGTATTTTGCTTGTATGACAACCGAACTACCGAAGGATAAACACTTCATCAGTTCATCATAACCCTACCTCAGAACATTAGTGATCGCTATGAGCGGTTGTATCTGGTCTGCTAATGAACCAATAACGTTTGGCCACGTCAATACACAGGCATGTTGCTTGTATAACAACCAAACTACGGAAGGATAAACACTTCATCAGTTCATCATAACCTTACCTCAGAACATTAGTGATAGCTATGAGCGGTTGAATCTGGTCTGCTAATGAACCAATAACGTTTGGCCACGTCAATACACAAGTATGTTGCTTGTATGACAACCGAACTACCGAAGGATAAACACTTCATCAGTTCATCATAACCCTACCTCAGAACATTAGTGATCGCTATGAGTGGTTGTATCTGGTCTGCTAATGAACCAATAACGTTTGGCCACGTCAATACACAAGTATGTTGCTTGTATGACAACCGAACTACCGAAGGATAAACACTTCATCAGTTCATCATAACCCTACCTCAGAACATTAGTGATCGCTATGAGCGGTTGTATCTGGTCTGCTAATGAACCAATAACGTTTGGCCACGTCAATACACAAGTATGTTGCTTGTATGACAAACGAACTACCAAAGGATAAACACTTCATCAGTTCATCATAACCCTACCTCAGAACATTAGTGATCGCTATGAGCGGTTGTATCTGGTCCGCTAATGAACCAATAACGTTTGGCCACGTCAATACACAGGCATGTTGCTTGTATAACAACCAAACTACCGAAGGATAAACACTTCATCAGTTCATCATAACCCTACCTCAGAACATTAGTGATCGCTATGAGCGGTTGTATCTGGTCTGCTAATGAACCAATAACGTTTTGCCACGTCAATACACAAGTATTTTGCTTGTATGACACCCGAACTACCGAAGAATAAACACTTCATCAGTTCATCATAACCCTACCTCAGAACATTAGTGATCGCTATGAGCGGTTGTATCTGGTCTGCTAATGAACCAATAACGTTTAGCCACGTCAATACACAAGTATGTTGCTTGTATTACAACCGAACTACCGAAGGATAAACACTTCATCAGTTCATCATAACCCTACCTCAGAACATTAGTGATCGCTATGAGCGGTTGCATCTGTTCTGCTAATGAACCAATAACGTTTGGCCACGTCAATACACAAGTATGCTGCTTGTATGACACCCGAACTACCAAAGGATAAACACTTCATCAGTTCATCATAACCCTACCTCAGAACATTAGTGATCGCTATGAGCGGTTGTATCTGGTCTGCTAATGAACCAATAACGTTTGGCCACGTCAATACACAAGTATGTTGCTTGTATGACAACCAAACAACCGAAGGATAAACACTTAATCAGTTCATCATAACCCTACCTCAGAACATTAGTAATCGCTATGAGTGGTTGTATCTGGTCTGCTAATGAACCAATAACGTTTGGCCACGTCAATACACAAGTATGTTGCTTGTATGACAACCGAACTACCGAAGGATAAACACTTCATCAGTTCATCATAACCCTACCTCAGAACATTAGTGATCGCTATGAGCGGTTGTATCTGGTCTGCTAATGAACCAATAACGTTTGGCCACGTCAATACACAAGTATGTTGCGTGTATAACAACAAAACTACCGAAGGATAAACACTTCATCAGTTCAGCATAACCATACCTCAGAACATTAGTGATCGCCATGAGCGGTTGTATCTGGTCTGCTAATGAACCAATAACGTTTGGCCACGTCAATACACAAGTATGTTGCGTGTATAACAACAAAACTACCGAAGGATAAACACTTCATCAGTTCATCACAACCCTACCTCAGAACATTAGTGATCGCTATGAGCGGTTGTATCTGGTCTGCTAATGAACCAATAACGTTTGGCCACGTCAATACACAAGTATGTTGCTTGTATGACAACCGAACTACCGAAGGATAAACACTTCATCAGTTCATCATAACCCTACCTCAAAACATTACCGATCGCTATGAGCGGTTGTATCTGTTCTGCTAATGAACCAATAACGTTTGGCCACGTCAATACACAAGTATGCTGCTTGTATGACACCCGAACTACCAAAGGATAAACACTTCATCAGTTCATCATAACCCTACCTCAGAACATTAGTGATCGCTATGAGCGGTTGTATCTGGTCTGCTAATGAACCAATAACGTTTGGCCACGTCAATACACAAGTATGTTGCTTGTATAACAACAAAACTACCGAAGGATAAACACTTCATCAGTTCATCATAACCCTACCTCAGAACATTAGTGATCGCTATGAGCGGTTGTATCTGGTCTGCTAATGAACCAATAACGTTTGGCCACGTCAATACACAAGTATTTTGCTTGTATGACAACCGAACTACCGAAGGATAAACACTTCATCAGTTCATCATAACCCTACCTCAGAACATTAGTGATCGCTATGAGCGGTTGTATCTGGTCTGCTAATGAACCAATAATGTTTGGCCACGTCAATACACAAGTATTTTGCTTGTATGACAACCGAACTACCGAAGGATAAACACTTCATCAGTTCATCATAACCCTACCTCAGAACATTAGTGATCGCTATTAGCGGTTGTATCTGGTCTGCTAATGAACCAATAACGTTTGGCCACGTCAATACACAGGCATGTTGCTTGTATAACAACCAAACTACCGAAGGATAAACACTTCATCAGTTCATCATAACCCTACCTCAGAACATTAGTGATAGCTATGAGCGGTTGAATCTGGTCTGCTAATGAACCAATAACGTTTGGCCACGTCAATACACAAGTATGTTGCTTGTATGACAACCGAACTACCGAAGGATAAACACTTCATCAGTTCATCATAACCCTACCTCAGAACATTAGTGATCGCTATGAGTGGTTGTATCTGGTCTGCTAATGAACCAATAACGTTTGGCCACGTCAATACACAAGTATGTTGCTTGTATGACAACCGAACTACCGAAGGATAAACACTTCATCAGTTCATCATAACCCTACCTCAGAACATTAGTGATCGCTATGAGCGGTTGTATCTGGTCTGCTAATGAACCAATAACGTTTGGCCACGTCAATACACAAGTATGTTGCTTGTATGACAAACGAACTACCAAAGGATAAACACTTCATCAGTTCATCATAACCCTACCTCAGAACATTAGTGATCGCTATGAGCGGTTGTATCTGGTCCGCTAATGAACCAATAACGTTTGGCCACGTCAATACACAGGCATGTTGCTTGTATAACAACCAAACTACCGAAGGATAAACACTTCATCAGTTCATCATAACCCTACCTCAGAACATTAGTGATCGCTATGAGCGGTTGTATCTGGTCTGCTAATGAACCAATAACGTTTTGCCACGTCAATACACAAGTATTTTGCTTGTATGACACCCGAACTACCGAAGAATAAACACTTCATCAGTTCATCATAACCCTACCTCAGAACATTAGTGATCGCTATGAGCGGTTGTATCTGGTCTGCTAATGAACCAATAACGTTTGGCCACGTCAATACACAAGTATGTTGCTTGTATGACAAACGAACTACCAAAGGATAAACACTTCATCAGTTCATCATAACCCTACCTCAGAACATTAGTGATCGCTATGAGCGGTTGTATCTGGTCCGCTAATGAACCAATAACGTTTGGCCACGTCAATACACAGGCATGTTGCTTGTATAACAACAAAACTACCGAAGGATAAACACTTCATCAGTTCATCATAACCCTACCTCAGAACATTAGTGATCGCTATGAGCGGTTGTATCTGGTCTGCTAATGAACCAATAACGTTTGGCCACGTCAATACACAAGTATTTTGCTTGTATGACAACCGAACTACCGAAGGATAAACACTTCATCAGTTCATCATAACCCTACCTCAGAACATTAGTGATCGCTATGAGCGGTTGTATCTGGTCTGCTAATGAACCAATAATGTTTGGCCACGTCAATACACAAGTATTTTGCTTGTATGACAACCGAACTACCGAAGGATAAACACTTCATCAGTTCATCATAACCCTACCTCAGAACATTAGTGATCGCTATGAGCGGTTGTATCTGGTCTGCTAATGAACCAATAACGTTTGGCCACGTCAATACACAGGCATGTTGCTTGTATAACAACCAAACTACGGAAGGATAAACACTTCATCAGTTCATCATAACCTTACCTCAGAACATTAGTGATAGCTATGAGCGGTTGAATCTGGTCTGCTAATGAACCAATAACGTTTGGCCACGTCAATACACAAGTATGTTGCTTGTATGACAACCGAACTACCGAAGGATAAACACTTCATCAGTTCATCATAACCCTACCTCAGAACATTAGTGATCGCTATGAGTGGTTGTATCTGGTCTGCTAATGAACCAATAACGTTTGGCCACGTCAATACACAAGTATGTTGCTTGTATGACAACCGAACTACCGAAGGATAAACACTTCATCAGTTCATCATAACCCTACCTCAGAACATTAGTGATCGCTATGAGCGGTTGTATCTGGTCTGCTAATGAACCAATAACGTTTGGCCACGTCAATACACAAGTATGTTGCTTGTATGACAAACGAACTACCAAAGGATAAACACTTCATCAGTTCATCATAACCCTACCTCAGAACATTAGTGATCGCTATGAGCGGTTGTATCTGGTCCGCTAATGAACCAATAACGTTTGGCCACGTCAATACACAGGCATGTTGCTTGTATAACAACCAAACTACCGAAGGATAAACACTTCATCAGTTCATCATAACCCTACCTCAGAACATTAGTGATCGCTATGAGCGGTTGTATCTGGTCTGCTAATGAACCAATAACGTTTTGCCACGTCAATACACAAGTATTTTGCTTGTATGACACCCGAACTACCGAAGAATAAACACTTCATCAGTTCATCATAACCCTACCTCAGAACATTAGTGATCGCTATGAGCGGTTGTATCTGGTCTGCTAATGAACCAATAACGTTTAGCCACGTCAATACACAAGTATGTTGCTTGTATTACAACCGAACTACCGAAGGATAAACACTTCATCAGTTCATCATAACCCTACCTCAGAACATTAGTGATCGCTATGAGCGGTTGCATCTGTTCTGCTAATGAACCAATAACGTTTGGCCACGTCAATACACAAGTATGCTGCTTGTATGACACCCGAACTACCAAAGGATAAACACTTCATCAGTTCATCATAACCCTACCTCAGAACATTAGTGATCGCTATGAGCGGTTGTATCTGGTCTGCTAATGAACCAATAACGTTTGGCCACGTCAATACACAAGTATGTTGCTTGTATGACAACCAAACAACCGAAGGATAAACACTTAATCAGTTCATCATAACCCTACCTCAGAACATTAGTAATCGCTATGAGTGGTTGTATCTGGTCTGCTAATGAACCAATAACGTTTGGCCACGTCAATACACAAGTATGTTGCTTGTATGACAACCGAACTACCGAAGGATAAACACTTCATCAGTTCATCATAACCCTACCTCAGAACATTAGTGATCGCTATGAGCGGTTGTATCTGGTCTGCTAATGAACCAATAACGTTTGGCCACGTCAATACACAAGTATGTTGCGTGTATAACAACAAAACTACCGAAGGATAAACACTTCATCAGTTCAGCATAACCATACCTCAGAACATTAGTGATCGCCATGAGCGGTTGTATCTGGTCTGCTAATGAACCAATAACGTTTGGCCACGTCAATACACAAGTATGTTGCGTGTATAACAACAAAACTACCGAAGGATAAACACTTCATCAGTTCATCACAACCCTACCTCAGAACATTAGTGATCGCTATGAGCGGTTGTATCTGGTCTGCTAATGAACCAATAACGTTTGGCCACGTCAATACACAAGTATGTTGCTTGTATGACAACCGAACTACCGAAGGATAAACACTTCATCAGTTCATCATAACCCTACCTCAAAACATTACCGATCGCTATGAGCGGTTGTATCTGGTCTGCTAATGAACCAATAACGTTTGGCCACGTCAATACACAGGCTTGTTGCTTGTATAACAACCAAACTACTGAAGGATAAAAACTTCATCAGTTCATCATAACCCTACCCCAGAAGATTAGTGATCGCTATGAGCGGTTGTATCTGGTCTGCTAATGAACCAATAACTTTTGGCCACGTCAATACACAAGTATGTTGCTTGTATGACAACCGAACTACCGAAGGATAAACACTTCATCAGTTCATCATAACCCTACCTCAGAACTTTACCGATTGCTATGAGTGGTTGTATCTGGTCTGCTAATGAACTAATAACGTTTGGCCACGTCAATACACAGGTATGTTGCTTGTATAACAACCAAACTACCGAAGGATAAAATCTTCATCAGTTCATCATAACCCTACCTCAGAACATTAGTGATAGCTATGAGCGGTTGTATCTGGTCTTCTAATGAACCAATAATGTTTGGCCACGTCAATACACAAGTATGTTGCTTGTATGACAACCGAACTACCGAAGGATAAACACTTCATCAGTTCATCATAACCCTACCTCAGAACATTAGTGATCGCTATGAGCGGTTGGATCTGGTCTGCTAATGAACCAATAATGTTTGGCCACGTCAATACACAAGTATGTTGCTTGTATGACAACCGAACTACCGAAGGATAAACACTTCATCAGTTCATCATAACCCTTCCTCAGAACATTAGTGATCGCTATGAGTGGTTGTATCTGGTCTGCTAATGAACCAATAACGTTTGGCCAAGTCAATATACAAGTATGTTGCTTGTATGACAACCGAACTACCGAAGGATAAACACTTCATCAGTTCATCATAACCCTACCTCAGAACATTAGTGATCGCTATGAGCGGTTGTATCTGGTCTGCTAATGATTCAATAAAGTGTGGCCACGTCAATACACAAGTATGTTGCTTGTATGACAACCGAACTACCAAAGGATAAACACTTCATCAGTTCATCATAACCCTACCTCAGAACATTAGTGATCGCTATGAGCGGTTGTATCTGGTCCGCTAATGAACCAATAACGTTTGGCCACGTCAATACACAAGCATGTTGCTTGTATAACAACCAAACTACCGAAGGATAAACACTTCATCAGTTCATCATAACCCTACCTCAGAACATTAGTGATCGCTATGAGCGGTTGTATCTGGTCTGCTAATGAACCAATAACGTTTGGCCACGTCAATACACAAGTATGTTGCTTGTATGACAACCGAACTACCGAAGGATAAACACTTCATCAGTTCATCATAACCCTACCTCAGAACATTAGTGATCGCTATGAGCGGTTGTATCTGGTCTGCTAATGAACCAATAACGTTTTGCCACGTCAATACACAAGTATTTTGCTTGTATGACACCCGAACTACCGAAGGATAAACACTTCATCAGTTCATCATCACCCTACCTCAGAACATTAGTGATCGCTATGAGCGGTTGTATCTGGTCTGCTAATGAACCAATAACGTTTGGCCACGTCAATACACAAGTATGTTGCTTGTATTACAACCGAACTACCGAAGGATAAACACTTCATCAGTTCATCATAACCCTACCTCAGAACATTAGTGATCGCTATGAGCGGTTGTATCTGTTCTGCTAATGAACCAATAACGTTTGGCCACGTCAATACACAAGTATGCTGCTTGTATGACACCCGAACTACCAAAGGATAAACACTTCATCAGTTCATCATAACCCTACCTCAGAACATTAGTGATCGCTATGAGCGGTTGTATCTGGTCTGCTAATGAACCAATAACGTTTGGCCACGTCAATACACAAGTATGTTGCTTGTATGACAACCAAACAACCGAAGGATAAACACTTCATCAGTTCATCATAACCCTACCTCAGAACATTAGTAATCGCTATGAGTGGTTGTATCTGGTCTGCTAATGAACCAATAACGTTTGGCCACGTCAATACACAAGTATGTTGCTTGTATGACAACCGAACTACCGAAGGATTAACACTTCATCAGTTCATCATAACCATACCTCAGAACATTAGTGATCGCTATGAGCGGTTGTATCTGGTCTGCTAATGAACCAATAACGTTTGGCCACGTCAATACACAAGTATGTTGCGTGTATAACAACAAAACTACCGAAGGATAAACACTTCATCAGTTCAGCATAACCATACCTGAGAACATTAGTGATCGCCATGAGCGGTTGTATCTGGTCTGCTAATGAACCAATAACGTTTGGCCACGTCAATACACAAGTATGTTGCGTGTATAACAACAAAACTACCGAAGGATAAACACTTCATCAGTTCATCACAACCCTACCTCAGAACATTAGTGATCGCTATGATCGGTTGTATCTGGTCTGCTAATGAACCAAAAACGTTTGGCCATGTCAATAAACAAGTATGTTGCTTGTATGACAACCGAACTACCGAAGGATAAACACTTCATCAGTTCATCATAACCCTACCTCAAAACATTACCGATCGCTATGAGCGGTTGTATCTGGTCTGCTAATGAACCAATAACGTTTGGCCACGTCAATACACAGGCATGTTGCTTGTATAACAACCAAACTACTGAAGGATAAAAACTTCTTCAGTTCATCATAACCCTACCCCAGAAGATTAGTGATCGCTATGAGCGGTTGTATCTGGTCTGCTAATGAACCAATAACGTTTGGCCACGTCAATACACAAGTATGTTGCTTTTATGACAACCGAACTACCGAAGGATAAACACTTCATCAGTTCATCATAACCCTACCTCAGAACTTTACCGATCGCTATGAGTGGTTGTATCTGGTCTGCCAATGAACCAATAACGTTTGGCCACGTCAATACACAGGTATGTTGCTTGTATGACAACCGAATTACCGAAGGATAAACACTTCATCAGTTCATCATAGCCCTACCTCAGAACATTAGTGATCGCTATGAGTGGTTGTATCTTATCTGCTAATGAACCAATAACGTTTGGCCACGTCAATACACAAGTATGTTGCTTGTATGACAACCGAACTACCGAAGGATAAACACTTCATCAGTTCATCATAGCCCTACCTCAGAACATTAGTGATCGCTATGAGCGGTTGTATCTGGTCTGCTAATGAACCAATAACGTTTGGCCACGTCAATACACAGGCATGTTGCTTGTATAACAACCAAACTACCGAAGGATAAACACTTCATCAGTTCATCATAACCCTACCTCAGAACATTAGTGATAGCTATGAGCGGTTGTATCTGGTCTCCTAATGAACCAATAACGTTTGGCCACGTCAATACACAAGTATGTTGCTTGTATGACAACCGAACTACCGAAGGATAAACACTTCATCAGTTCATCATAACCCTACCTCAGAACATTAGTGATCGCTATGAGGGGTCGTATCTGGTCTGCTAATGAACCAATAACGTTTGGCCACGTCAATACACAAGTATGTTGCTTGTATGACAACCGAACTACCGAAGGATAAACACTTCATCAGTTCATCATAACCCTACCTCAGAACATTAGTGATCGCTATGAGTGGTTGTATCTGGTCTGCTAATGAACCAATAACGTTTGGCCACGTCAATACACAAGTATGTTGCTTGTATGACAACCGAACTACCGAAGGATAAACACTTCATCAGTTCATCATAACCCTACCTCAGAACATTAGTGATCGCTATGAGCGGTTGTATCTGGTCTGCTAATGAACCAATAACGTTTGGCCACGTCAATACACAAGTATGTTGCTTGTATGACAAACGAACTACCAAAGGATAAACACTTCATCAGTTCATCATAACCCTACCTCAGAACATTAGTGATCGCTATGAGCGGTTATATCTGGTCCGCTAATGAACCAATAACGTTTGGCCACGTCAATACACAGGCATGTTGCTTGTATAACAACAAAACTACCGAAGGATAAACACTTCATCAGTTCATCATAACCCTACCTCAGAACATTAGTGATCGCTATGAGCGGTTGTATCTGGTCTGCTAATGAACCAATAACGTTTGGCCACGTCAATACACAAGTATTTTGCTTGTATGACAACCGAACTACCGAAGGATAAACACTTCATCAGTTCATCATAACCCTACCTCAGAACATTAGTGATCGCTATGAGCGGTTGTATCTGGTCTGCTAATGAACCAATAATGTTTGGCCACGTCAATACACAAGTATTTTGCTTGTATGACAACCGAACTACCGAAGGATAAACACTTCATCAGTTCATCATAACCCTACCTCAGAACATTAGTGATCGCTATGAGCGGTTGTATCTGGTCTGCTAATGAACCAATAACGTTTGGCCACGTCAATACACAGGCATGTTGCTTGTATAACAACCAAACTACCGAAGGATAAACACTTCATCAGTTCATCATAACCCTACCTCAGAACATTAGTGATAGCTATGAGCGGTTGAATCTGGTCTGCTAATGAACCAATAACGTTTGGCCACGTCAATACACAAGTATGTTGCTTGTATGACAACCGAACTACCGAAGGATAAACACTTCATCAGTTCATCATAACCCTACCTCAGAACATTAGTGATCGCTATGAGTGGTTGTATCTGGTCTGCTAATGAACCAATAACGTTTGGCCACGTCAATACACAAGTATGTTGCTTGTATGACAACCGAACTACCGAAGGATAAACACTTTATCAGTTCATCATAACCCTACCTCAGAACATTAGTGATCGCTATGAGCGGTTGTATCTGGTCTGCTAATGAACCAATAACGTTTGGCCACGTCAATACACAAGTATGTTGCTTGTATGACTAACGAACTACCAAAGGATAAACACTTCATCAGTTCATCATAACCCTACCTCAGAACATTAGTGATCGCTATGAGCGGTTGTATCTGGTCCGCTAATGAACCAATAACGTTTGGCCACGTCAATACACAGGCATGTTGCTTGTATAACAACCAAACTACCGAAGGATAAACACTTCATCAGTTCATCATAACCCTACCTCAGAACATTAGTGATCGCTATGAGCGGTTGTATCTGGTCTGCTAATGAACCAATAACGTTTTGCCACGTCAATACACAAGTATTTTGCTTGTATGACACCCGAACTACCGAAGAATAAACACTTCATCAGTTCATCATAACCCTACCTCAGAACATTAGTGATCGCTATGAGCGGTTGTATCTGGTCTGCTAATGAACCAATAACGTTTAGCCACGTCAATACACAAGTATGTTGCTTGTTTTACAACCGAACTACCGATGGATAAACACTTCATCAGTTCATCATAACCCTACCTCAGAACATTAGTGATCGCTATGAGCGGTTGCATCTGTTCTGCTAATGAACCAATAACGTTTGGCCACGTCAATACACAAGTATGCTGCTTGTATGACACCCGAACTACCAAAGGATAAACACTTCATCAGTTCATCATAACCCTACCTCAGAACATTAGTGATCGCTATGAGCGGTTGTATCTGGTCTGCTAATGAACCAATAAGGTTTGGCCACGTCAATACACAAGTATGTTGCTTGTATGACAACCAAACAACCGAAGGATAAACACTTAATCAGTTCATCATAACCCTACCTCAGAACATTAGTAATCGCTATGAGTGGTTGTATCTGGTCTGCTAATGAACCAATAACGTTTGGCCACGTCAATACACAAGTATGTTGCTTGTATGACAACCGAACTACCGAAGGATAAACACTTCATCAGTTCATCATAACCCTACCTCAGAACATTAGTGATCGCTATGAGCGGTTGTATCTGGTCTGCTAATGAACCAATAACGTTTGGCCACGTCAATACACAAGTATGTTGCGTGTATAACAACAAAACTACCGAAGGATAAACACTTCATCAGTTCAGCATAACCATACCTCAGAACATTAGTGATCGCCATGAGCGGTTGTATCTGGTCTGCTAATGAACCAATAACGTTTGGCCACGTCAATACACAAGTATGTTGCGTGTATAACAACAAAACTACCGAAGGATAAACACTTCATCAGTTCATCACAACCCTACCTCAGAACATTAGTGATCGCTATGAGCGGTTGTATCTGGTCTGCTAATGAACCAATAACGTTTGGCCACGTCAATACACAAGTATGTTGCTTGTATGACAACCGAACTACCGAAGGATAAACACTTCATCAGTTCATCATAACCCTACCTCAAAACATTACCGATCGCTATGAGCGGTTGTATCTGGTCTGCTAATGAACCAATAACGTTTGGCCACGTCAATACACAGGCTTGTTGCTTGTATAACAACCAAACTACTGAAGGATAAAAACTTCATCAGTTCATCATAACCCTACCCCAGAAGATTAGTGATCGCTATGAGCGGTTGTATCTGGTCTGCTAATGAACCAATAACTTTTGGCCACGTCAATACACAAGTATGTTGCTTGTATGACAACCGAACTACCGAAGGATAAACACTTCATCAGTTCATCATAACCCTACCTCAGAACTTTACCGATCGCTATGAGTGGTTGTATCTGGTCTGCTAATGAACCAATAACGTTTGGCCACGTCAATACACAGGTATGTTGCTTGTATGACAACCGAATTACCGAAGGATAAACACTTCATCAGTTCATCATAGCCCTACCTCAGAACATTAGTGATCGCTATGAGTGGTTGTATCTGGTCTGCTAATGAACCAATAACGTTTGGCCACGTCAATACACAAGTATGTTGCTTGTATGACAACCGAACTACCGAAGGATAAACACTTCATCAGTTCATCATAGCCCTACCTCAGAACATTAGTGATCGCTATGAGCGGTTGTATCTGGTCTGCTAATGAACCAATAACGTTTGGCCACGTCAATACACAGGCATGTTGCTTGTATAACAACCAAACTACCGAAGGATAAACACTTCATCAGTTCATCATAACCCTACCTCAGAACATTAGTGATAGCTATGAGCGGTTGTATCTGGTCTGCTAATGAACCAATAACGTTTGGCCACGTCAATACACAAGTATGTTGCTTGTATGACAACCGAACTACCGAAGGATAAACACTTCATCAGTTCATCATAACCCTACCTCAGAACATTAGTGATCGCTATGAGCGGTTGTATCTGGTCTGCTAATGAACCAATAACGTTTTGCCACGTCAATACACAAGTATTTTGCTTGTATGACACCCGAACTACCGAAGAATAAACACTTCATCAGTTCATCATAACCCTACCTCAGAACATTAGTGATCGCTATGAGCGGTTGTATCTGGTCTGCTAATGAACCAATAACGTTTAGCCACGTCAATACACAAGTATGTTGCTTGTATTACAACCGAACTACCGAAGGATAAACACTTCATCAGTTCATCATAACCCTACCTCAGAACATTAGTGATCGCTATGAGCGGTTGCATCTGTTCTGCTAATGAACCAATAACGTTTGGCCACGTCAATACACAAGTATGCTGCTTGTATGACACCCGAACTACCAAAGGATAAACACTTCATCAGTTCATCATAACCCTACCTCAGAACATTAGTGATCGCTATGAGCGGTTGTATCTGGTCTGCTAATGAACCAATAAGGTTTGGCCACGTCAATACACAAGTATGTTGCTTGTATGACAACCAAACAACCGAAGGATAAACACTTAATCAGTTCATCATAACCCTACCTCAGAACATTAGTAATCGCTATGAGTGGTTGTATCTGGTCTGCTAATGAACCAATAACGTTTGGCCACGTCAATACACAAGTATGTTGCTTGTATGACAACCGAACTACCGAAGGATAAACACTTCATCAGTTCATCATAACCCTACCTCAGAACATTAGTGATCGCTATGAGCGGTTGTATCTGGTCTGCTAATGAACCAATAACGTTTGGCCACGTCAATACACAAGTATGTTGCGTGTATAACAACAAAACTACCGAAGGATAAACACTTCATCAGTTCAGCATAACCATACCTCAGAACATTAATGATCGCCATGAGCGGTTGTATCTGGTCTGCTAATGAACCAATAACGTTTGGCCACGTCAATACACAAGTATGTTGCGTGTATAACAACAAAACTACCGAAGGATAAACACTTCATCAGTTCATCACAACCCTACCTCAGAACATTAGTGATCGCTATGAGCGGTTGTATCTGGTCTGCTAATGAACCAATAACGTTTGGCCACGTCAATACACAAGTATGTTGCTTGTATGACAACCGAACTACCGAAGGATAAACACTTCATCAGTTCATCATAACCCTACCTCAAAACATTACCGATCGCTATGAGCGGTTGTATCTGGTCTGCTAATGAACCAATAACGTTTGGCCACGTCAATACACAGGCTTGTTGCTTGTATAACAACCAAACTACTGAAGGATAAAAACTTCATCAGTTCATCATAACCCTACCCCAGAAGATTAGTGATCGCTATGAGCGGTTGTATCTGGTCTGCTAATGAACCAATAACTTTTGGCCACGTCAATACACAAGTATGTTGCTTGTATGACAACCGAATTACCGAAGGATAAACACTTCATCAGTTCATCATAGCCCTACCTCAGAACATTAGTGATCGCTATGAGTGGTTGTATCTGGTCTGCTAATGAACCAATAACGTTTGGCCACGTCAATACACAAGTATGTTGCTTGTATGACAACCGAACTACCGAAGGATAAACACTTCATCAGTTCATCATAGCCCTACCTCAGAACATTAGTGATCGCTATGAGCGGTTGTATCTGGTCTGCTAATGAACCAATAACGTTTGGCCACGTCAATACACAGGCATGTTGCTTGTATAACAACCAAACTACCGAAGGATAAACACTTCATCAGTTCATCATAACCCTACCTCAGAACATTAGTGATAGCTATGAGCGGTTGTATCTGGTCTGCTAATGAACCAATAACGTTTGGCCACGTCAATACACAAGTATGTTGCTTGTATGACAACCGAACTACCGAAGGATAAACACTTCATCAGTTCATCATAACCCTACCTCAGAACATTAGTGATCGCTATGAGTGGTTGTATCTGGTCTGCTAATGAACCAATAACGTTTGGCCACGTCAATACACAAGTATGTTGCTTGTATGACAACCGAACTACCGCAGGATAAACACTTCATCAGTTCATCATAACCCTACCTCAGAACATTAGTGATCGCTATGAGCGGTTGTATCTGGTCTGCTAATGAACCAATAACGTTTGGCCACGTCAATACACAAGTATGTTGCTTGTATGACAAACGAACTACCAAAGGATAAACACTTCATCAGTTCATCATAACCCTACCTCAGAACATTAGTGATCGCTATGAGCGGTTGTATTTGGTCCGCTAATGAACCAATAACGTTTGGCCACGTCAATACACAGGCATGTTGCTTGTATAACAACCAAACTACCGAAGGATAAACACTTCATCAGTTCATCATAACCCTACCACAGAACATTAGTGATCGCTATGAGCGGTTGTATCTGGTCTGCTAATGAACCAATAACGTTTGGCCACGTCAATACACAAGTATGTTGCTTGTATGACAACCGAACTATCGAAGGATAAACACTTCATCAGTTCATCATAACCCTACCTCAGAACATTAGTGATCGCTATGAGCGGTTGTATCTGGTCTGCTAATGAACCAATAACGTTTGGCCACGTCAATACACAAGTATTTTGCTTGTATGACAACCGAACTACCGAAGGATAAACACTTCATCAGTTCATCATAACCCTACCTCAGAACATTAGTGATCGCTATGAGCGGTTGTATCTGGTCTGCTAATGAACCAATAACGTTTGGCCACGTCAATACACAAGTATGTTGCTTGTATTACAACCGAACTACCGAAGGATAAACACTTCATCAGTTCATCATAACCCTACCTCATAACATTAGTGATCGCTATGAGCGGTTGTATCTGGTCTGCTAATGAACCAATAACGTTTGGCCACGTCAATACACAAGTATGCTGCTTGTATGACACCCGAACTACCAAAGGATAAACACTTCATCAGTTCATCATAACCCTACCTCAGAACATTAGTGATCGCTATGAGCGGTTGTATCTGGTCTGCTAATGAACCAATAACGTTTGGCCACGTCAATACACAAGTATGTTGCTTGTTTGACAACCAAACAACCGAAGGATAAACACTTAATCAGTTCATCATAACCCTACCTCAGAACATTAGTAATCGCTATGAGTGGTTGTATCTGGTCTGCTAATGAACCAATAACGTTTGGCCACGTCAATACACAAGTATGTTGCTTGTATGACAACCGAACTACCGAAGGATAAACACTTCATCAGTTCATCATAACCCTACCTCAGAACATTAGTGATCGCTATGAGCGGTTGTATCTGGTCTGCTAATGAACCAATAACGTTTGGCCACGTCAATACACAAGTATGTTGCGTGTATAACAACAAAACTACCGAAGGATAAACACTTCATCAGTTCAGCATAACCATACCTCAGAACATTAGTGATCGCCATGAGCGGTTGTATCTGGTCTGCTAATGAACCAATAACGTTTGGCCACGTCAATACACAAGTATGTTGCGTGTATAACAACAAAACTACCGAAGGATAAACACTTCATCAGTTCATCACAACCCTACCTCAGAACATTAGTGATCGCTATGAGCGGTTGTATCTGGTCTGCTAATGAACCAATAACGTTTGGCCACGTCAATACACAAGTATGTTGCTTGTATGACAACCGAACTACCGAAGGATAAACACTTCATCAGTTCATCATAACCCTACCTCAAAACATTACCGATCGCTATGAGCGGTTGTATCTGGTCTGCTAATGAACCAATAACGTTTGGCCACGTCAATACACAGGCTTGTTGCTTGTATAACAACCAAACTACTGAAGGATAAAAACTTCATCAGTTCATCATAACCCTACCCCAGAAGATTAGTGATCGCTATGAGCGGTTGTATCTGGTCTGCTAATGAACCAATAACGTTTGGCCACGTCAATACACAAGTATGTTGCTTGTATGACAACCGAACTACCGAAGGATAAACACTTCATCAGTTCATCATAACCCTACCTCAGAACTTTACCGATCGCTATGAGTGGTTGTATCTGGTCTGCTAATGAACCAATAACGTTTGGCCACGTCAATACACAGGTATGTTGCTTGTATGACAACCGAATTACCGAAGGATAAACACTTCATCAGTTCATCATAGCCCTACCTCAGAACATTAGTGATCGCTATGAGTGGTTGTATCTGGTCTGCTAATGAACCAATAACGTTTGGCCACGTCAATACACAAGTATGTTGCTTGTATGACAACCGAACTACCGAAGGATAAACACTTCATCAGTTCATCATAGCCCTACCTCAGAACATTATTGATCGCTATGAGCGGTTGTATCTGGTCTGCTAATGAACCAATAACGTTTGGCCACGTCAATACACAGGCATGTTGCTTGTATAACAACCAAACTACCGAAGGATAAACACTTCATCAGTTCATCATAACCCTACCTCAGAACATTAGTGATAGCTGTGAGCGGTTGTATCTGGTCTGCTAATGAACCAATAACGTTTGGCCACGTCAATACACAAGTATGTTGCTTGTATGACAACCGAACTACCGAAGGATAAACACTTCATCAGTTCATCATAACCCTACCTCAGAACATTAGTGATCGCTATGAGCGTTGTATCTGGTCTGCTAATGAACCAATAACGTTTGGCCACGTCAATACACAAGTATGTTGCTTGTATGACAACCGAACTACCGAAGGATAAACACTTCATCAGTTCATCATAACCCTACCTCAGAACATTAGTGATCGCTATGAGTGGTTGTATCTGGTCTGCTAATGAACCAATAATGTTTGGCCACGTCAATACACAAGTATGTTGCTTGTATGACAAACGAACTACCAAAGGATAAACACTTCATCAGTTCATCATAACCCTACCTCAGAACATTAGTGATCGCTATGAGCGGTTGTATTTGGTCCGCTAATGAACCAATAACGTTTGGCCACGTCAATACACAGGCATGTTGCTTGTATAACAACCAAACTACCGAAGGATAAACACTTCATCAGTTCATCATAACCCTACCTCAGAACATTAGTGATCGCTATGAGCGGTGGTATCTGGTCTGCTAATGAACCAATAACGTTTGGCCACGTCAATACACAAGTATGTTGCTTGTATGACAACCGAACTATCGAAGGATAAACACTTCATCAGTTCATCATAACCCTACCTCAGAACATTAGTGATCGCTATGAGCGGTTGTATCTGGTCTGCTAATGAACCAATAACGTTTGGCCACGTCAATACACAAGTATTTTGCTTGTATGACAACCGAACTACCGAAGGATAAACACTTCATCAGTTCATCATAACCCTACCTCAGAACATTAGTGATCGCTATGAGCGGTTGTATCTGGTCTGCTAATGAACCAATAACGTTTGGCCACGTCAATACACAAGTATGTTGCTTGTATTACAACCGAACTACCGAAGGATAAACACTTCATCAGTTCATCATAACCCTACCTCATAACATTAGTGATCGCTATGAGCGGTTGTATCTGGTCTGCTAATGAACCAATAACGTTTGGCCACGTCAATACACAAGTATGCTGCTTGTATGACACCCGAACTACCAAAGGATAAACACTTCATCAGTTCATCATAACCCTACCTCAGAACATTAGTGATCGCTATGAGCGGTTGTATCTGGTCTGCTAATGAACCAATAACGTTTGGCCACGTCAATACACAAGTATGTTGCTTGTATGACAACCAAACAACCGAAGGATAAACACTTAATCAGTTCATCATAACCCTACCTCAGAACATTAGTAATCGCTATGAGTGGTTGTATCTGGTCTGCTAATGAACCAATAACGTTTGGCCACGTCAATACACAAGTATGTTGCTTGTATGACAACCGAACTACCGAAGGATAAACACTTCATCAGTTCATCATAACCCTACCTCTAAACATTAGTGATCGCTATGAGCGGTTGTATCTGGTCTGCTAATGAACCAATAACGTTTGGCCACGTCAATACACAAGTATGTTGCGTGTATAACAACAAAACTACCGAAGGATAAACACTTCATCAGTTCAGCATAACCATACCTCAGAACATTAGTGATCGCCATGAGCGGTTGTATCTGGTCTGCTAATGAACCAATAACGTTTGGCCACGTCAATACACAAGTATGTTGCGTGTATAACAACAAAACTACCGAAGGATAAACACTTCATCAGTTCATCACAACCCTACCTCAGAACATTAGTGATCGCTATGAGCGGTTGTATCTGGTCTGCTAATGAACCAATAACGTTTGGCCACGTCAATACACAAGTATGTTGCTTGTATGACAACCGAAATACCGAAGGATAAACACTTCATCAGTTCATCATAGCCCTACCTCAGAACATTAGTGATCGCTATGAGCGGTTGTATCTGGTCTGCTAATGAACCAATAACGTTTGGCCACGTCAATACACAGGCATGTTGCTTGTATAACAACCAAACTACCGAAGGATAAACACTTCATCAGTTCATCATAACCCTACCTCAGAACATTAGTGATAGCTATGAGCGGTTGTATCTGGTCTGCTAATGAACCAATAACGTTTGGCCACGTCAATACACAAGTATGTTGCTTGTATGACAACCGAACTACCGAAGGATAAACACTTCATCAGTTCATCATAACCCTACCTCAGAACATTAGTGATCGCTATGAGCGGTTGTATCTGGTCTGCTAATGAACCAATAACGTTTTGCCACGTCAATACACAAGTATTTTGCTTGTATGACACCCGAACTACCGAAGAATAAACACTTCATCAGTTCATCATAGCCCTACCTCAGAACATTAGTGATCGCTATGAGTGGTTGTATCTGGTCTGCTAATGAACCAATAACGTTTGGCCACGTCAATACACAAGTATGTTGCTTGTATGACAACCGAACTACCGAAGGATAAACACTTCATCAGTTCATCATAGCCCTACCTCAGAACATTAGTGATCGCTATGAGCGGTTGTATCTGGTCTGCTAATGAACCAATAACGTTTGGCCACGTCAATACACAGGCATGTTGCTTGTATAACAACCAAACTACCGAAGGATAAACACTTCATCAGTTCATCATAACCCTACCTCAGAACATTAGTGATAGCTATGAGCGGTTGTATCTGGTCTGCTAATGAACCAATAACGTTTGGCCACGTCAATACACAAGTATGTTGCTTGTATGACAACCGAACTACCGAAGGATAAACACTTCATCAGTTCATCATAACCCTACCTCAGAACATTAGTGATCGCTATGAGCGGTTGTATCTGGTCTGCTAATGAACCAATAACGTTTTGCCACGTCAATACACAAGTATTTTGCTTGTATGACACCCGAACTACCGAAGAATAAACACTTCATCAGTTCATCATAACCCTACCTCAGAACATTAGTGATCGCTATGAGCGGTTGTATCTGGTCTGCTAATGAACCAATAACGTTTAGCCACGTCAATACACAAGTATGTTGCTTGTATTACAACCGAACTACCGAAGGATAAACACTTCATCAGTTCATCATAACCCTACCTCAGAACATTAGTGATCGCTATGAGCGGTTGCATCTGTTCTGCTAATGAACCAATAACGTTTGGCCACGTCAATACACAAGTATGCTGCTTGTATGACACCCGAACTACCAAAGGATAAACACTTCATCAGTTCATCATAACCCTACCTCAGAACATTAGTGATCGCTATGAGCGGTTGTATCTGGTCTGCTAATGAACCAATAAGGTTTGGCCACGTCAATACACAAGTATGTTGCTTGTATGACAACCAAACAACCGAAGGATAAACACTTAATCAGTTCATCATAACCCTACCTCAGAACATTAGTAATCGCTATGAGTGGTTGTATCTGGTCTGCTAATGAACCAATAACGTTTGGCCACGTCAATACACAAGTATGTTGCTTGTATGACAACCGAACTACCGAAGGATAAACACTTCATCAGTTCATCATAACCCTACCTCAGAACATTAGTGATCGCTATGAGCGGTTGTATCTGGTCTGCTAATGAACCAATAACGTTTGGCCACGTCAATACACAAGTATGTTGCGTGTATAACAACAAAACTACCGAAGGATAAACACTTCATCAGTTCAGCATAACCATACCTCAGAACATTAGTGATCGCCATGAGCGGTTGTATCTGGTCTGCTAATGAACCAATAACGTTTGGCCACGTCAATACACAAGTATGTTGCGTGTATAACAACAAAACTACCGAAGGATAAACACTTCATCAGTTCATCACAACCCTACCTCAGAACATTAGTGATCGCTATGAGCGGTTGTATCTGGTCTGCTAATGAACCAATAACGTTTGGCCACGTCAATACACAAGTATGTTGCTTGTATGACAACCGAACTACCGAAGGATAAACACTTCATCAGTTCATCATAACCCTACCTCAAAACATTACCGATCGCTATGAGCGGTTGTATCTGGTCTGCTAATGAACCAATAACGTTTGGCCACGTCAATACACAGGCTTGTTGCTTGTATAACAACCAAACTACTGAAGGATAAAAACTTCATCAGTTCATCATAACCCTACCCCAGAAGATTAGTGATCGCTATGAGCGGTTGTATCTGGTCTGCTAATGAACCAATAACTTTTGGCCACGTCAATACACAAGTATGTTGCTTGTATGACAACCGAACTACCGAAGGATAAACACTTTATCAGTTCATCATAACCCTACCTCAGAACTTTACCGATCGCTATGAGTGGTTGTATCTGGTCTGCTAATGAACCAATAACGTTTGGCCACGTCAATACACAGGTATGTTGCTTGTATGACAACCGAATTACCGAAGGATAAACACTTCATCAGTTCATCATAGCCCTACCTCAGAACATTAGTGATCGCTATGAGTGGTTGTATCTGGTCTGCTAATGAACCAATAACGTTTGGCCACGTCAATACACAAGTATGTTGCTTGTATGACAACCGAACTACCGAAGGATAAACACTTCATCAGTTCATCATAGCCCTACCTCAGAACATTAGTGATCGCTATGAGCGGTTGTATCTGGTCTGCTAATGAACCAATAACGTTTGGCCACGTCAATACACAGGCATGTTGCTTGTATAACAACCAAACTACCGAAGGATAAACACTTCATCAGTTCATCATAACCCTACCTCAGAACATTAGTGATAGCTATGAGCGGTTGTATCTGGTCTGCTAATGAACCAATAACGTTTGGCCACGTCAATACACAAGTATGTTGCTTGTATGACAACCGAACTACCGAAGGATAAACACTTCATCAGTTCATCATAACCCTACCTCAGAACATTAGTGATCGCTATGAGTGGTTGTATCTGGTCTGCTAATGAACCAATAACGTTTGGCCACGTCAATACACAAGTATGTTGCTTGTATGACAACCGAACTACCGCAGGATAAACACTTCATCAGTTCATCATAACCCTACCTCAGAACATTAGTGATCGCTATGAGCGGTTGTATCTGGTCTGCTAATGAACCAATAACGTTTGGCCACGTCAATACACAAGTATGTTGCTTGTATGACAAACGAACTACCAAAGGATAAACACTTCATCAGTTCATCATAACCCTACCTCAGAACATTAGTGATCGCTATGAGCGGTTGTATTTGGTCCGCTAATGAACCAATAACGTTTGGCCACGTCAATACACAGGCATGTTGCTTGTATAACAACCAAACTACCGAAGGATAAACACTTCATCAGTTCATCATAACCCTACCTCAGAACATTAGTGATCGCTATGAGCGGTTGTATCTGGTCTGCTAATGAACCAATAACGTTTGGCCACGTCAATACACAAGTATGTTGCTTGTATGACAACCGAACTATCGAAGGATAAACACTTCATCAGTTCATCATAACCCTACCTCAGAACATTAGTGATCGCTATGAGCGGTTGTATCTGGTCTGCTAATGAACCAATAACGTTTGGCCACGTCAATACACAAGTATTTTGCTTGTATGACAACCGAACTACCGAAGGATAAACACTTCATCAGTTCATCATAACCCTACCTCAGAACATTAGTGATCGCTATGAGCGGTTGTATCTGGTCTGCTAATGAACCAATAACGTTTGGCCACGTCAATACACAAGTATGTTGCTTGTATTACAACCGAACTACCGAAGGATAAACACTTCATCAGTTCATCATAACCCTACCTCATAACATTAGTGATCGCTATGAGCGGTTGTATCTGGTCTGCTAATGAACCAATAACGTTTGGCCACGTCAATACACAAGTATGCTGCTTGTATGACACCCGAACTACCAAAGGATAAACACTTCATCAGTTCATCATAACCCTACCTCAGAACATTAGTGATCGCTATGAGCGGTTGTATCTGGTCTGCTAATGAACCAATAACGTTTGGCCACGTCAATACACAAGTATGTTGCTTGTATGACAACCAAACAACCGAAGGATAAACACTTAATCAGTTCATCATAACCCTACCTCAGAACATTAGTAATCGCTATGAGTGGTTGTATCTGGTCTGCTAATGAACCAATAACGTTTGGCCACGTCAATACACAAGTATGTTGCTTGTATGACAACCGAACTACCGAAGGATAAACACTTCATCAGTTCATCATAACCCTACCTCAGAACATTAGTGATCGCTATGAGCGGTTGTATCTGGTCTGCTAATGAACCAATAACGTTTGGCCACGTCAATACACAAGTATGTTGCGTGTATAACAACAAAACTACCGAAGGATAAACACTTCATCAGTTCAGCATAACCATACCTCAGAACATTAGTGATCGCCATGAGCGGTTGTATCTGGTCTGCTAATGAACCAATAACGTTTGGCCACGTCAATACACAAGTATGTTGCGTGTATAACAACAAAACTACCGAAGGATAAACACTTCATCAGTTCATCACAACCCTACCTCAGAACATTAGTGATCGCTATGAGCGGTTGTATCTGGTCTGCTAATGAACCAATAACGTTTGGCCACGTCAATACACAAGTATGTTGCTTGTATGACAACCGAACTACCGAAGGATAAACACTTCATCAGTTCATCATAACCCTACCTCAAAACATTACCGATCGCTATGAGCGGTTGTATCTGGTCTGCTAATGAACCAATAACGTTTGGCCACGTCAATACACAGGCTTGTTGCTTGTATAACAACCAAACTACTGAAGGATAAAAACTTCATCAGTTCATCATAACCCTACCCCAGAAGATTAGTGATCGCTATGAGCGGTTGTATCTGGTCTGCTAATGAACCAATAACGTTTGGCCACGTCAATACACAAGTATGTTGCTTGTATGACAACCGAACTACCGAAGGATAAACACTTCATCAGTTCATCATAACCCTACCTCAGAACTTTACCGATCGCTATGAGTGGTTGTATCTGGTCTGCTAATGAACCAATAACGTTTGGCCACGTCAATACACAGGTATGTTGCTTGTATGACAACCGAATTACCGAAGGATAAACACTTCATCAGTTCATCATAGCCCTACCTCAGAACATTAGTGATCGCTATGAGTGGTTGTATCTGGTCTGCTAATGAACCAATAACGTTTGGCCACGTCAATACACAAGTATGTTGCTTGTATGACAACCGAACAACCGAAGGATAAACACTTCATCAGTTCATCATAGCCCTACCTCAGAACATTATTGATCGCTATGAGCGGTTGTATCTGGTCTGCTAATGAACCAATAACGTTTGGCCACGTCAATACACAGGCATGTTGCTTGTATAACAACCAAACTACCGAAGGATAAACACTTCATCAGTTCATCATAACCCTACCTCAGAACATTAGTGATAGCTATGAGCGGTTGTATCTGGTCTGCTAATGAACCAATAACGTTTGGCCACGTCAATACACAAGTATGTTGCTTGTATGACAACCGAACTACCGAAGGATAAACACTTCATCAGTTCATCATAACCCTACCTCAGAACATTAGTGATCGCTATGAGCGTTGTATCTGGTCTGCTAATGAACCAATAACGTTTGGCCACGTCAATACACAAGTATGTTGCTTGTATGACAACCGAACTACCGAAGGATAAACACTTCATCAGTTCATCATAACCCTACCTCAGAACATTAGTGATCGCTATGAGTGGTTGTATCTGGTCTGCTAATGAACCAATAATGTTTGGCCACGTCAATACACAAGTATGTTGCTTGTATGACAAACGAACTACCAAAGGATAAACACTTCATCAGTTCATCATAACCCTACCTCAGAACATTAGTGATCGCTATGAGCGGTTGTATTTGGTCCGCTAATGAACCAATAACGTTTGGCCACGTCAATACACAGGCATGTTGCTTGTATAACAACCAAACTACCGAAGGATAAACACTTCATCAGTTCATCATAACCCTACCTCAGAACATTAGTGATCGCTATGAGCGGTGGTATCTGGTCTGCTAATGAACCAATAACGTTTGGCCACGTCAATACACAAGTATGTTGCTTGTATGACAACCGAACTATCGAAGGATAAACACTTCATCAGTTCATCATAACCCTACCTCAGAACATTAGTGATCGCTATGAGTGGTTGTATCTGGTCTGCTAATGAACCAATAACGTTTGGCCACGTCAATACACAAGTATTTTGCTTGTATGACAACCGAACTACCGAAGGATAAACACTTCATCAGTTCATCATAACCCTACCTCAGAACATTAGTGATCGCTATGAGCGGTTGTATCTGGTCTGCTAATGAACCAATAACGTTTGGCCACGTCAATACACAAGTATGTTGCTTGTATTACAACCGAACTACCGAAGGATAAACACTTCATCAGTTCATCATAACCCTACCTCATAACATTAGTGATCGCTATGAGCGGTTGTATCTGGTCTGCTAATGAACCAATAACGTTTGGCCACGTCAATACACAAGTATGCTGCTTGTATGACACCCGAACTACCAAAGGATAAACACTTCATCAGTTCATCATAACCCTACCTCAGAACATTAGTGATCGCTATGAGCGGTTGTATCTGGTCTGCTAATGAACCAATAACGTTTGGCCACGTCAATACACAAGTATGTTGCTTGTATGACAACCAAACAACCGAAGGATAAACACTTAATCAGTTCATCATAACCCTACCTCAGAACATTAGTAATCGCTATGAGTGGTTGTATCTGGTCTGCTAATGAACCAATAACGTTTGGCCACGTCAATACACAAGTATTTTGCTTGTATGACAACCGAACTACCGAAGGATAAACACTTCATCAGTTCATCATAACCCTACCTCTAAACATTAGTGATCGCTATGAGCGGTTGTATCTGGTCTGCTAATGAACCAATAACGTTTGGCCACGTCAATACACAAGTATGTTGCGTGTATAACAACAAAACTACCGAAGGATAAACACTTCATCAGTTCAGCATAACCATACCTCAGAACATTAGTGATCGCCATGAGCGGTTGTATCTGGTCTGCTAATGAACCAATAACGTTTGGCCACGTCAATACACAAGTATGTTGCGTGTATAACAACAAAACTACCGAAGGATAAACACTTCATCAGTTCATCACAACCCTACCTCAGAACATTAGTGATCGCTATGAGCGGTTGTATCTGGTCTGCTAATGAACCAATAACGTTTGGCCACGTCAATACACAGGTATGTTGCTTGTATGACAACCGAACTACCGAAGGATAAACACTTCATCAGTTCATCATAACCCTACCTCAGAACATTAGTGATCGCTATGAGCGGTTGTATCTGGTCTGCTATTGAACCAATAACGTTTGGCCACGTCAATACACAGGTATGTTGCTTGTATGACAACCAAACTACCAAAGGATAAACACTTCATCAGTTCATTATAACCCTACCTCAGAACATTAGTGATCGCTACGAGCGGTTGTATCTGGTCTGCTAATGAACCAATAACGTTTGGCCACGTCAATACACAAGTATGTTGCGTGTATAACAACAAAACTACCGAAGGATAAACACTTCATCAGTTCAGCATAACCATACCTCAGAACATTAGTGATCGCCATGAGCGGTTGTATCTGGTCTGCTAATGAACCAATAACGTTTGGCCACGTCAATACACAGGCTTGTTGCTTGTATAACAACCAAACTACTGAAGGATAAAAACTTCATCAGTTCATCATAACCCTACCCCAGAAGATTAGTGATCGCTATGAGCGGTTGTATCTGGTCTGCTAATGAACCAATAACGTTTGGCCACGTCAATACACAAGTATGTTGCTTGTATGACAACCGAACTACCGAAGGATAAACACTTCATCAGTTCATCATAACCCTACCTCAGAACTTTACCGATCGCTATGAGTGGTTGTATCTGGTCTGCTAATGAACCAATAACGTTTGGCCACGTCAATACACAGGTATGTTGCTTGTATGACAACCGAATTACCGAAGGATAAACACTTCATCAGTTCATCATAGCCCTACCTCAGAACATTAGTGATCGCTATGAGTGGTTGTATCTGGTCTGCTAATGAACCAATAACGTTTGGCCACGTCAATACACAAGTATGTTGCTTGTATGACAACCGAACTACCGAAGGATAAACACTTCATCAGTTCATCATAACCCTACCTCAGAACATTAGTGATCGCTATGAGCGGTTGTATCTGGTCTGCTAATGAACCAATAACGTTTGGCCACGTCAATACACAAGTATGTTGCTTGTATGACAACCGAACTACCGAAGGATAAACACTTCATCAGTTCATCATAACCCTACCTCAGAACATTAGTGATCGCTATGAGTGGTTGTATCTGGTCTGCTAATGAACCAATAACGTTTGGCCACGTCAATACACAAGTATGTTGCTTGTATGACAACCGAACTACCGAAGGATAAACACTTCATCAGTTCATCATAACCCTACCTCAGAACATTAGTGATCGCTATGAGCGGTTGTATCTGGTCTGCTAATGAACCAATAACGTTTGGCCACGTCAATACACAAGTATGTTGCTTGTATGACAAACGAACTACCAAAGGATAAACACTTCATCAGTTCATCATAACCCTACCTCAGAACATTAGTGATCGCTATGAGCGGTTGTATCTGGTCCGCTAATGAACCAATAACGTTTGGCCACGTCAATACACAGGCATGTTGCTTGTATAACAACCAAACTACCGAAGGATAAACACTTCATCAGTTCATCATAACCCTACCTCAGAACATTAGTGATCGCTATGAGCGGTTGTATCTGGTCTGCTAATGAACCAATAACGTTTGGCCACGTCAATACACAAGTATGTTGCTTGTATGTTAACCGAACTATCGAAGGATAAACACTTCATCAGTTCATCATAACCCTACCTCAGAACATTAGTGATCGCTATGAGCGGTTGTATCTGGTCTGCTAATGAACCAATAACGTTTGGCCACGTCAATACACAAGTATGTTGCTTGTATTACAACCGAACTACCGAAGGATAAACACTTCATCAGTTCATCATAACCCTACCTCAGAACATTAGTGATCGCTATGAGCGGTTGTATCTGGTCTGCTAATGAACCAATAACGTTTGGCCACGTCAATACACAAGTATGCTGCTTGTATGACACCCGAACTACCAAAGGATAAACACTTCATCAGTTCATCATAACCCTACCTCAGAACATTAGTGATCGCTATGAGCGGTTGTATCTGGTCTGCTAATGAACCAATAACGTTTGGCCACGTCAATACACAAGTATGTTGCTTGTATGACAACCAAACTACCGAAGGATAAACACTTCATCAGTTCATCATAACCCTACCTCAGAACATTAGTAATCGCTATGAGTGGTTGTATCTGGTCTGCTAATGAACCAATAACGTTTGGCCACGTCAATACACAAGTATGTTGCTTGTATGACAACCGAACTACCGAAGGATAAACACTTCATCAGTTCATCATAACCCTACCTCAGAACATTAGTGATCGCTATGAGCGGTTGTATCTGGTCTGCTAATGAACCAATAACGTTTGGCCACGTCAATACACAAGTATGTTGCTTGTATGACAACCGAACTACCAAAGGATAAACACTTCATCAGTTCATCATAACCCTACCTCAGAACATTAGTGATCGCTATGAGCGGTTGTATCTGGTCTGCTAATGAACCAATAACGTTTGGCCACGTCAATACACAGGTATGTTGCTTGTATGACAACCAAACTACCGAAGGATAAACACTTCATCAGTTCATCATAACCCTACCTCAGAACATTAGTGATCGCTATGAGCGGTTGTATCTGGTCTGCTATTGAACCAATAACGTTTGGCCACGTCAATACACAGGTATGTTGCTTGTATGACAACCAAACTACCAAAGGATAAACACTTCATCAGTTCATTATAACCCTACCTCAGAACATTAGTGATCGCTACGAGCGGTTGTATCTGGTCTGCTAATGAACCAATAACTTTTGGCCACGTCAATACACAGGTATGTTGCTTGTATAGCAACCAAACTACCAAAGGATAAACACTTCATCAGTTCATCATAACCCTACCTCAGAACATTAGTGATCGCTACGAGCGGTTGTATCTGGTCTGCTAATGAACCAATAACGTTTGGCCACGTCAATACACAGGTATGTTGCTTGTATGACAACCAAACTACCGAAGGATAAACACTTCATCAGTTCATCATAACCCTACCTCAGAACATTAGTGATCGCTATTAGCGGTTGTATCTGGTCTGCTAATGAACCAATAACGTTTGGCCACGTCAATACACAAGTATGTTGCTTGTATGACAACCGAACTACCGAAGGTTGGGAACGTTGTGAATTAGCTTTAACAGAATCAAAATTCAATTGTTATAAGCACCATTAAACTGTTAATATTTAATAGTTAAATTAAATACAGTATTGTTATCAGGTATCGTTATAACAGTAAAAAACAAATTTTGATAATTTATAATTCCTTTTTTTCATATTTTACTTTTACCCTATTATTCTAACCTCTTGTAATTACATTTGAGAGGTTTCTAGTTAGTCACCCACTTATAATCTATTTTATTTAAATCAATATTATGTTTGCTCTTTAAAAATTATTTATTGAAAAATAAAAACAAAATTTTCTTCATAGAAGTAGCAGGCAACATGAGGGTGATGTTTTCATGTTTGCGTTATAGTTTATTCTTGAATTAATCAAAAACAGTTTGTAAATTTGAAAATATGTATCCTTCCCACCATTTGACCAATCTTTCATCTAAATACACTAAAACTAATAAAATGGATTTATTTATCTGCCATCGTCAACGCATTTTTACATGTGAATACAGTAATTTAAATAAATTATTGACAGTATATTACATACTACAAATCTTGCTAAATAAAATTTCCAGAAACATTAACATGAATACGATATTAAATGTTGAATAGCTGAACAGCGAGTTATGACTCAAAATATCTCCAATGCAACGGTAAATAAATAACAATTACTTGATTAGTTTAAAAAATTCGTTTAAATATTTAATAATAGTATTTTAATAAATAATTCAATATAAAAAAAATCAAGAGTACATACAGTCAATACATCTTACAGTGACACAAATTTTTCCCGATGAGTTTTAAGGTCCTTTGCCAATGTTCTTAATAGACGGCCAAAGTTCTGAGCAGCTTTTGTTGTCTTGTCTTATCGACGTTGAACGCAAGAATATTGTCATAATAACAACTTGGAGCAAAACAATGTAAAAGTGCTTTTGCACTAACAGCACTACTCAATTAAATGTAAAGAAATAAACGGAGTACTGTTTAAAACGTATTATATATAGTGATAAGAGATATAACTTAGTTCAACACCATCTGATATCATAAATTAAGTTTTCAGACTAAAATGTTGCCGTCCTAGTTTGAATTACTAGTTCCTATTTCAAGTTAGATATTTGTTTAAATATTTATAATTTAACGAATAAGCCTTGTACGATATTTAGAAAAGCCAATACAATAAATTTGTATTACTATTACCTGTACAAATTATTTTCATTGCCATTAACCTTGTTTTTTATATGTAAATAGATTGACAAAATTATATGTGAACTAATATGCAAAACTTCATATATGTAGAAAAAATAAAACTAACACGGTTGACGGGATGTCTAGGTATTTATTTTCAGTATCAAAATGTCGTTTATAGATTAATCCAACACTAATTGGATGGTACAGTGTCTATGTTAATTACCGTAGGGTATATAATTGTTAGCTTCGTATTCTACAAGCATTGTTAATTAATTTACTGTATATGTTCAAGACATGCCCTAGCACATACGTGGCAAATGTATCTATATATATTTTAACATGTTACTTTTGTTACAGGTACATATTTTCGTACTTCTTCTAAGCAATACGGTATGTTCTAATGACGTTTCATATTTAAAATACATTTATTTGTAATAAGTTTATAAAGTATTTATATTATTTATATTTTCGATGTTATTTCGTTTTATTGTTATGATAACGCATTAATATTTGTAAAGTTTCAGGTTAAAAAAACATCCCTTATAGTAAAACAATTTAAACACACGCACATCGTTCAAGGCCAAAAGCTTAGTTAAGTCAAGAAAAATGCCATAAAAATCGTACAAAAACGCTCGGATTATGTTACGGAGCGTTAGTTCGTGTAAAATTTGAAATAAAATGATGAAAAAAATAGATTAAACACAACTTTTTTATATTATTTTACGCTTGGAACCAATCCATTCAGTTTCATGGTAGTGAAAATGGGACTGCTATTAAATTTAAAAAATACATATCAGAATTTACCTTAATAATAAATACTATAATGAGCCCTACTTAATAAACTCGCTTTTGGACTTCCCTGGTTTAGTTAATTTTGACCATTCAACTCAATTACAACTCCTTTGAACCCTAATCTCAAGACAAACTTCATCCAGAGCCCTTCGGTGGGAGGAGCTTAGAGCGTTTACAATTGTTTTGATCTAGTGTTTTAGATTCATTTTAAACGCTTGAAATAAATTATCAACCTTTTTTAACATAGTAAGGGCATACAAAACTGTAGTGTATTATACTCTATTAAGTACAAAATCATTTCAAAATCGTTAATATTTAACACGTTTTTGCAATTAAATAATTGTAATAAGGGATCTTTAGGTAGTCTAAATAAATCGTCATCTTATTAATTTACTTAATTCATTGACAAAATAGGTATAACATACACTCCAAATACAAGACACAGAATACTATGAGTAGAATATTGAACCCCAATATGAAAGATTGTAATCAATTTATAGTGCCCGGAATTTTTAAAATTAGTTGCAAAGATTTTTAGCGAATTTCCCCTATAGGGAAGAAGCTATTACCGTAGGTCTTATGGTAAGACTTATGCCCGAGACCATGATAACTTTTCATTTTTAGGTCCCCAGATGCCAAAAACACTATTCGTCCAAATTTTTATATATGTATATATATATATATATATATATATATTATAACAAAACCTCCTTAGCCTATATTTTAATTTACCTAACCTTGCTTTACATAACCGTAGCCTAGATACTCAATGATTAGTCCAAAAAATACAATTACATCATAGTTAAATTTATTCAAGAAAACAATTGAAAAATAGTTAACAAAATTACAGTTAGGACCTATTGAATTATAGTTACAAAATTATTTTTTCAAATATCTGCTCCGACTCTCAAATGTAAGATATGATGACTCTTAATCTCAAGGGCGGTTCTTTGCCATGGCACATAAAAAAATCATAATTATCAAAATTTGAAATAGCCTTAAATAAAATATCTAATAAAACAAAATTGAGTTTCCTTTTTTTTTAGCGGCAGCTACCAAACAAAGAGCTTTGCTGAGATGGATTTAACTTAGTATTTCTTCATGTTGAAATCTAATTTTCAAAAGTCTTTTACCTTGTTTCAATAGTTCTCTTGTTTAAGTTGGAAAATTTAGATAAATACAATTAAATTAAAGATAGTTTGCAATTAGTTTAGATTACAATTTAAAAGATTCAAAAGGATTAAAATATGATTATTTGGTTCACTATATGTCTCTCTTCTTCAGCTTCCCATTTCACCACCACTTTTAGATTTTAAAATTTCTCACTTCCTTCTCACACAAGAATAACCACTGCACACTAGATCTTATTCACTGCTATCACTTTTCCCAAACTTGTGTCGTACTATATGTAAACCATTTGGTAGCTGTTAATATCACGTTAATAATAAAATAAATCAATAAAAAAAAACTATTTAATTTTAAAATAAATGCATTTCATATAACAAAATTATCAAGTTGTGAGAGAAAATATTCACTTACAGAGTTTATATGCCTAATATAATTACAATTGTTATTTTCTTGCCTTTACATTAAGTAACCTCAAATTATGATTTCTTTCATACTATTAATTAAGATTCAAAAGTATTACAAATCATATACATTATAAAAATACTCAGAGAAGTGACAAAATGTGCTACAATATAACAATATCATACCTCTATGACCTCTTTATGTTGTACATCCTATCCTCACTCTATTTCCTTCTGATTGGCTCTGGCTGTCAGTTCAGTTTGAGACAACATTTCACTTATAACAGTCCCTAACCTAATATTTTAGCATTTTCATTTCAAGCTTTAAATAAATAGGCCAATCTGTACCATTTGGGTTATTAACTTCTTCCCTACATATTAGAAACTGTTTTTATACTACACTGTCTTTTTAGTTTGTTGGAAATATAATTTGGCTAGTATGAAAGGCTAAATTTGGTTCTGACAGATTGATTAGATGGGTAGTCCTAGCTTGTTATGAAATACTTAATGATATGTAGGCTTATTGTTTCTTTAAAAAATACATTTACATAAATATTAAGGTTAGCTCCCCTAAACTGTTAAACATTTTGAAAAGAATAACTTAAGGTAGATACAATCTAAGTTAGGGCCTAAGTTTAGAAGCAGGTTTGTACATAGATTTTACATAAATTTGTTTCAAATGTGTAGGCTAATTAGAAGTAAATACTTAAAAACATGTAGGCTATGTATGTACTGTTATAATGCCCCCTCATTTATTTGTAAAAGGAGTTTACGAATTGCACAAATAAATGATTAAACTGGTTGGAAAACTAGGTCATATCAATCTATACAGTAGTTCTTGCTGTAGGCTAATGTTTCATTTGTAACTATAACTCTATTTACACTAAACATGTATGGAAAGTAAAACATAATGGTAATAAACATTTTATGAAAACATTACTAAATAAATCTTAACTAACTTATTTAAAAAATCTTGAAATAAACACTGCATAGCCTATGTCCTACCTACTGCTGTTGTTAGGGTCAAATACCTTGTAGGCCTAGTCTTTCTTTTAAATGTTCACTTATACTGACTTCAATAATCCTTCGTTCACTGGTGAATGTCTTTACAGTTTGCATTTAAATCCACTTTCACTTAAATAAGCGTCCTTTTATCTTTTTAACTAAAACTTGGGCAACTTTTGTTACACATATAGGCTCATCTAACTCTACTTAAACATGATTGACTAACTAAACTAAACTAACTATTTACAATGTTCTGAATCTTTTAAGACTTGAAATATTGTAGGGTCCCTTCATACATAGGCTAAATTTATTATATAGGCTATTAAATTTTATTTCACAGACTGAATTTATCTGAATTTATGTCTTTGTATCCATACAGCAAGTTTATTTAAATTTTCCCCTCTATCAGAACTTAACTAAATTATTACTTCCATTTTTTAATCTATTAAATTGTAATTTATTACTCCGTCTTCTTCTTTATCTTCTTGATTTTGATTACATTGCTTCCAACTCACATCTTCTCCTCCGAACAGCTGGCATTCCAATCCTAATTTATTAATCTTCTCAAACTTAACTTTGTTTATTTTATCATTATTATTATTCTGGCTTTGCCTATCGCTCTGCGATTCATTACTATTTATATTTATTTCTTGCACACTGGCACTATTATTATTTGCACTAATATTACTCATATTAACTTTATCATTATTAATTATTATTATCTCTTCTTTAAAATTTAAATCAATACCTAACGCTTTCAAAGCATCCACTCCTAAAATAACTTCTTGTATGAGAGACGGAATAATCAAATACTGTAGTTCCTTTTCACAATTAAGTACACGGCTTTTTATTAAAATTGTCTTTCTAATTCTTTTGGACTTTTGGCCTGTTGCTGTGATTATATTCATGTTTGTAACAGGGAAAGTTTCATAGGGTTGTAAATTTATTCTATTTAATTCAAACCAGTCTTCGTTTAAACAATTTACGGTTGAACCCGTGTCGATTAATGCAGTTGCTTCTACATTATTTAACTTAATTTTAATTTCAGGGCAAGATATTCTTTTAATATTTTCAGTTTCACAATTTTCTTCATTTAAAAGCCAATCTTTGTCACACAATATGTTTGAAATTAGATTATTGAATGTAGCTTGATTATTTATCAAATTAGTTTTATTTTCGGGATTATTATCATAATTACGCGCCAAAGGATTCAATAATTACTTAATGAAGGTCTTTCAATATTTACAAATCCCGGTTCTGTGGAACCTTCAGCGCTTACAGTTTTCCCTGTGTCGGACTCCCCCTCTGAACTTGTCCTTGAGGTCTACTGTCGTGTTCTCTGTTAGGTGGTCTATTATTATTTGTAGGTCCCTCGGAGTGATTCCTATTGTCTGTAAATCTTGGGTTATTATTCCAATTTTGATTTTGCCTATTGTTGTTTTGACGATTGAATTCAGGTCTTCTGTTATCGTAATAATCGTCATTATTATAATGTCTTCTCCTTGGTGAGTTTCTCCTGTCATGTCTCTCGTCCTGTCGATCGCTCCACATTCTGTCGTTCCTTTGGTGGTCTCCTTGGTTTCTGTAACGCAGTTGGCTGTTTTTTTCGTCTAGGTCTTCCCTGGCTAGAAGTTTTTCAAACCCTCTAATAGTACACACGTTCTGTACTCTCCTGGCATCTTGTACACGATCGCTGAATTGTTCGCTCAGAAATTCGACAATTTCTTGTTCCTGCATTTGTGGAGTCATGTTCTTTAGAGTAAGTACCCTATCAATAAAGTACTCGGTTCTAGTGAGTTTTCCCCCAGGTCTATATTTTTCGAGTTCCAATCTACGTTTAATTCCCCGTTGTATGTCAGTGTTCCAATACTTCTCTAAAATAGCCTTTTCGAAATCGTCCAATGTCTTTATGTCAAATTTAATGACTTGCCACCATCTTGCAGCACTATCTTCTAATACGTTTTCTAGAATGTCTTCAAACCTAACTTGATCTTTGCCTCTTCGGTTTTCCAATTTTTCGATGTGCCGTCGAAATCGATTGATAAATTCTACTGGGTTTCTTTCTCGTCCATTGAATTTTAAGTTAGGGTCGTTTGTTTCAGTTCCCTGGCATGTAATGTAAATTTCTTTACTGCCCCCTAAGTTTGGATTTTGTGAATTCCTTTCAACCTTTTCTAACTTTTCTTTAATGTGGTTCGTGTCCTCTTTTAAGTTCTGAATGTCATCTGTCGTCTTAGTAATACCTTCCCTAATTTCTCTTAGATCGTGATTTATGTTTGTGAATTTCGCCTCAGTGAATTCTTTAAATTTGTTATGATCGGAAATAGATTTTTGGTTTTCCTTTTTGCATGTTCGTACTTCTTCATGTAAATCCTTTGTAAGTGTTTGACATATGTTTATACTTTCTTGAACACATTCTTCCTTGGTATTGTTGTAAATTTCCCGTTGCCTAGCCTCAAGTTCACCAATCTTTTGGTGAATAGTCTGGATTATTTTTTCATTGTTTGTTTCAATTTGTGCAACCATTTCCTGGTGTAGTTCTTGCGTGATGTTCGTTATTTTTGTTTGAATTTCGGCTAGCTCTAATTTTTGTGTTTCGAGTGTGCCTAAAATTTGATCTTGGGTTTGGTTTAGTTTTTGTTCCAAATTTTGTTGGTTTTGTTCAAATTTTTGTTCAATTTTCTGTTCCATCTGTTGTAGGAATTTTAATATGTTCCCCAAGTCTGAGTCGGTTTTATGTGATGTTGTTGGTGTTTGTGGTGTAGTATTAGGGTTTTCTGGGTAGTCTCCTCTGTCAAGTCCTGTATCGTCTGGGTGTTCTTCCGTTTCGGATGTGTGTTCTAGTTCTGTATTTTCGATCACAGTTGTGTTATCTGTAGTGTCATCTTCTCCTACGTTTAATTTTTCTACGCCTAACTCGTCCACGTTCCTATCTCCGCTCCTTTCCCTAATTTGTGACCTAGTCCTAGCTTTTTCTGTTTTCTTTGGGTTTTCTCGCAAGTTATACTGTTTTTCTTTCTTATCAGCCATATTTTAATGTAAAATTGGTAAATAATCAAAATAATCAGTAGTTCAATTTAGGCCTAAACTTATTCTTAGATTAATGAAGCTTATTATTTCCCTAACTTGTCTTATTATACACAACTTATGCTAATACTACTCTTAACTTAATGCTGAACCACAAATTAATAGCCTACTCCAATGATTATTTTCTCTCTTAATTAAGTTACTATTTTTATCTGCCTTGGCAAATCCCCTTCACAATGTATTATGAAATAATTAAATTTAGTTTAATAATATAGTATTAGTTATAATACTATTTTGTTCTAGGCTACTGTCCCTAAATTTTGTGCCACGCGTTGGAGCGCCAAATATAACATAACCTCCTTAGCCTATATTTTAATTTACCTAACCTTGCTTTACATAACCGTAGCCTAGATACTCAATGATTAGTCCAAAAAATACAATTACATCATAGTTAAATTTATTCAAGAAAACAATTGAAAAATAGTGAACAAAATTACAGTTAGGACCTATTGAATTATAGTTACAAAATTATTTTTTCAAATATCTGCTCCGACTCTCAAATGTAAGATATGATGACTCTTAATCTCAAGGGCGGTTCTTTGCCATGGCACATAAAAAAATCATAATTATCAAAATTTGAAATAGCCTTAAATAAAATATCTAATAAAACAAAATTGAGTTTCCTTTTTTTTAGCGGCAGCTACCAAACAAAGAGCTTTGCTGAGATGGATTTAACTTAGTATTTCTTCATGTTGAAATCTAATTTTCAAAAGTCTTTTACCTTGTTTCAATAGTTCTCTTGATTAAGTTGGAAAATTTAGATAAATACAATTAAATTTAAGATAGTTTGCAATTAGTTTAGATTACAATTTAAAAGATTCAAAAGGATTAAAATATGATTATTTGGTTCACTATATGTCTCTCTTCTTCAGCTTCCCATTTCACCACCACTTTTAGATTTTAAAATTTCTCACTTCCTTCTCACACAAGATTAACCACTGCACACTAGATCTTATTCACTGCTATCACTTTTCCCAAACTTGTGTCGTACTATATGTAAACCATTTGGTAGCTGTTAATATCACGTTAATAATAAAATAAATCAATAAAAAAAAACTATTTAATTTTAAAATAAATGCATTTCATATAACAAAATTATCAAGTTGTGAGAGAAAATATTCACTTACAGAGTTTATATGCCTAATATAATTACAATTGTTATTTTCTTGCCTTTACATTAAGTAACCTCAAATTATGATTTCTTTCATACTATTAATTAAGATTCAAAAGTATTACAAATCATATACATTATAAAAATACTCAGAGAAGTGACAAAATGTGCTACAATATAACAATATCATACCTCTATGACCTCTTTATGTTGTACATCCTATCCTCACTCTATTTCCTTCTGATTGGCTCTGGCTGTCAGTTCAGTTTGAGACAACATTTCACTTATAACAGTCCCTAACCTAATATTTTAGCATTTTCATTTCAAGCTTTAAATAAATAGGCCAATCTGTACCATTTGGGTTATTAACTTCTTCCCTACATATTAGAAACTGTTTTTATACTACACTGTCTTTTTAGTTTGTTGGAAATATAATTTGGCTAGTATGAAAGGCTAAATTTGGTTCTGACAGATTGATTAGATGGGTAGTCCTAGCTTGTTATGAAATACTTAATGATATGTAGGCTTATTGTTTCTTTAAAAAATACATTTACATAAATATTAAGGTTAGCTCCCCTAAACTGTTAAACATTTTGAAAAGAATAACTTAAGGTAGATACAATCTAAGTTAGGGCCTAAGTTTAGAAGCAGGTTTGTACATAGATTTTACATAAAGTTGTTTCAAATGTGTAGGCTAATTAGAAGTAAATACTTAAAAACATGTAGGCTATGTATGTACTGTTATAATATATATATATATATTTATATTAATTATTTATATAATTAATATATATATTAATTGAGCATTTATATATATTTATATATAAATTAATATATATATATATTTATTATATATATAATAAATTTATTTATATATATATTTATATATATATATATATGTGTCCGTAAGCACGATAGCTCTCGTAAAAAGGTCTGATCTTAATGAAATTTGGCACAAATGTTTAAAGTACTATTTATTTGAACGAGTTCGAAAACTAGACGAATCGCACCATCCAAAGGGGGGTTTTTCGGGGGTTTTGTACCCCAAAAATAGGATTTTTGGGGTTTTCACATGACATTTTTATTTAAATCAAATTTTAATTTTTTCCATTTAATTTAGCATAAAAAAACAAACAATTTGGTATTTTTATCATCGCTCTACGTCAATTGGTTCCTGAGATATTGAAAATGCTAAACACAGTACGTTGTCTAATGTTATTCTTATGGATAAAAAGAAAACATGTATATCTCGCTTATTTATGAACATAAACTGACAAATTTGGTATATGGCTTCATCTGGTTGGGGGTTATCGTTGTTTGCACAAAATACAAAATTTTCACGTATGGTTCCCGTAGCAGCATTCCTAGGTAATCGGTCCCCATGTTATTCTTATGGAGAATAATTAACATGTTATATGTCGCTTACTTATAAATGTTTATGAATGAGACTTGGTATGTGACTTTACTTAGATGAGTTCTGATGATATTTGCATAAAAACCCATTATTTTGTGTTCCTTGTTGCAGCAAACCTGCGTACTCATCCCCAATGTTATTCTTATGGAGAATAATTCATATTTTTAATATCGCTTGTTTGTGAATATATTTCTCATGAATCCTGTTAAGTGTTAATGTGTTATGTTATATATTCATTGGAAATTCGCTGAGTATGCAGGTTTGCTGCGACGGGGGTATTATAGTTTTATATTAGCCAAACAGTTAATTTCGTAACAAATTTAAGAACTGAGAAAAGCTTGGAACCAAAAAGGTCTATTGTCGCCAAACATCAAAACTATTATATTAATGAGGTAGTGTCTGTCTGTACATTTAATGAACTAGCTATTATAAGGATTACATTTAACTAAAGACTGTCACTGTTTTGTGAAAAATTTTGTCTACTATGAGTTCTCACTCCGTTGCGAAGCACGGGCATAACAGCTAGTATATTATTAGATTACCACATTTTAGGGAATATAGAGGACAACCAAGATGTACTCAAGGATTGTTAGAAAGGAAATTATATGAACGCATGGGAAGAATTGTTTATTTATAAAAGAAGTGTAGAGAGAGGGATATTGATAAATAAACGTAGACATTTTGATTCTGATGCCACATACATGAACCTCTTTACAAACCTTCTTCTTAGTTAATCGAAGAGTCGAACTGAAGTGGTCAACAATAACACATATAAGTCAATTTTACGTTAGTTTATCACAAAATGAAACATGTTCACCACAGGCAGAACATTCATCACAGTTTTTCTGTCACTAAATACAATTTATGGGAAGTTGGTTTATCAGGCGGGAAAGCTAGAGCATGCATCCGGGTACTCTTAGGATTAAAAAGGTATACATTTAGTATGTACTTTACGCAATATTCTGCACTTAAATTTAGTCCAAAATATTCGTTTTTCAGTATTGATTGAACCACAATTAAAGTATAGAGTCACTGGCAGGATAAGGAAAGTGTTATACAAAGCATTAGTCAATATTTATGACAGAAAAGTTCTGAAGTAAAATTTATAAATTACCCTTGCTAATAACTCCTGTAAAATAAGATTTACTGATTGCACTTCCTCTAACTTTGCTGGCTTTTCTTATCTTGAAATGATAAGAATACTCTGCACATTACCATTGCCCCAAGTCAAACTTTGTGGTGATAAATATGATCTACGGCTAGTAGTTTCCAAAGTTTGCAAGTAGTTGGGTCCTCTTCGTTGGGAAGTCGTGTTATCACAAACTCTGACTTTTAAGGATTAATTTGGGTTGTTCGTAACAAAATAATGATGCACTGAAGTAGACGCCTAGCAAGCCTAACAGTTAGTGTCTTGGAATTTGGTGCAAGAGGTCACGGGTTCGATTCCCGGGGAGCCCATGAGACTTTGAGAGGTTTGAACCGTTGTCCTCTAACATCGTAAAAAAAACTCTGTAAGACGGCCATTAAGGTAAACAGTATATCAACTTGGAGTGCAAATTGTTATTGCCATTTAAAACGTGATTTCTCAAACAAACGGCTGCAAAATTAAATATTATTCCTGGTATTTGGAGATATAAATAATTTGGCCTTAGCTTTTGTTAAATAAAATGTGGAAAGTGTAAGTGACATAGTGAAGTGAATTTCTGATTACTCTATTCGGTAAAAAGATATGCCGAAGTAATGAGATACCGATTTAAACTGCTTTATCTTGTTAATAAATTCATACATCCAGTTTCAAATCTGATCACACTTGTTCTCACTACCCAGCTAAAAAAAGGTTAATATTATTTTATAGTTCGATGAAATTCAAAATATTAGCTTGAAGAAGCTGTAATTGATGTGTTTTGTTAAATATATATTCATCAGAAGCAATTAAATAATAAATTATTACAATTACAATCCGTCCTTTAAAATTTAAATTTGAGAGCCAGGGGGTAAAGCTCTGTAGGTGGATATTTTTTCCAAAACCCCAAAAGACACACCTAGTCTATAAGGCCTTCATATTACACCTGGTTGTTCACCTAATACTCAATTGTGATACCACATTGATTCTGTCATCTTTAGTTGGACCTTAGTGGACTGGTCAACATCGATTGTCTTGTACCATTCCTTATGTATATTTACACTGTTTTATGTAATCACAATATAGGTATAAATAAATTGTTTGTTTTGTGAAACGTAATCTATTGTAGCCTATATAAAGATTTGCCGATAGCAACTCCACAAAAACTGACTTTTTACTAAATAAATAGATGTTTTAAAATTGGGTTTAAAAGCTTTCAGCAAGTTTGCATCAATTACAATCGACTCTGTCCACAGTTCACCTCTGTCGTGGTCTGAGGTTCGTCATTATCTTGGAACGTGACCTGAAGGTGAAAAACTGGCTGACTCAATGATTACTTCTGCTAATACAACCGTTCTTAGTTTTTAAGGTTCAAGCAACGACTAGATAAATAAAAGAGATTTACTGAAATACAACATTTTTGTGTTAGATGAAAATATAACCGATTAGTGGTTGTTCATTGTGGGTTTCATCCAATTGCAATAACGAATTATTTATCCTCCTAAAAGAAAAATCTGTTAATTATTAAATACCTAAAATGTATCAACATAAAACTAAAGTCTGCAAACAAGAAGTTGAATATTACCACTCACCCAAGGGATTAGTGTGTTCAGTGGATCTTTGTTCGGGCTTAGTATCACCAAGGGCTAATGGTCACCGGCCAACACCGAGGTTCAAGTTGAATATTACCACTCGCCCAAGGGATTAGTGTGTTCAGTGGATCTTTGTTCGGGCTTAGTATCACCAAGGGCTAATGGTCACCGGCCAACACTGAGGTTCAAGTTGAATATTACCACTCGCCCAAGGGATTACTGTGTTCAGTGGATCTTAGTTCAGGCTTAGTATCACCAAGGGCTAATGGTTACCGGCCAACACCGAGGTTCAAGTTGTGATTTTTAGCTTTGTTTTTAATTAGTTCGTAGTTTGTAATTAATGATGACGCAAACCCCACGAAATGCGTTACGCAAAAGCTGTAACGTAACGCAAATATGGACATATCACAACGAACATGAGTTACTCGCTCTGAATTCACAAACTGAGGAATAGAGTATGGAAAGAAAATGAGTGAAATTAACCTCTTTAGTTGCTAAGTTGTAGAAATTTGGGGTACTTAAATTAGTCTTCTCTAATACTTTATCAACTATAATTTCTAGAAAAAATTCATATTTCGTTATATTCAACTAGATTTATTCTTCCATTTTTTTTGGTTGCTTTCTCAGTTCAAAATTCAATACACATAATGAATATCTACATCATTATTAAATATAAACAATGTCGAAGGAGTCTGCGGTGGCTCATTAGGTTATGAATTATTGCATAGGCCTAGAGTGCATCTATACACCGCAACATGGCCAAATGAATAGATAGTGTATTATGAACCGTATAAGCAGTCAATAAATGTTTGTTAGTTGTTTTCCATTAAAAGTTATTGAAAATTAAGTAAATACTTGAATTGCTTGCTGTAAATGTATCTCCTTCTATTTAGACGCAAACTACTAATACCATTAAAAAGATATACTACTATGGAGTATGGGATATATACTACTAATTTTAGTAGTCGCTATTTGATAGGTACGTACAAAATAAATCAAATTATAAAATGTTGCAGTTTTAATAAGAAATTAGTTTATAAAGAAACCCATCATAACGTAGATACTCAAGTAAAATATTTAACAAAAAATTTAAATCAAATATTAGAATAAGACTTATTCAGTGCAGTAAACCTAGTTAAGTACTTATTAAACGTTTCAGAAAGTTTATAATTGTTACATTGATTAATAAATGTTATATTAATCTTAGGCTTGAAAAGTGACTATATAATTTTATTTTATAACCATGACACTGAATCAAACTAAATACTCCATTATTTTGTAACACATAATTCATAAATAGAATTGTGGTAATGGTCAGGTTAATGTGTAATGTAATCAACAAAAAACGCTTAAGAGAATGTCTAATGTATTTTCGGGTTCACTTTTTTCGGATATAAAACTTTATTTTTGCGGATGTAATAATGTTGGTGACAGGGCTTGCTGTTTTGTCCCATTCCCCTCCTGTCTGCATCATAAACTGAGAGTTAATTCGTTCCGGCCGTGAATTTGTGTGTACAGTTTACCTTTGATTTGATTGTTTCTGAAGAAATAGAGGTACAATAATTATTTCCGATTATACATATATTTTTATTTTATAGATTTAATTTTATTATGTTTTTTTTCTGGTCATACATGATAAAGAATCAAAAATAAAGTATAGTATTGAAATATTAGTTTATAATTTTAAATTTATAATATCTGATCATTCGAAATATTATTTAATTTATTATAATAGAAACATTTTAAATGTTATAAAGTAATCTTTTTACTTGTTCTTTAATGTTTAATGTTTAATCGTGATTAGAACAAATACATAACAGTATTTACAATACTCTTTATAAAACATGATCTCAAATAAATTGAAAATACCAAAATCTATTAATAATCAACTGAAATATGACTGCAATAGTCATATTTCAGTTGATGAAATATGCAACTTGTCACAGACCCACCGTGTTAAATCCAATAAATGTATATCTATACTTTATACCTTACACAAAAATTAGCAACTGTATTAACTGTATGTGTTAATCCGTATTCTATTACATTTTGTATGTGCTTGTTTTCGCGTAGTTATGGATACAATTATAAATAAATTCCTTATTTATTAACTCTTTAAAATCCTCCCGTTAAAATTTCGCTAAGGTTAACCACAACTTGTCTGAACTAATGAACTTCATCAGAAGCTTATTAAGTTATTAACAACTTATACTATCTTAACTTTAGTAATATTTTTACGATCGAAAATTTGAATAGATTTAATATATTTGGCTTTTAAATATTATCATAACCGAGAATTTACTACGGTAAAAAGCTGAAAACGTAAAATAAATCGGAGATATATAATTAGACTTAAAAAAACGTAATCAAATTTGCATAGCGATTTCAAGAGCACCCTCAAGTGTAATGTTTTTTTTAAACACAATAAAGAGACACTCATATGAAAAGGGAGTAGGATGGGCCTTACATGATGGATTATATTTTAGTGTTTCTAACCTTAAGAATGTTGGAGAGAATTCGGAAACGTGCTATTTACTAATTTGCTACATAATAATAATTTACTACATAAGGCTGTATTTATTTATTTTTAACGGTAATATGAAATGGTGAACAGACATTATTTTTCTACAATAATAAATGTCATTAATAAATGAACACTATGCAAACCGTGTGTCTATAATATTTAAAATTTCACAATAACTTTAACAAAGACGCTTTAAGGAAAGTGCATTAATATTTGGTTATGTTTTATGCTCCATATTGTAACCAGTAACCACCAAGTATAAGCAGCGGCGGGTTTTATTGATTTTTATAACCTTATAACATAAATGTAAAATTGTTATTCACAGCTTATGGAGCAGTAGCATCGGTGGCAGGAATAAGTTTATGATCGCACTACCTTAAAACTTCAAATAATCAAATCTATGAGGTATCTTTAAGGATGAAGCTCTATTGAGTGATATTTCAACAGAGCGTCAGTGATTTCTTGTCATTTGATGGCATTTTTATATTTAAAAAACTAAATCATAGAGGAATATTTGTTTATTAATTTGTATATCGGCCTTTCCGAGGATCTTACTATGAATATGTTTGTCTTTTCATTTTACATGCAATTGAATTTGTAAATAGTGATCTCAAATTATACACTGGAACTACGACAAACTAATGGGCATAGTTTTAAAAGGGTGTATGATGATTTGAAATAACCGGAAATTTCTTTAAGACATTTTGTATAACCATTTTTATTTTATCGGGAGATATCTGGCAATGAACGTAACAAACATACTTAGGTAACAATTTTTAATAAACCAATGTTGACTCCTCTGAACCACGGGGTAATTAACCATTATAAGATTCTAAACCACGAACAACCTATAATATTATATGTTTAGTTTAGGTGTGATTAAAACACGATCGATGACCTGTCTAATATAAAAGATCCTTTGTTCAATAAAAAATTGGAATATTTAAATATTTAAACTAATACATTGACTCAATAAGATTATGATTTGTTATTTTATGCTATTTTCATCAAACTGATATCAATTTTTTTTTAAACAAACATTTAACATCAACCGTAACACAACTACCTCAGTACTTACCATAAGTATTCCAATTCTTTAAACCCAAAATAAGTATGGAAGTAACACACAATGGCGTATAAAGCCACTTAAATTAAGGTTTAGTTTAATCTTGGAGCAACGTGGACGTGAAAGTCGCTATCAAAGCGCCTTCTTGTACCTGATCCAAGTATTAATGTCACGGATACATGCCACTTCACTGTCACTGATAACGTTTAGAATAACCACCTCTATTGGTTGCCACACCGCTGTCGCTGTCCACTTTCTTTGAAAACTAAACTTAGTGCTCCATGAAATGTGTGAATATTTCGTTTTCAGCTTTGGCCTATTACTTCCGGGCAGAAAAAAGCAAGAGTTTTCATAACTACACCTTACAGTGGATTTATATAATTGAGTAACAAATATATAACCTTTGAGATGTTGCATTTTTATTTTGGAGCTATATATATTTTCAAGTTTCGAACATACTATTGAATGCTACGTGATGTGAGTTTGTTACTATAACAGGTTTAAAATCGGTAGGTAGCACGAGTTTCCCATTTTATTTCCATGCTTTAAAATTTGCGTTTGAAAATATGAATGGAAACGATTTAATATTACACGTGATTGTTGTTAAATAGATTGTTACGTACTCTCTTGATTTAGGGATAAACGTGAAAATAATTGTTTATTTGCATTGTGCCTGAGGTTGCGTTAGCCCAGTTGTTGCAACTTCATAGATCGTCCCGGTTTGGCTGTAGTTTATTCCATTTTATAATAATTAACATATATATTTCTTTGACATACTTCCTATCTGATCAATAATTCATTGTGTGCTACAATGTTATGCAATCCATTCACGTTTTGCATTATGACGTTATTATTGTGGTTATAGTATAGTATTGTGGTTAGTTCAGTTATACTTTTTTACTTCGCCTGATTTTCTAGTGTTTTCAATTTGCATTATTCTGTAGTATGTCATTAAGTCTTATTACATAAACAAGCACAACTTAAAAATAACCTCGTTATATAACTATCACAGACTTTACGTTTTAAAATGTTAGTAAGCCTGGTGGTCTTTGTTACTAACCACAAAATGTTGTAGAAAAATGCGTTATTGTAACCAACATAGCGCCATTCTTTTAATTCTTAAAAGGGTTTATTTTTTAAGTATACCACCAAGTTAAAATAATTAATATATAATTACCTACAGTAAATTACGACTGGAAATCACCAATTAAATGTGGTTTAAGAGAATCTATAAATTATACATCCAAGCATTATTTGTAAAGGGACTGATTTTTAACAAAGAACTTACTAATACAATGTACTATAAACCTATTTTTATTTACAAATTACTTCAAAATCCAATTGAATCAATAACAAGCAGATGGCAGATAAGATTAAATTGTTTAATTCGGCCATATAATTCACGAAATTATACAACAAAATTGGTCCGGTATAAAACTGATTTACAACTGCAGATAGTGAATCATATAAGTAAATTGGCGGATGGAACTTCCCATAAATCTTACTAGTTAAATTGGTCAGAAGATTCATGGTAGGGATACCTCTACCCTAAATATTAAATCACGTGGTGCCGGATGGAAGAGAAAAGTGTTATCGTTTGTTTTTAGAAATGGTCGAAATATCTGATAATCGTCTTAAAAATAGTGGAACCGTAAATTATATTTCATTTAAAACAAACTAAAAATTAGCTATTTCAATTTTGTATGCCAATAATGTTGCTCTACCGTAAAATCCACGGAAAATGTTCAATACAGGTTTAAAATATGTGTATTAAAATAAAACTATATAGGAAATGTGTCCCCTGCAAAAAAGGTTCTTTAAAAAGTATTTAGAAACCATTTTTCATACTTGAGCTAATATTCTCTACACATTTTGGACAAAATAATACCACCTCATTTATAAATTTGTGGGGGTAGTCCCTTTTTTCAAGTATTGTTTTAAGTATAAGTGTATTACTCGATTTTGTCATTGTAAATAGTTTAAAACGTTTTTTGACACAAGAAAAGTTATTTGCAATTCATGGGATATGATTTTCGATTACGAAATTAACAGATGGTTATAATAATAGTGTAATAGTTCAAACACGGGGTAATCCTCTTGCTTGTCGTTTTTAATAATCCCCTTCAAATGTATGTAATATTTGACTTAGACAACAGGACAGTATACATTTACATTAGACACATGTGCGGCTCTCCTCTGCGAATTAATCACAAACCAAACAAAGAACCCTTCTGTCACTGGCCTCCAAGATTAATGTGTTTAGCTTGTTAGTTGTATGCTTCTTTGTTGTTTCACATATAAACAACTCTTCATTTTCCGGCTGTCTACTTTGTCTACTGAAAGGCCCGTCCTCTATTATTTTGTAAAACTCATATGTCATCTATCACATGTACGAGTGGTTTTAAAATAACAGGATGACCCAAGCTAATTGTTTGACTAAATATTGTAAATAGTATATAATTTCTTAATAAAATTAAGTTGTATACATATTTCTACATTGGTTCAAAAACAATTTGACTTCGTGAAAACCATATTCAGTTTTGAAATCCCTTCTTCTCGCATGTTTTTTACAAACATTACTACCAACTTATACATCAGACTGCGAAGTGGAAGGTAAGTTAGATTAGGGTTCTCTGTTTTTTTTTTAATATATTCCCTATTAAAATATGACAAACGTGTATGTACTAATAAATTTTACCGCACAGCAATATTATCTCTACAACCAATAAAATATTTGCATAATTTTACAGTTAGTAAACCAATTATATAGTTTAGCCTACCTGTTTCATGCACTTCACATGTCCCTTTTAAAATACATTGTTTATCTCTCAAATAAAAACATAGACACTAAACGCGGATCCACACTTCCCGCGAACACTCCTGAACATTCGCCCGAACTCCGAATGTTCGGAGTATTCTCGGGAAGCATAGAAGCTCTTCGAACTTTGATTACGGGACGGAATGTTCGGGAAAATGTTCGGATGAATGTTCTAGAAAATTATCGGTTGAATGTTCAGGCCTGTTCGCGAGAAGTGTGGGACATCCTTAATATTACGATGACGTATCAACTCTTCCAGAGAGAACTTTTGTATATGGTTCATTAAAACTGTCAAATTAAAAAACGACGTACTTGTTCGAATCACTAATCTTAATAGTATTTTGCCCACTCTTATATAAATTCCTTGGCAACGGTTGTATATCATTATTAGTTTATCTTAATATTTAATTGATTTGAAATACTATCGAACGAATGTCTAAACAACGCTTTATTTAATAATATTTGCTAACATAATAATTTCAAAATGTTTATGTAACTTTTATAGGGCGTATGTGATTTTATTAAGTATACAACTTACTTTAATGGTACTGAAAATTTATATTAAATTGTATTTTTTTATCATTCCATCGGCAATACACCAATTTACATTTCAATTCATGATGATGACTACAATTAATTCATAATTAACAAGTTAACAAAACAATCACACCAGTTAACAAATGCAACAGAATAGTGAAGTAATGAATTCGTGGGTGGGAGTTAGTATAGAAATTAAATCACGTACTTTGTTTTTTGTACGTACAACTGTTTAGAAAGTGAAGATCCTACGTGGCATTAAATCACTTTTTATTAAAGAAATCGATATATCCCCATTAAATGAAAAACAAAATAATTTGCTATGCAAGTTTTAAAAAACTAATTATAATAACATCTCCGACTATATGTTCAAAAATCAACACCTACGAAAGCCAAGGTATTAAGAAGGATGTTTAAGGCTATTTAACAAGCTTTTTGTAGTTTTGTGATAGTAGGAAAGTATTTACAGTGCATATTAACCACTACATAATACTTATTAAATGGTTTAAACCAAAGTTGTTTAAACCTAGAATAAATAATAATGAGAATCAACTGGCGTATTTTTCATATCACAACAAATCATTATAAAGTTTATATTGCAATTTTAAACTTAATGAATATGCTGATAGGATAAAGCAGCTTTTATTAATTATCGTTTAAACACTGAAATAACGGAATAATGAGTCGTTTTTAATGTTAAAGATATAAGATAGCAACAAAGATTAAGTAATTAACCAGCTCTAAGATTCATGGCCCTTTCTAAAGTTTAAAAAGATAACCAGATTTATACTTTCAAGTCCATAACTTTTGTTATTAATTACCTCTTATCTTATTGCTGGTCAAACGTTTACTACCTTAATTATGTTCTTCTTAAATTTGTATCGTTCTTCATAATACTAACAAATATAGGATAATCTAATACGACTTTACATTAATATATTGTTTTTATTTTTATACATATTATACAAACTGAACAAACTTTAATTTTTTAACTAAAAACCTGTAGTTAACACAACTATAATGTTTTGAATAGGTTCGGGAATAGTTGCTTTAAATGTTTCACTGAGATCATTTTCAAAAACAATAGATTCAACTTAAGGGTGATGCATTTAATCATTCATTGTTCTGAACTCTAAACTCTTGATTAGCGAATTGACTTAGTTAACTGCTTTGCTTTGCACGAGTCCTCCATAAAAACTATTTTGATGTCATCTTAATAATCAATAAATTTCTCTAAAATGTTTGAAGAGAGTGTTATAATCCAATGTTGCCGTGTGACTATGAAGCATTAGTTGCCGTATTAAACAAATTACACATCGAATCTGTACACATTGATAAATCCGTCCATATTAAAAAATTCAACTAAGATGGTATTTTATTTAGCAAAATCTCTTTCTTATAAAAGTATTCCTCCGTAAATAATCACCATTTTGGAACCTAAGAGAAACGGAATAATACAACATAATGGCATATCAACAATTACTCTTTATACCAGCACTCATAGCCAAATGATAGGCCTACATTAACACTAACTGAAGTGGCACTGAATAATTCATACAATTCAAGTGAAACAATGAATCTTCATCGAATTTGGTTATTTAGTTATTCCTTTGATCAAAATAGATTGTTCCAATTCAAATTGCTTATACAAGACGGTGTTTTATTCGTATATTTATAGTACAAATAAGCAGTAGCAGTTTTAACACTAATAAATATACCAAAACATAAATAAAGTTGAACCAGCGTCGTTTTAAAATTAGTTATCAATGGAATATGAACAGGCGAGTTGTAATTGTTTTGACGCAAAGTCTTAAAAGCTCGCCATGCGCCAATTGTTTTAAATCTTTGGCAGCTCATTGTGTCACATTCAGTCTTCTTTCACTCAAGTGAAACGCAGCGGTTTTCAACTCTTTGCAGAGTTTTAACGGTCCATTACCCACACCCACTTTACTTTGGACAGTTCGATTTCATTTTGAAGTTTCAAACCTTTTTATATACCGTCAAAATTTTAGATTTTATACTAAAGTAAAAAATAAAAATGCAAAATATTCACCACTTTTTACCTAGAAAGTATCTTATTTAATATTAACACGTTACGTTCTTCTTTATCATATATGGCAATATGACTAGTCGTGGGTTTTATTCACCATCGATTTTATAACTTAAATTTTACGATTTATAAACATATTAGTTTTTTTAATAACACATGAGAAAGGTCCCTTAAGTCTAAGCTTAGTCATAAAATCACATGTGGTAATGTTATCCAATATAATTTCAATTTTGCAGCATAGTGCAAACCACAGTGATGTTTGATATGTGTGTACTATGTAAGGCCTTAAGAGTCTTCATCACCGGAAGTTGCCTGACGCCATCTTGGTGTTTTGTTCCATAAGGCCAATGTTAACTTTGTGCCTCCGTTACTCCTCGCCTGATCGTCACAAACAATTAATTTTGGTGTCAAATTAAAGGGTTCGTTGTCCTCTAGGGAAATGCAATAGTCGAATTTAGATTTTGTTACAAATTGATGAGAACATGTACAGTGTTTCAGTTCAAAATTAAACTATTTATTATGAAAATATGGTACCCAAATTAAGGAATTCGACATTGTATTTCCCTAGAGGACGACGAACCCTTTAATTTGACACTAAAATTAATTGTTTGAGACGATCAGGTGAGGAGTAATGGAGGCACAAAGTTAACATTGGCCTAATGGAACAAAACTCCAAGATGGCGTCCGGCAACTTCCGGTTATGAAGACTCTTAAGTTAAAATCTTTCTCCGTAATTAATCACGAGCATAATCACAAAAATAAAAACGAATGTTAAAAAATTAACAAATGTTGAAACATTATTTAAGAGATTGACAAGTTTCCAGTTTAAAAGTTATAATAAACAAGCAGAACAGAGAATATGAAACAGTTGACAAGTTTCACACTTAAATATAGTGAGATGTGATCATTCAGCTGTTCACAAAGGTGTTGTCTAGACACTAGTAACATGTTGTGGTTGAGCCCTCTGACACATTCTCACTGCCACCGCTACACGCCGCTGCTGCGCTGCTGTTTGTGTACTCACTTTGGCTGACTTTGATTTACCTTACAACAGAAGAACTGGAACTATGTTTCACATGGCTAGCCTTCAGTTCACAATAGATGGGTAGGTCATTCGATTAAAAATCTACTATCGTATTATAGACTACAGATTATGTATTCTAAGAGGTATTGTTCTAGCCCTTTGTTTTGTAACATAATACAAACCGATTTACGTGTAAAAAATAACAACTGGTTCTGCAGTTCACGACTAAATTATAGTAACCTAACCTAACCTAACTCCGCAGATAGCTGTATGGTGGCGCTTCGTTGATCAAAACATTAAAAAATTAATACATTTTGATCTGAAATATACAAATTGAACTTTAAAATCAAATCTAGACCTTAAAAGGTAAAAGAAAAAAATAACACTTGAATCCGAACGAATAAATAACACAAAATTGAAAAATACAGACCCAAAAAAGTAATCAGCAAAAGTAGAATATAAACCCGGGACCACATAATAGTGGGTCAGATACTGTAGTCATTGGTCCACCATAGGATGTCGATCATTGGTAAAGTCACAATTTAACAAGTTGTGATTTTCTAGATGCTTGTTGAGAAGTCGGCGACGATAATTGGGAGTCTGTAATACAATAGTTGATATTTAATCGAAGACCTACCCATCTGTTTTGAACTGAATGCTATCCTTTTTACACTAACTAGCAAGAAACAAAAGAAATTACAATTTTACTTTAAAACTAGTTGAATTTTTTAATTGGGTTTATGTTTTAATAATCTATCTGGTGTATGATATAATTTCATCTCGTCTTTGGTTTGAAATCAATCAGAATACTAATTTAAAATATAATTATTGTAGTGCACTTCTAAATGTAAAATGTGTATCATATTTCCCTTTATTGTAATTTTAAAGCCTTGACACTTAGCAGCAATATTTGTTCAATCTCACCATTTATTTTTCCTTTTGGGTATCCACCAAAATGCAAAAAAATAAATTATTGGCTTAACTTTGTCAGTCAAGAAACCATAAACATATATTTTCTAGACTGCTGAATGGTGGTACTGTATATTTATTTTATTCATAAAAATATGTTTGAGTCTAACAAAAGCCTCCACACTAGCTTCTGCAATGCAGGAAGCAAAGCAACAATGAGGACGAAATGCTCTTCGACCCATAACATAATGGCCGTTTGTAATTCCGTCATCGAACATCCATTTAAAAAGTTTTTAAGATTTGTAATTCGTATTAAAGTATTACAAAGGCTTTAGTAGTTTGATTTTTTCTATATATTTAATTCTATATTATAAATTTGTCACAATAACCATAATGAAAACAAGTTTAACTCCTAGTAATGTGTTTATTTTGTTCTATGATTTTACCTGTAAATCCATTCTACTACTAAAATCAACCAATTAATATATAGGCCTATTAATATAGTTATTACTTTAATAATGAAAACTGTAAAATTAAATGGACATTATTACATTCGGTTAACTTTAGGTTAGTAATTAGGTTGTAATTACTGGTAAAATACATAAAAAGAATGGTTAGTGACTGAGAGAGAAAAAACAGTTAAAACTAAGGAAATTGTAAATTTGTATATTAATTATTGACAGTGATGTAGATTAAGTTTTCTTCTGAAAATGTTATAACTTATATGAACAAATTGAGGTGCTGCTTAGTGGAATTTCCGAACGAAATGAAACCCCAAATATAAAAGATGTATCCATCGGCTGTACTGGAGTTTTATTTTATTTAAATTTTGTTATTTTAACTGATAACGGGAATAGGTAACTCAACAACTCACCGGAGCAACAATTATCTCTCTACTCAGTTCTAATGACCATCTCCCACAAGCTATTAAAAGCAACAACGACCTAAACAAAAAAAACCTGATGGTAGCAAAAAGTAATTGCAAAAACGGGACCAACACGAACACTAGCTAATGACCTTTGTTTGCGCGGAGCGGCGAGTTTCATTACACCCTTTATTAGTAGACTGTCAAGGACGTTTTATGAAAATAGGCTTGGAACTTCATTACGGGGAGTGTACTGTTTGTGGAATGTTAATTTATACGGCCATATAAAATACTTAGAGTTGTTTTCCAATTACAGCTAACTCATCACTGAAAATGTATAATCACTATCATTATTTATGTATTGCGTAATTTGCCTCCTAGATTGAAAATTTACTTGAAGTAATAGGTAACGAGCATGAAAAGATACGTCACCTATTACTTCATATTATTTATGTATTAGCCCCATATTCATTCTCGTCTTACCAAGCAGCATTTGCGACTTTGCATTTACTCTTATTGGAGTATCAACTGCATTATATATGAGTTTTAATGGTAATATTTTCTTAACGAAACCAACAGAAATCTGCATTGAAATCTAATATTTTCTTACTTATAGAAGTACATGGTGAAGAAGTACCCCTTGCATTTTGCCATTTATATTTTATTTGTTATACGTAGTTCATGATGATATAACAAGTGAATCATTATACTCCTCGCTTAGTTGAATCACAGTCCCCTACAATTTTAGTATAATAGCTATATAAGCTTGATTACTTTGTATTGATACAAAATGTATTTTCAATGGTAGTAAAAAGCAATAGATTTCAGTAATGTAATGAGTCTGTATTTTGTTATGGGTACCAAACTAAAAAAAAAAAACGGGTTTTAATGGTGCTAATACTATTGAGTGGTTTATCTCAAGAATTAAATCACTCAATTAAGAAATTTTACAGTTTATGTAATTAAAGTCTAGGGGAAATTTTACTAATGAGTATTTATAAGCGAATGCCGGTTCACGGTCTCCATTTTCATTTACAGACAGTATAGTGAGGGGTTTACTTAAACGGTATGGTTACGACACTACGTTGTATAACAATATAAAAATTAAATATGAGCATAGTCATTCATTCTTGTGTTAGGTACATGTAATTCTGACATGAATATGTATGTAATATGCATATGTATCTGAATATTGTGTTCCAAATTAAATATATATTGCAATTTATGCAAATTGTTTATTTTAATGTTACAAGCTAGTTTAAATTATAAGGTAGATTTATAATAAACAAATAAATAATATTAATAAATAACAGACACAGTACAGAAAAGTATTTTAAATATAAAAAATGGCATTTAACGTACAACTAAGAATTGATAACATAGTCAGTACATTCCAAGCGATAAGTTAAAAACAAGAAAAATATCATCACAGTTTAAAAACTTGTCAAATTGAGTAAAACGCCTTGCTCAAGAGACACCATGATAAACGTTTTTTAAATTAAATTAAATCTAAACTACGGTAATTTACTGGAATTTTAGTAAAAAAGTTAATCTGTAAATACTTGTGGCTGTTAAAGAATTTACTTAATCTAGGAAGTGGAGCTTTAAAATCACAAGATCCTCTAGAGCAAATATTATATCGTATTTACTATGAAGTCAAAATAAACGATAACAATTAACTGTTTGCGTTCATAATTAAATAACAACTCAGTACAAGAAAACTAAAGCACACCATTACAAGAATCGTCTAAAACTAGCCAGTCAGTTGCAAATTGCAAATATGAACAAACTATATGCTGCAATAAAATTGCGTGAAAGGAGTAAAGATTTAGTAAAGGAAAATCAAGAAAGGCAAAACTGTATTAATTTTAGAATTTATTAGGTAATGATCAAAAGATTTCATCAAATATTTTACATAGGATTTGATCTCATGACATCACCAAGATTTTTTTGCATTTGAAACATCGGAAATTAAATTATTTATGTGTCAAGTTATGAAGATAACTGGCAGTCCATTGAACTAAATAATTATGCACTGATATACTTCTCTATAACTGTGCTTATAAATAGAAAAGTGTCAAAACCATTTTAACCTATTAAGATACTACTTACTCAATCTGGTGTGTTATACTCTATCTGGGAGTAATTACAGTGATGTTAAATATTGACGATAAATATTAACACCGAAGTAAATAACAACTTTGACATTTGCATTCTATTTACGTTTAAGAATTTAAAGCATAGCTATAAATTAAATGGACTGTGGAAGCTAAATTATGTTTGCAGTTTTAATCATTTAAAATCGTAATAATCCAACGGTTGATAACTGGACAGTGCGAATGTGTTACCTAGACACACCCAGTAACATAGCCGTTGTGCCTCACGACACATTCACGTCGCCGCACCACAACATGCAACGCAGCTGTTTGTCTCTATCCAATTTGCCTGACCGTGATTTACCTCACAAAAGAATTACTTCAACTCACTTTTACAATTATTCTAACTTTTGTATTAAAAATAAAATAAAATTTAGCTGTTAAATTGTATTATTGTGCAACTTCGAACTTTTTTTTTTAACTGGTGTCTTAAGTTCTACCTATTTAGTTTATAAATATTTGTTTTGTTTTAGTATGTATCTGATTTAATGTTATACTCACTAAGATTCGTATATCAATTTTATATCCGATCAAATCCAGTAGTATTCATCCAGGTTTTTCATTTTCAGCTAATTTCCCCAATAGGATGCTATTAATATCGTAGAGCATGAGCGTAGACCGTTGGCATGATTAGATCTAAGCCCAAGACCATGCCAATGTTTTATCGACTTCTGTTCTCAGGTGACAAAACCACTATTCCTTTAAACTCATTGAAAAGCACATACAATTAGCACATGCACTTTGCATCGTCATAACTTTTGCAAGTATCGTTTGACGATTAAATTAAATAATCTACAAATGTGTAATGTAGCATTCATGATAAAAATTCAAAACCAAACATAGTTTATGGGTTTTTAAAGAGTTTAAACGTTATTTTTGTATTTTTGACTATACAAATTTGGTTTTTAACCTCCTTCTTGAGCTCAGAATAAAAATAATTAAGTATTTTCAATAATTAACTTAGGCTAAGTACTTTCGGAGAAAATCCGATAAAAATTCTGCCACATAAAATATATGAATTAGAAATGTATTTAAACATTTGTCTTTATGGTTTAGTGTATTTCAGGTTTCAAACATATCTGAGAGTTAAGAAAATTTATCACAAAACCCACTGCAATGCAGTTGGCAAAACAACAAAGAAACGAATTGTTATCTGACCCGTAACACTATAAATGTGTATCATCCAAACATCTGACATGGCTAGTTGTGTTGAATATTGGTGAGATCAAAAGTCTTGTTTAATATGATATATCCCTGTACAGTTCATCTATGCAGAAATAAACCAGTCATAATAACGGGTATTACGGAATACGGGTAACGGGTATGGTGAATATTGTTTCAGTATTATTATTATTATTATTATAATATCTAAACAGTTACCTCAATATTATACTATATACATTTACTTCGTATAATTCTGTAAATAGCTGTAAACCCCGTAGTAAACGATCATTTCCAAAGGTTCACGTCAGCTACTAGGTAGCTAAATATAAATCGATAGGTAATAATAGGATGATTTCCCAATTTACTTAAAATTGGTTTCTTTTGTAATTACCTGCATATTTCTATGTCGTTACGAAACGTTTATTGGCTAAAAATCATGCTAGCACTAACTACATTATAATTCAACACCGAAAAGCCATGAGATAAACACAATACGTAGACTAATAGTTCAAATCCTTTGCGTTTCCATTTATAATATATATATATATATATTGTTCTTAGTTCATTGGAGGTAGGTACAATCTGAACTGTAACTAACATGTTCTGACACTGGTTAGATTGAGACTGGACTGGTTATTGACGGGATGTTTTCCTTTTTGACACAGAACATTATTATATAAATAAACTTATTAATTTTTATCTAAACCATTACCAAAAAACTGGGCTATTATAAGCAACATCAATTTTACTTGTATACATGTACTTTAATACATTAAGAGAAAGAAAATTTTATAAAACTCCAAAAATAAACTTTGTGAAATTTATTTTTGTATAGTTTTAACTTTTAAAAGTCAGTGCTCTTAAATCTGATCCAAAATCACAATCCAAAGAAAAACATGGAATCGAACTGACGGAAAATAAAAATAAAAAGTAATTTAATAAAAAATATAAACGTACAGCTAGTACACATTTTAGGATGTCTGTAATGTAATTATTACTATATCTGTGCTGTTCTAGGATTCTTAACTAGGAATTTATGATTTAGATGTAATAATGTAAATGAAAACAAATATGGTCATAGTAATCAGCAGAAATAGGCGAATGTCTGTATGTCTGCTGCTTTGCAGTGAAAATAAGTATTTTTCATAACCATTTTAAACAATATTATTGTAAATACAAATTAGAATAAGTAAAGGAGTTTCTAGTAAAAAAAATAAATACCCCCGTAGCAGCAAACCTGCATACTCAGCGAATTTCCAATGCATATAAATTTATCGTAATACCACACAAAGCCACATACCAAGTTTCATCACTATACATTCATAAATAAACGATTTATGACATTTTAATTCTTCTCCATAAGAATAACATGGCGGCTGAGTATGCAGGTTAGCTGAAATAAGGAACACTAAAAATGGGTTTTTATACAAATATCAATATAACTCAACTAGGTAAAGCCACATACCAAGTTCTATTAATTTATGTTCTTAATTAATGAAGATAACACGTTACTTATTCTCCATAAGAATATCATGGGGCTGAGTATGCAGGTTTGCTGCTACGGGTACTATAGGCCAAAAATGGGTTTTTGTGCAAATATCAATAGACCACAATGAAATGAAGCAATATACCAAGTTTCGTCAAGATAAGTTGATAAATAAGCGAGATATACAATTTGTCTTATCCTCCTTAAGAATAGCATTGGACAACGTACTGTGTTTAGCACTTTCAATATCTCAGTAACCAATTGACGTATAGCAATAATTAAAACATCAAATTTTGCATCTTTTTAAGCTGATTCCAATGGAAAAAATAATATTTTACTTTTTCAAAAATTATATGTAAAAAACTCAAAAAACCCATTTTTGGGGTACAAAAGCCCCCCAAAATACCGCTTCGGATAGGCCGATCTGTCTGGTTTTCGAACTTAAAGTCATAAATGCTGCTTTACACGTATGTACCAAATTTCATCAAAATCGGAACTTTTTTACGAGAGTTATCGCACCCACGGACATATATATATACAGTTTCGAACGAATGGTGTTTTTGGGGTCTGGGGACCTCAAAACGAAAAGTTATCATGGTCCCGGGCCTAGGTCTTACCATGCCGATTACGGTAATAGCTTCTTCTGTATAGGGGAAATTCGCTAAAAAAGGAAGAGAAAAGGGGAAAGACAATAAAGTGAATGATATTGTGCTCATATTAATGTCAAGGAAAACTTGAACTACAATCTTCACTGCCGTAACGAGGAGAGGAAGCAATAAAGTTTCTAGTGGTCTCAGGATCAAGAGAAGATCAAATAGCAAACTGCGACGAAGCTGAGCAGAATAGCTATCCGACTAGGACATGTTCTCTTAGTGTAGTATTGTAGTATGGTATGTAATAGTCATATGGTTGTTGTACTATTACATAAAATATGTTCAAATTTTTTTAATGGAGATTTGTGAAAAGGATAGAAATAACAGAGAGTTATGCAATTTAGTAACACGAATGTCAAAACTTTTTCGTAGAAAAGTTTTAGTACTTAGATCTTATTATTCATAATTTTGGATATTTATACCTTATATAGAGGATAATCCTCATTAGTCTATGCCTCTATCGATTTGAGATGATTTTACGTACCATAAAAAATTATTTTCCCAAGCTTTAAGTAGGTTAATAACAATTCATGTATTGGTGTTGTTTTACTAAGCAGTTGAAACCTGAGATATTATAATTATTTATTTATTCAACAGAAACCAAGTTCTACAATATATAATGCTAAAGAATGTATCATGCTACAAGATTATATGAAATACAATGCGGGGAAGGTTCCTGTAAAATAGGTAGCCACTAGCAAATCGGCACCAATTATGACCACATGTTATTCGGTATTTGTATACATCTAATTCTACCCTATTTTGATTCATAATTGTACTGTAGTACTAAATCACTAAAACAGATTTAGAACTTTTGTCAGTCTTCAAAATATACGGTAATCTTCAAGGCAATTCAGTAGAATCCTTCCAACAAAAATATCAAATACACCTAATTATTCCTACGCTTTGATGTAAACAGTAAATCTAAGATGAATAAGCCGCATCTTCTCTGCTTAACTGATCAATGAACTTAGGTTATTTGACTAAGGCAGAAACCCTTTGAACTGACAAGACAAACTTGTACAATGTTCCACGGTTAATTGGAAAAATGTTGGCAAAATTTTTATTGAGATTGAACAGCTAAATCGAACACAAACTTTACTCTAAGACCAATACTCGAGAAGTACACTAGAAAAGGATTAAACTAATAATAAAGTAACATAAGTTCGTTGAGATCACTACGCATAATTCTATAAACACGTAAATATGTATATATATATATATATATATATTTAATCACCAGTATTACTTCTAAGATAGAGTAGATCGATTAAATATAACTATAACTTTGACTGGTTCAAAGCGTTTAGTTATTGATGATAACTAGGCATATTTTAAAATTAAAATTAATAAAAATTGAAAGCAATGTTATCGCGAGTACACGGCTCTCGTGTTGGTTTACAAGACTGGACATTTTCTCTCTTCTTTATTTTTATATTTTGTATATAAACTTAAAGAATATGTTTGCCTTACTTTGCCCGTCCACATAGACTACTAATCTGAGCGTGTAATATATCCATCATATCGGGACGTGAGAAATTACAGTACGAGTTTGAAAATTGTATATGCAGAGTATATTCAAATGTTTATATTCAATGGTTTAGCAGAACTGAAACAATTTACCTGTCATGGCTGGGATTTGAACCCGCGACAGGGCCGCTGCCATGGTCTCGAGGTCCACAGGACCTTCCCCACTACGCCAGAAACAAGCCTATTTTACAGTCCATATTTTACAGAAGTTGTGGTTGTTTAGATATATGTTTATATAAATGTTGGTTTAAATGACAACACAAATAAGCAACACATTTAATTGACAAAACACAAAACGTTATTTTCCTACTAAAGGTGGACATAACAAATGGAGATGCTTAACGTTTTATAGGGCCTCATTTCAGTTGACATAATAAATTAACCGTTACCTTGCCTGGTTTTATCACCTCCATTAACGTTAAGATTGGAAAGTTAACCACAATACTAAACCGCAGTGGAGCTTTATTTTAAATAGTATTATTAGTTTCACATAAGGATTGACTGTTTAATATGTGAACTTGTAACATCCAATAAACCTTTTTTTAACTTATTAAATTATTTTTATGATGTAACTTTTAGGAAACATAAATTATACTTATACGTTATTTCCATACGTTTTATATAAATATTATCAGAAACAATAGAAAGGTTAATTTTTTGGGGTTACTTATTCAGTGGTCCAATATTTATCTTTTACCTGTACGTTTGATTAGAATTATTGATTTTAATTACTAATTTCAATATTATTTACATTTAAATACGAAAACTTAAATACAAAGTACAAAACAGAGCCAATGTTTTGGAAGCGGTTATGATATCCCACGAGAGTAGACAAAACTATGTTCCTTTAAGGTTATTAAAGTTGTCTGCTCTTATCGGAGCAGTATTAACTTGTTTATTTATATATAAAATGGCATTACAATTTCGTTTTAATAGACATTTCCTTGATATTGAGCATGATATCTCAAACTTTATTTCGATCGTAGTAGTAACACAGTTTACATTTTAAATTTTGAAATAAAACATCAGAATTCCAAAAAAGATTAAATTGTTTCTGCCTTTTACCTTTGGTTAAAAGAATATTAGACTTAAACGTTAGTTTAATTTAAGTGGTTACTCTTTTTTAGCCAAAGATTTGATTCCGATTAGCTTTTTCCAAAAATTCTAAAACTTGTAACTGATTACTTACAATCAAAAGCTAATGAAATTAAAAAAACGACACATTAGAGTTAACGTTGTATACCTAATATAGCCAACTTACAAGTATTTACACATTTAAATATAGCCAGCGGATTAACGACTGACCTTAAACAGTGTAAGGCATTGAACAGTTGCAGGGTAGAATTATAAAGGATAGAGGAGGTTTAAGTGAGAATTTTACGCATTTACTATTAGTAGGTGGCCACACTACAACGCAGGTTTTTTTTTTAACTATTGTTTTTCCCTCTTAAAATATCTGATTTGCATTCCTTCTCTCTTACTAAACTCACATGTCAGAATTCGAAGGAAATTGCCATCAAGGTAGTTTTGGTAGGCTGGACCAAGAAACTGAAAATTGAATGCTTAGGATGAAGCTTTATAAAAGATGAGGTGAATATAAAACCTTTTTGTTCAGGGACAGGAAAACTGAAGCAGTTAGATGCCACCGTTTTGGTCATTCTGCCGGTATCTATATTGGACGCGTACCTCACACTTGGTCTTACTGTCCGTAATACTGCTTTAGTATTATGCCACTATCTATAAAACCAACATACAAATTTATTTGTGAATTATTAATATCTGCAAAAATTAAGAATTCAACTATAATTTCTTGGACAAGAATGATATTTAATATATTGATTCAACACTGCTGATTGAACAGCAATCATAAGTGCCCTTAGATGAACTTGATGAAACAAACTTTTGAGAAGACCTAAACAAGATTGCGTTTAAGATAATATTTCCTCTACCTTTACATTGTTATGTGATTAAAATGCGAAAAAGTTTAGTAAGGTTTTCAGAAGGAAGTAAAATTAGCATAAATTTGTGAAGAAGTTTGGAAAAAACTAGAGATAAATATATTTAGACCTTACTTGACCATAAAATTGAAATATGCCCCTATGTCGTCTTAAAGGATTTCGGGTATCCTATAAAAAGGAACAAAACTAATTGGGAGGAAAATTTAAGCCATACACTTACTATTTTTTTTATAATAACCACTCTGTGAATAATTTAACTATTTAATACCATCGTTGAATTTAAAAAAATAATATTATATAGATTATACGTGTATATATATTCGACTGTATATATGTCTGACATACGAGGCTTGTAACTGAAAACCTGGATTGGTGTTTAAAAATTCAAAAGCTTGAAGCTACAGTTAAAATAATACTTTACTTATGTCAACATAGTTTTACAACGAGTTAAACGATAGTAAAAATAGTCAATATATATAAAAAACTTATTCTGTTTTTCTGTATAGTAATAATTGTTATAATGGAGCATTAAATGTAGATACACAATTGTACTTTAAATAGAATTGATGAATATTGTGATTATATTATTTGAGTATTGCACTCATATTATATTATCAGAACCTAGCCGACGCAAAACGTTATCTCAAATAAAGAATATCATAATCAAGTACTCTGAGGCTCAGGGGGAACATTATTATGTCATATCACAGACACAAATAGGTCAAGTTTCCTGCCTTGTCAATAGTATTGCATTTGAAAAGCCTTTAGTTCCAAGTATTTCAAATATTTTGGAATATTATATACCTGAAAATATGACAAATTTCCTCAGATTACTTGATTGAGTATCTATGCTTATTCATGCAGTGCAAATTTTTGTAAGAATCCTTTATTCCTAATTTTTCTTGAAACCATTATTCCAAATGCTGGACAAACAATTCCAGCCTCAACGCTTGCACCTCAACTTATCAGGTTTAAAATCTGTGCTTAAACCATTCTGAGATGATTCAGTACGATTCTTTCATGTAAACCAATATCAGAATGTTTTACCTAAATGTCGTGCCCTGATATGTTTCATGGGATAGGAGATTTTTTAAGATCCAAGTAGAATTATTCCAATAATATTGAAAATATTAGTTTGCCAAACGATTTTTATTTTAAGAAACAAGAAAAACTGCTGAAAATACTTTTCATTTTTATTTGGATACAACATTTTCATACTTAGGTTTTGAGTAAAATTGTAAACATTTGTAAAATATAACGATAGTCAAGGTAGTAAATTAATTTGTTTTAATAATATTTGTGTTGTGTAATTACTTTTATGTGTAACGGATACTGAAAGTCTGATGAGTGGATTAGGATAAACTGACAAAGAAACACTGAATTTTATTTAGAGCGATTTGATTATGGTTTTATATAAAATATTTCGTACTGGATTCAAATTAGGCCAGTATGAAGTCTGAGCTCAGGTTTCGCATATTAATACTGCTGAAACATTAAAAGAAAAATGGATTGCAATAAAAAACTACATTGGGGCTTAATATCACCAGTCTCTTGATCAATAAATCAATTTTTCATTTATTTTGCAATAGATGTCTATTTGGTAAAATACATCCATCATGCCACCTCATCGTAAATAATATATTAAAAGATAAACGTTCTATAAAACAAGTATAGGATTTTTTCCAGTTATGAGAGCACATAATGTCGGGTATAAATGTGTAAGGAATTGTAACACGTGTAAGGTGGGGAATCTTAAAATACCGCCTGTTGGTTGACAAGGGACGAGCGTTAAACAGACGCGGTATCCTGACCACGTCCTTGTAGTTTGGTGGACATCTTTATTGGGCCATACCTTAAACTTAGAGCGACTGACATCAACTGCTTTATGACCCATATATTTACATAAACTTGACGTTTTTTCCACTAACTGAATTGAATAAATATATTCTTAAAATATATCTATGCCCATATCACGGTACCTTTATGGTATCGTTTGTTGCAAGTGTAACTTGATTTGTTATTAATAAATAAAGTAAAACTTAGTTTTGGCAATTTCATTTAGGCTCAATGGTATTTGAGCTTTAAAGTGTTTAACTATAATCATGAGTAGCACTGAATTTGTTTATTCAAGCTATATTTTATACCATTATTCTATATTTGTACGTTATGCTCAAAAGTGTTGAGCGTACTATTGTCAAATGCCCTATTAACCATTTGACAATGCATGGTTAATAGGGCCATGTATTTTCATTACATAGGACATTGTCATTTCCTATGTAACTATTCCCTATTAAACTCCAATAAGATGTAATAGTAGAATGATGTAATAGTAGTACGAAGTACGTTAATTTTCAGAAGTCAGTACAGAATTATTTATTAAAAGATTTACGGGAGTATAATAACAAGATAAATATAAGGGCCATAGGAAAATAGATTCCTGTAAGTAAAGTACACTATAATGATGTACGAATTACTTTTCACATATACAATATCCTTTCCGGCCCAAAGGTCAACGAGTTTCCCAGCAGTGATGTACATAAGATTATTTTTAAATTAAGGATTTTTCTTTAATGGTTTAAGTTATAAGAACTTTTCAGTAAACAAAGCACTTGACAGTTCTCAAGGTCGACTTGGAAGTTGTAACATGAACTCTTCCATTACAGCGGCACGTGGACTGGAGGCGGGAATGTGGCTCTTACTCATAGATATTGTTACAGCGTCACCCCAGCCGTAATGTTTAATGTAGGCCAACTGCTGGATAGTATCCTCGTATTAATTTGTTATTGTCTGGTTACTCTTGAGAAATATTATTCAACTGAATGGATATTTCACATTACCTTGAGGAGAATACAGGAAAACAATCAATGTAGAGCTGTAACAAAACAAATAAAATCTTAAGAAATATATATATATATAAATATATATATATGTGTGTGTGTGTTTGTGTGTGTGTGTGTGTGTGTGTGTGTGTGTGTGTGTGTGTGTGTGTGTGTGTGTGTGTGTGTACAGTACATTGTTTTACTTGCTGAATTATTTCTCTATTATTTAAATTACCTCCGTATCAATGCTATTATTTAATCAAATTTGGTTTTGTGAGATTCTGCTATTGACGATCTATAAAATTATTATTATTATTTCAATCTAAAGCTCTTACCTACTAGACGCCCGTGTGGTTTAGATGCATTCACCTTCAGGGCTCTGATTGATGGGCTTTTAAACTTCCAATGTTTATCCTAGGGAATAACATATATAAAAAAATTAAATATTTTTTAGATGATTTAATATTGATTTGGCTCAAAACCAAAACAGGTGGTTTAAAAATAATATACAGTATATAAAAACTAGCGAAATGGCAACAAAATAATAACTTATAGAACTTTATCCTGTGTGGTAGTTTCATACAAATTTATTAACTCTATACGTGTAACTGGCTTCACTCGTTTTAAAGTATAATAAATTACGTTCGCAATGTTATGTTATTACTTTAATTAGTTCAATGATAAATAACTGGATATCCACATATAACTGATATTACAGAACAATTGGCTTAAGCTCACATCATGACTAGAATAAACTGGAAAACACAGAGTATTCAGGGAAATCTATTAATATCGGAGGTAACAGAAAAGCTTTTGCATAGGCGATTACAATAGCGTGCAGTCAGTAGGGACTGGTGACGACCACAGTTTAGTAGGAACAATAGTCTGCCGGCCTACCTAATCTATTGTGGATGGATAAATTCCATTAATTAAATACACTAATTACACTAATTAAATAAACACATTGTATTTATATTTTATGATTTATTTATCTTGGCCAGAATTTACAGATTATTTAGAGGTAATTTTACAGTAGACAAAGAAATAAACCACAGACAATCATATCTAGAAATAAACCGAAAACACAATCTTTACGATACGGCCATATTTGAGGACACAAACTGGAATTGTTGCCAATTGTTTGGCTCAGCTTCTGGGTTTATGTTTTCAGACTTTATGCCGTCAACCCCTCATTACCATCCAGCAAGTTTATTTTTACACCCTATGGTTTATGCATGCTATAAGCTTAACTTAAAGCTGGGATAAACGCTCAACGAGGGTATTCCTGCTGGTAAAATATTGTTTTTAAAAACTGTATCATTTTTGTGGAAAGCGTATCTATGAGTTATTTTGAATCATTTATTTGCTTACAATATATTATATTTAGTCCTTCATTACTTCATATATATTTACATAGTATATAAATAATATATTATTTAATACCAATTGTACAGAACTTACACGTTATAGTCAAAAAAAGTAGTAGATAAAGGGGTTTATTACTGTAACTAATTTGTATCACTTCGCCTTATTACTTTTAAATCATAAGTAGGTTTAATCCTAAGTGTGTATATTCATTGCTATACCTGCAAGAAAAATCGGGAAATAACAAATGTATTTACTTATGTTATTAAAAATTTACAAACCAAATTTTTAAATAAGTTGAAGAAAAACTTGTATTTTTAATATCAAATAACGGCTTTTTATATCATATAATGTAAAATAGTTTTTAAAATATTAAAAAAGTCTTATGTAGATGAAAATCAATATATATATTAAATCTAGCGATGGTCTATTTAACCTTACTGGTCTGTCCAATAAAAGCAAAAATCTGACAGTTTTGGTTCTAGGGATTAAGTTTGACAGAACAAAGTGTTACATCAAACAACTAAACAGAGAATTACCTTCATTTACAGTTATATGACACTCATGTCTTTAACTTTATACAACAAATCTATTTTATCATAGACTTAAAGGATGTTGAATAACGGCAAAGATCTTAAAATGCTTAAAGGCAATATAAGACATCGGACAAGCAGGGTTTATTTCAGCCTTCTCCGACAGAAAGGAAGAAGGAAGTAATAAAGTTTCAAGCTTCTGAGCCTCGGGAGGACAACAATAAACTGGTGTCCCGACAGACAATGCAGTAGGGCACGTTTACCGTAGTGGTGTACATTATTTAGGTATGTGGGCTACTTAAGTGAATTATGAGGTACTCTAAATGAAATTATAAACATTTTAGATATTAGTTTATTTTTTTGATAAAATGAAATGTATGATAAAAAAAATTTAATTTATTTATCATGTCGTATTCAGTGTTTTGTTTAGTATTTTAACATGAGATGGTGCAGAATATATTAATTATATTAATGTGGTAACGTGTACTGACTACACATATATGATTTGCTGGAGTAGAAGTTTAAGTACTGTTTTGACCATAATAACAAGCAGATTATTATTCTTTTTTGTTATCTCGTTTCTGTGGCTCTTATTTCGATACTTTTAACTGTTCTTAATTATATTTTACTACATTTAAAAGGTACACGAAAAACCAGAATACATATATGAATTGGTCACCAATTTCCTTCAAGTTATTGGAAAATCGTACAAAATCTTTATGTGTTGAACTAATATGACGTTTTGAATATTTGTTAGAGTAAGTATTTAAGAGGACCAGAAGGTACTTATATTATTAATTGCTTTCTCTAATTAGTTTGGTAAATATGCATTGTTAAATTTGTTTTACCCAATAATAACTCGTGAAAAGAGCAAATCCCAATAACAAATCGTATTAAACGTCTAAGGTAAGTAAAACCTACAATGTTACTGTAATACTAGAAAGCCATAAAGCATAAGTTATAACTAGCAATGATAATTAATGGTGTCTCTATATATGGGTTAGTATTAGTAACAAATTACCAAGCGGTTTTATGGTAGAGCTGTTTCATTACATAACCAGTAAGATCTTTACGATTTATTATAATTTCTTACTACGAGGAGCAGAGGATAAACACTTCATCAGTTTATCATAACCCTACCTCAGAACATTAGTGATCGCTATGAGCGGTTGTATCTGGTCTGCTAATGAACCAATAACGTTTGGCCACGTCAATACACAGGTATGTTGCTTGTATAACAACCAAACTACCGAAGGATAAACACTTCATCAGTTCATCATAACCCTACCTCAGAACATTAGTGATCGCTATGAGCGGTTGTATCTGGTCTGCTAATGAACCAATAACGTTTGGCCACGTCAATACACAGGTATGTTGCTTGTATGACAACCGAACTACCAAAGAATAAACACTTCATCAGTTCATCATAACCCTACCTCAGAACATTAGTGATCGCTATGAGCGGTTGTATCTGGTCTGCTAATGAACCAATAACGTTTGACCACGTGAATACACAGGCATGTTGCTTGTATAACAACCAAACAACCAAAGGATAAACACTTCATCAGTTCATCATAACCCTACCTCAGAACATTAGTGATCGCTATGAGCGGTTGTATCTGGTCTGCTAATGAACCAATAACGTTTGCCACGTCAATACACAGGTATGTTGCTTGTATGACAACCAAACTACCGAAGGATAAACACTTCATCAGTTCATCATAGCCCTACCTCAGAACATTAGTGATTGCTACGAGCGGTTGTATCCGGTCTGCTAATGAACCAATAACGTTTGGCCACGTCAATACACAAGTATGTTGCTTGTATGACAACCGAACTACCGAAGGATAAACACTTCATCAGTTCATCATAACCCTACCTCAGAACATTAGTGATCGCTATGAGCGGTTGTATCTGGTCTGCTAATGAACCAATAACGTTTGACCACGTCAATACACAGGTATGTTGCTTGTATAACAACCGAACTACCGAAGGATAAACACTTCATCAGTTCATCATAACCCTACCTCAGAACATTAGTGATCGCTATGAGCGGTTGTATCTGGTCTGCTAATGAACCAATAACGTTTGACCACGTCAATACACAGGTATGTTGCTTGTATAACAACCGAACTACCGAAGGATAAACACTTCATCAGTTCATCATAACCCTACCTCAGAACATCACCGATCGCTACGAGTGGTTGCATCTGGTCTGCTAATGAACCAATAACGTTTGGCCACGTCAATACACAGGTATGTTGCTTGTATGACAACCGAACTACCGAAGGATAAACACTTCATCAGTTCATCATAGCCCTACCTCAGAACATTAGTGATCGCTATGAGCGGTTGTATCTGGTCTGCTAATGGACCAATAACGTTTGACCACGTCAATACCTTGGTATGTTGCTTGTATAACAACCGAACTACCGAAGGATAAACACTTCATCAGTTCATCATAGCCCTACCTCAGAACATTAGTGATCGCTATGAGCGGTTGTATCTGGTCTGCTAATGAACCAATAACGTTTGGCCACGTCAATACACAGGTATGTTGCTTGTATAACAACCGAACTACCGAAATAATCACTTCATCAGTTCATCATAACCCTACCTCAGAACATTAGTGATCGCTATGAGCGGTTGTATCTGGTCTGCTAATGAACCAATAACGTTTGACCACGTCAATACACAGGTATGTTGCTTGTATAACAACCGAACTACCGAAGGATAAACACTTCATCAGTTCATCATAACCCTACCTCAGAACATTAGTGATCGCTATGAGCGGTTGTATCTGGTCTGCTAATGAACCAATAACGTTTGACCACGTCAATACACAGGTATGTTGCTTGTATAACAACCGAACTACCGAAGGATAAACACTTCATCAGTTCATCATAGCCCTACCTCAGAACATTAGTGATCGCTATGAGCGGTTGTATCTGGTCTGCTAATGAACCAATAACGTTTGGCCACGTCAATACACAAGTATGTTGCTTGTATGACAACCGAACTACCGAAGGATAAACACTTCATCAGTTCATCATAACCCTACCTCAGAACATTAGTGATCGCTATGAGCGGTTGTATCTGGTCTGCTAATGAACCAATAACGTTTGGCCACGTCAATACACAGGTATGTTGCTTGTATAACAACCGAACTACCGAAGGTTATGAACTTGTGAATTAGCCTTAACAAAATCAAAATTCAGTTGTTATAAACACCATTAAGCTGTTAATATTTAATAGTTAAATTAAATACAGTATTGTTATCAGGTATCATTATAACAATAATAAAACAAATTTTGATAATTTCTAATTCCTTGTTTTCATATATTACTTTTACCCTATTATTCTAACCTCTTGTAATTACATTTGAGAGGTTTCTAGTTAGTCACCCACTTATAATCTATTTTATTTAAATCAAAAGTATATTTGCCCTTTGAAAATGATCTATTGACAAATACAAACATCATTATATTTATAGACGTATCAGACAACATGAGGGTGATGTTTTCCTGTTTACGATATAGTTTATTGTTTAATTAATAAGAAACAGTTTGCAAATTTGAGGGTATGTATATATTACCTTCCCACAATTTTACCAATCTTTCATCTAAATGCAGTAAAAATTAAATGGATTTATTTATCTGACATTGGCAACATAGTTTTTACATGTGATTACAGTAAGATAAATAAATTAATGACAATATATTACATACTTCAAATCTTGCTAAATAAAATTTCCAGAAACATTAAAATGAATACGATATTCAATTTTGAAAATCTGAACAGCGAAATATGACTCGAAATATCTTCAATGTAACAAAATAATTTCTTGATTAGTTAACATATTTCATTTTAATAATTAATAATAGTAATAATAGTATGATTTTAAATTATTAAATAACAAAACAAATCTAGTGTATATACAGTCAGTACATGTTGCAGTTCAAAAAGGCATTTTGAAATGTTTTGAAAACTAAATAGTTAAAAAATGTAACTTGCATAACAATGTTTGTCCAGAGTGACACAAATTTTTCCCGATGAGTTTTAAGGTCCTTCGCCCAATGTTGTTAATAGACGGCCAAGTTCTGAGCAGCTTTTTTTGTCTTGTCTTATCGATGTTGAACGCAAGAATGTTTTATTTACTCTTGGCTACAAGACATTGGGCTTGTCATAATAACAATGGGCTTGTCGGAGCAAAACAATGTAAAAGTACTCTTGTATTAACAGCACTACTCAATTAAATGTAATGAAGTCAACGGAGTATTGTTTAAAAATGTATTATATATGGGGATAATAAAGATATAAATTAGTTTAACACTATCAGATTTCATAAATTAAGTTTTCAGACTAAAATATAGCCGTCCTAATTTGAATTACTAGTTCCTATTTCGAGTTAGATAGTTGTTTAAATATTTATAATTTAACGAATAGGCCTTGTACGATATTTATAAAAAGCAATACAATACTTTTTAATAACTATTACCTATAAAAAATATTTTCATTGCCATTAACATTGTTTTTTATATGTAAATAGATTGACAATATTATATCTGAACTAATATGCAAAACGTCATATATGTAGAAATAATAAAACTAACACGGCTGACGGGATGTCTAGGTATTTATTTTCAGTATCAATATGTCGTTTATAGATTACTCCAACACTAATTGGATGATACAGTGTCTATGTTAATTACCGTAGAGTATATAATTGTTAGCTTCGTAGTCTACAAGCCTTGTTAATTAATGTACTGTATATGTTCAAGACATTTCCTAGCACATACATGGCAAATCTATCTATATATATTAAAATATTAACATGGTACTTTTGTTGCAGGTACAAATTTTCGTACTTCTTCTAAGCAATACGGTATGTTCTAATGACGTTTCATATTTTAAAATACATTTATTTGTTGTTAATATGTTTATAAAGTATTTATGTTATTTATATTTTCGTAGTTATTTCGTTTTATTGTTATGATAACGCATTACTAATTGTAAAGTTTTAAGTTAAAACAAATCTCTTATAGTTAAACAATTTAAGCACATCATTCAATGCCAAATGCTTAGTTAAGTCAAGAAAAAGAGAAATAATGATGGTACAACAAACGCACGGATTATGTTACGGAGTGTTAGTTCTTGTAAACTTTAAAACAAAACAATGAAAAAAATTAAATTAAACAAAACTTGTCTTATATTATTTCACGCATGGAACCAATTCATTCAATTTCACTGTAATGAAAATGGGACTGCAATTCAATTTAAAAAATACATATCAGAATTTACCTTTATAATAAATACTAATACGATCTCTACTTAATAAACTCGCTTTTGGACTTCACTGGTTTAGTTAACTTTGACCATTCAACCCAATTACAACTCCTTTGAACTCTAATCTCAAGACAAACAGAGATTATCCAGAGCCCTTCGGTGGGAGTAACTTAGAGCGTTTACAATTGTTTTGATAAGACATCTAGTGTTTTAGATTCATTTTAAACGCTTTAAATAAATTATCAACCTTTTTTTAATATAGGAAGGGCATACAAAACGATAGTATATTATACTCTGTTAAGTACAAAATCATTTCAAAATCATTAATACTTAACGCGTTTTTGCGATTAAATAATTGTAATGAGGAATCTTTAGGTGGTCTAAATAAATCGTCAACTTATTAATTTACTTAATTCATTGGAAAAATAGGTATAACTGACACTCCAAATACAAGACACAGAATACTGTGAGTAGAATATTGAACCCCAATATGAAAGATTGTAATCAATTTATAGTGCCCGGTATTTACACTATTAGTAGCAAAGATTTTTATAGTTTTCATATTAGCCAAACAGTTAATTTTCGTAAAAAATTTAATAACTGGGAAAAGCTTGGAACCAGAAAGGTCTAATGTCGCCAAACATCATTACTATTATATTAATGAGGTGGTGTCTGTCTGTCTATATTTCCATCAAACCAACCACCACTGGACCATTTCTGCTGAAGTTTTGCACGAATATATTTTACGTCCCCAGGAGTATCATAGGCCTATTGCTGATTGGAAATGTCCTCAAGGCTCTGCCCCACGGGACTTTCAAGTCCCCATGTTATTTAAAAGGAGGAGAGTTTTATTTGGTTATGTTCAAATGTGGGTTTTCTTAATTCAATTAATTTAAACAACCTGTTGTTGTAAGGATTGCGTTTAACATACTGTCACTATATTCATAAAAAATGTCTACACTGAATTCTCACCACGTTGCGAAACGCAGGCATAACAGCTAGCTAGTATATGATTAGATTGCCATATTTTAGGGAATGTAGAGGAAAAACTTGATGTAATCAAGGATTGTTAGAAAGGAAATTTAATGAACGCATGGGAAGAATTGTTTATTTATAAAATAATTGTAAAGATAGAGATATTGATAAATTAACATGGACATTTTGATTCTGATGGTACATACATAAACTTGTTTACGGAACTTCTTCTTAGTTAATCAAAGAGTCGAACTGAAATGGTCAACAATGGATGATATAAGTAAATGTTACGTTAGTTTATTACAAAAGGAAACATGTTCACCACAGGCAGAACATTCATTACAGTTCTTGTGTCACTGAATACAATTTAAGGGAAGTTGGTTTATCAGGCGGGAAAGCTAGACCATGCATCGGGGTACTCTTAAGATTAAAGAAGTATACATGTGGTATGTACTTTACTCAATATTCTGCACTTAAATGTAGTCCAAAAATATATTTTTTGTAGTGATGACTGTACCACAACTCAAGTATAATGTTACTTGCAGGATAAATGAAATGTTATACTTAGTATTAATCTGAAGAGAGTTACGTAATCATTATATTATTATCATAATCGTTATCTATTTGTAAATAAAAAATAAATAGCATACTAAAATGCAGGTTCTTACAGATTGAGTTTAATGCAGGGTCCACAAACTTGGACATCCATTTTTTTCAAAATTGATATAATAATGTAATACTTAAATAAAAGGATTTATATAGATCGTGTTTGATACTCATTTAAAACATAAAAGTGCTCATTAAAACCCAATGAAGTACTTTTAGCATAAAAAATATGGTTAATGTCGTAATATGTAATTATAAAACTGTTTGAGGTTTTATTAAGCCTAGTTTGCGTCAAGTCCAACATTTATCCGTCGATGACGCAGATTGTACTTTTCATTTGTAAAACACGGAATCCGAACAATTACTAAATGTGAGCTGGTGTGGGACCTGCTTAAAGCCGGTCCGACACTGTTTGCAAGTAACTCCCGAATGTTCGTGTTGATTATACGTTTTCTGTGAAGCGTGGGAGCTGAACGAATAATGAAAACGTTGTTGATTAAATCGGTGACGAATGTTCAGTGAATAATTTGGTGAATATTCGTCTGAAACATTTGGATATATTCGCGAATATTTCTATACAGGATTAACACACTGCTTGACAACTTAGTACCTCGGAGTAAAACTTGATCGATCGCTGACCTCCAGGCAATGTTCCAAAAATAGGTAAAAAATGAATAATTATACAGTAATCCTGTGAAAGTTAGCCAGTATAACTTGGATAGCCGATCACCAAACGCTTAAAACACGTTTCTTTGGCTCTGTCTGTGTGTATTGCAGAGTGCAATGATGAGCTGCCTCCAGTCTCATCAAACTGGGGGATGTTGCTTTGAAAACATCGATAACAGGTACTGGTTTCTGAAAACTGACTGGTCCTTTTACTATCACGGCTACCGCAGCTGTTACTTTACTGAGGTATGAAGTAAATATTACTTTACAAAACTATTTACTAAAAAAATATTTATTTTTCATATTATCACTATTAAATATTTTAATATTAAAGCGTGTTTTTTCCTGAAAATGGATGTACTGGATTTCTTTTTATTGTCTGTGTGCATGCAGTATTATATGTATACCTAAATAGGTAAGTCATTTTAAAAACATTTACTTACCTTATTTACTTCGTAAAAAAAATACATTGACACGTATGAAACGTGTAAGTATTTGTAAGAAGTATAAAGTGAAAATCCTAAAATATCGCCTGTTGGTTGGCAAAAGACAACTTCGAACTGACACGGTAACCCGACCACGTCCTTGTCGTTTGGTCGGACATCTTTATTGGGCCTACACCTTACATTTAGCAGGTCTGTTATCAATTGTGTAAGGTAGATTGTGACTTATGTTTTTGTGTTAAGTTACGCAATTTTAAAAGAAAAATAAGCTCCACGAAGTTACCTTAAGCAAGATCTGCCTCGTAAGTATTTAATTTCCTATTTCTATAGAATTGTATTTGGGTTTTGCCCTTTTATCGAATTAAAATATAATATTTGGAATACAACTTTATAAGAATCAGTTTGATTATTTTAATTTTGAGGGTAAGAGTAAGTATTAAGAGATGATTATTTCTTAATGCACAGTTACAGTGCGGTTCTTGTACAGTTCATTTTACAAAAACCATTCCACCTTTAACTCCTCTATTCCAGGAGAACGCACGTGACTAACTATGTGCCGGCAATGTGGCTCTTAAGTCATAAATATTGCCATAGTGTCGCCCCACCAGGCATGATGTTTAATATAGTACAGTCAAATTGTAACCTTGACTTTTATATGGTCACTGTTCAGAGGGGCCATATCAGACGGAAACGATATAGTTATGTTAGAACCAGAACAAACTTTAATACTAATGGCAATGATAAAAAATAGTGTATAGCACAAAGGCTATTACTTTTTGTATGGTTTCATAAATTTTGTAAATGTCACATTAAAGGAAACGGAGAATATACAAAAAATTTAATACAAAATGATATTAAAACACTACATAGCATTCATAGTGAAGTATACTTAATTTTTATTAAAATAATAGTTTTTCTCTGTATCGAGTTACTAATCAAGAATATAATTCTTAATGAGACTATGTTTATTTAAAAACAAAAAATAGAAATAACTATTATGCAGTACTGTAGGAGTATTATTGTAGTGTATTTTAATTGAAATGGATTAATTCAACTCAATTTACGTACGTTTGACGGCTATTATAAAATAAAATAGTAATTACCTACATTACAATTATTAATGTAGATATAATTGCTAATAATTAAACAAATTGGCTTAAACTCTCTCTATAGCAAAATAAACAGGAAGACTGAGAGAATTGAATAGAATCCATTAATCTCGTAGGTAACAGAAAAGCTTTTGTTTGGGCAAAACAATAGCGTGCAGTCAGTAGGGAAAATTGACTGGTGAAGACTACAGTTTAGAAGAAACAATAGTCATCCGGCTTGTATGATTTCTATTTGGAATTATTTTGTAAAATGATTTAAAGGATTTTAAAAGTGTACGTATACTGGTTATATTGACAATAACACTTCATAGGTTGGAGATCTGAAATATATGTGCACAACTTAGTGTTTTCGAAACTTTGGATAAAGCTAGCTATTGTTTAATTATCTAGCTTATATTAAGCCAATTAATTATATATTTAAATGAATAATTAGTCCAACTAAATTATTGGATAATATTAACTCTTATACTTCCATTACAACAAACCTTCGTACTCAGCAAAGTTTCAATTCAAATATGCTTATATCACGTAAAGCTACTTACCAAGTGAAAAAATACCCTCTCCACCAAATTATCAAATTGTAATTATTCACCACATGAATAACATTTGACAAAACAATAGTCACCACCTCATTTGTCTCTGGTTTAACAAAGAAAAAAATCTAAATCTAAATTATATTGGTTTTTACTGAATTCATTGGTTTAAAATGTGGGGTTTACTAAAGTTAAGTGAACAGAATTAGATGCAAAGATTCCATAGTTTTAACATTAGAAAAATATATTTGTTTAACATTGGCTTTTAAAACTATATTATAATTCGTTTTAACTCCTTGGTAAATGTTTTAATATGCCTAATAGATTGTTTTAGTTTTATCTCTATTAAATGGTTGTAAGATTTTCTCCATAATTTCAAAGTAACTTAAAAATCATTATTTTCATGTAAAACTGCCTAATTTTGTCTGTCGCATCACTGTTAAATGTGACATGTATCTGGGGGTACATTTTTGGTAAAATCAATATTGACCACTACACAAAACTATTACACAAATATCACAAATAGTATACTAATCTAACCCACTACATTCATTGAAGCTTTTAATTTGTTTTATAAGTTCTGGTTTAACTTAAAACTTTATAAAAATACTGATACTCATGAAATTGCCAATTTCCTAAAGACGAATCTAGCTAATAATGTAGATAATAATGTGTATCAATAATAGTTTACTATTATTGATAGCCTTTACCCATTCATTCAAACATATTTCAATAAACAATTTATTGACATTAAATAAGAACTTATTTTGATATTTCTTTTTTACACTCAAATAAGTGACACATAGAACGAATATAAAAAGCAGTATTAATTGTATTTACTAGCAAACATTTGTAAATATTTTTATTACCAAATGCGGTTACCAATACTATTACTTTTCATTTCTAACTAAATATTATACATTAGAGGGTTAAGTTTAAAGTTTAGCCTCCAATATTGTATAGTTGAATTGGTATTCGAGTTTTGTATATCATAAGTTACCAGCATTATTTTTTTCTGATAGTCTTATGGAGAATCCGTAGTTTCTATTATAGTAATTCAAGCCATTAAATACAATTTTTAGATAACTATTTTTGAAAGTTGTTATGATCTTTAGTGTAGGATCTGTTTAACTGGATTACAACTAATCAGACTAATTTATTTTTTCATTAAAATTTGATTAATTATTCCATATTTGGGAAATATTTCTCAAGGCATGTGTTTTTAATGCCAGTCATCCTAATTCACCGGCTTAATCAATGACGTTTGTACTTTATAAAAACATATTTAAATCCAGAGTTTGTAACTCTAATCTAATTAATTACTGATAAGTAAATAAAGAAGATCAATATGTACATTGCAGGAAACACTCTGTGAATTTATTCAAGCGTTATTTTTAAATGCGTTTTAATAATATTAATGCATTTTATATAACATATAAATATGATTTTGTATTAGGCTTTTTAGTGGTTGACAAATAAATAAATCATAACGGCAACATCTGAAATCATGAACAAAAACCTTTAAGATATGGAAATATTTGGGAAAACAAAACAGAAATTGTTGCCAATTGTTTGGCCCAGGGCGGGGTTTATGTTTTTGGACTTTACGCTGTCAGCCCCTCATTTCCATTCAGACTGTTTATTTTTTCATCCTATCTTTCATGTATGCTAAAAATATAAGTCCTAGACTAAGTATTTCTTTGTCCACCCCAGGTTTTAAGGGAATTTGCACAGTGTTAGTAAGAGCTAAATGTAGAAGTTATTTTGAGTAAATTCGATTTGTGATAAAGATAAATTTACTTAGACGCTGTTACCCTTGTCCTCACCTAACATTAAACAATACTATACGTTCAATAAATTTTCATACAAATTCAAAATTAAACACAATTTATAAATATTATGGCAAAAGAAGGTTCATCGTAATGATATATAAAACAATGTTTTCCAGTTTATTTTGGTTTTATTCTTGTTATTTTAGCTAAAAGCGTTATATTACTCGTTTTTAATAAATACATCCAAATAAATTTATAAAAATTGCCAATAGGAACCATAAAAGTGTTCATAATTCGGGTTAATTATTAGGGTGTGAATTTTCCTTTTCCCAAATCACAATATATTGATTAAATAACTGATTTATCGTAGATAGTCCTAAACTTAATATATATGTTTATGCCAGATTTATCTAAATCAATATAGATCTAAGAATTATTACCATTAAATTTTTTTACGTAGGAAAGACAATTAGCTTTACTCATATTTAATGTTATAAATATATTTTTTCCAGGTCAACAACCACCTGCTTACCATAAAAGATGCAGCCAGTACCACGAAAGACTGGTTCTTATAGCTCCATCATGGTTGTTATTACTTGACGTAAATTATTAATACGATTAACGGCGTCCTAATTATTATTATCTTTTTTCGATAAATAAATAAATATAATACACCTAGATGAAGCCGAAGTAAAATATATTAAAAATAAGTCATAAACAAGTTTTGTTGATAGTAAGGTTAAATCGATTTACAATTGATTAATGAATTGAAATTGTACCATCTTTTTCATTAACAACAAAACGGAGTTTTAAGTTAACCGCTATATTGTTTAAATACTTTTGGGACCAGCACCTGTATTACTGACAAGTAATAATTAACATTGCCAAATTTTTTAGGAAATTCTGAAAACTTTACCTCAACATTTTTTTTTTATTTGATTCCATTTATTATTTGCTTTATAAACAATTATAACCAGATAATACCTTGGACATCTCGCTAACCTAACCATTAGAATCTTGGACTTTGGTTCAAGGGATCACGGGTTAAAATATCGGGGAGTCTACAAACATTTTAGTTGTTAGAACCGCTTTCCCTAGAAGCGTTTGTGTGTTGTCTAAAAAAAATGCCGTTGTCGTTAAGACAGAAACAAAATTGCCTCTATTGACCAAAGCCCGTTTACTCAAATACAGCACTGTAGTAGGGATATATCATTTTCAGTGTTTTAAGTTTTACCGGAAAAAGTGTTTGTGACGGGAACACCTAGCAATTCCCAACGTGTAGCGACGTTCCGCCGTGAACTCTTCCATTACTGGAGCACGTGACCAGGTGGCGGGAATGTGGCGCTTACGTCATAAATGTTGTTATTGTGTCGGACCACGAGCCTTAATGTTTAATGTAAAGGTAAAAGAAATTCGTAAACTTTGTGTGAATATGTTTCCTGTCTTTTTTAGGTTATGCATCTTTGCTTCATCACATACATTTTATCGTACAACAATATTCTAAAGAAAATTATATAAAGAGATTAGTCCGAGGCATTCTCACGTAAAATAATGCAACTCGGTGTTTCTACAATTGTGCCTACGATTTTACGTAAATATGTTTAGATTATATACATTAAAACCTGCATGAATGTATACCTGCATGAATTTTCAGTTGCAGTTATTTGGAGTAATGTGTTTTACTAGCAATAACCTTTTGTAAATATCCATAAGAGAAGACGATTTTTAAATTGAATTGAATATCCATTATCATTTTTTTACCTTAACATACTTTATACAATAATTTTTCACATCACAACAGTTAAATTATAAAGAAATATTCAAGCAACTATTATTAAATCTGATATTTTTAATTACCTTTAAAATGGTCATTGCTGCATCCAATTGCCATCCAATTAAGAAGTCATAAGTGTTAATATTTTAAATCATTACATATTTTAAATTAACTATGGTTCAAACACCATTTCCAATTAATTGTTTCAAATTTAGTAATATAATTAATAAACATATCTTTACGTGAAAAAATAATATTTTAATTCAACACTAAAAAGCAATTCAATTCTCTCAGACATCATAATTCATAATTTACGATTGTTAATTTAAATCCTTACACAAAACCCGCTATGTATCTCACATTGTAATTTAATTTTTTGTTTAGCTTTTCATATTTAAACTTTAAATGTTTACTATAGTTCACATTGCATATAGTGTAACAAATAAATCATTAATCGTATAAATATACAAACAACCTTGATATACTCGTATGGGAAGTTTCGGGTCGGTTTTATGATACAACCACGATAACCTAGAGTGGAAATCCTAACGTAAATATAATGGTCAGTTGGCTCAAATGTGCGATATACAATAAAGTTGACTTGTCCATATATATTTAGTAGTTCATGTACAGGAGGCTGTACATGCTAACTCCATAGCAGGTTAGCTACTGGAAAATAAATTACATGGAAAACCAACGCTTCCAATTTAAGCTGAGAATTTAGGAAGTATGTATACATTTTTAAATAGTTTTTTAATAGTTTAAAAGTTGTTAAATAGAATTCTAGCTTAAGTTTTTAGATATTAAAAAAGTCAGCTAATAAAACCCTTTCATCACTTATGCCCTTTTCCACGATTTATAATTTTAAAATTAATCGAGGAGGGTACTGACTATAGTTTTGTTTTATTTATGACGTATAAATGCATTATAGCTGCAATCACCTGTTTATTCCTGCGTCATCACAAATCAGCTAATAAACTGGCAGATCGCTGCGATAAAGTTAGTTCTCAGTCAATATTTTTAAATTTTCAATTCATTAAATTAAATATATGGGTTATGGTCGGTATGTAATCTTATTATAAATGTAGTAAAATAGTTTTCCCGGTTTTATGTTTAACTTAAAATTGACTATTATAGAATAAAATAAAAGTTCGTTTTAAATACTGTATGTCGCTGTGATTTTTTCTATATTAGACATTACAAAGAGAACAAATTATGACAACGTTTTTAGAAAATTACAGAATCTGTTTACCCACAGTTTGCATTTATGTGAAGATAAACATTGCTTAAGGTTAAAGTTGTTTATGTATGTATTATATCGGTTAGTAACATTTAAGAGTTTTAAAAACAATCATGCCAACTATTTTTTTAGCGAATTTCCCCTATAGGGAAGAAGCTATTACCGTAGGTAGCATGGTAAGACTTAAGCCCGAGACCATGATAACTTTTCGTTTTGAGGTCCCCAGATGCCAAAAACACTATTCGTTCAAATTTATATATATGTATATATATATATTTATATATACATATATATATATTTATATATATATATATATTTATATATATATTTATATATATATTTATATATATATATATGTGTGTGTCCGTTACCACGATAACTCTTGAAAGAAACACCCAATTTTGATGAAATTTGGCACAAATGTGGAGAGTAGCATTTATGACTTTAAGTTCGAAAACCAGATCGATCATACTATGGGAAGGGGGTTTTATGGGGGTTTACAATTTTCCAAAAATCTGTTTTTTGCAAATTTGACCCCAAAATATTAAAAACACTCAATTTTGGTTATAGCCATTTTATAGAGCTTAAAAAAAAATAATTTAGTATTTTGAATCATCAACCTAGGTTAAGTGGTTGCGGAGAAAATCCAAAAAACGTTTCCGATGTTAATCTTATGGGAAATAGGTTTTTAGATTTTTCTCAGATAGTTTTACTAAAAACTTCACATTTCTGTTTATTAATGTGTTTAGCTCAACAAAACAAACATTTTGGTGTTTAATCGTTGTTCTACGTCCAACCGTTGCTGGGATATTCAAAGTGCTAAACACAGTACGTTGTCCAATGTTATCCTTATGGAGAATAAATAAAATTCTATATCTCGATTATTTATGAATGTATATAGATAAAACTTGGTATGTGGCTTCAACTAGTTGTGGTATATTGATATTAGCACAAAAAACAAGTTTTTTGTTGATAGTCCCCGTAGCAGCAAACCTGCATACTCGGCCCCCATGTTATTCATATGGAGAATAAGTAAAGTTGTATATCTCTCTTAATTATGAACCTACATTAAGAGAACTTGGTATGTAGCTTCACCTGGTTCATCCGTATTTATTGAAAAAAATACAAATTAATTATCTTCCTAGTTGCAGCAAACCTGCGTCCTCAATCCTAATGTCATTCTTATGGAGAATAAATAAAATGCTATACATCACTTATTTATGGATATATTTTTGTGAAACTTGGTAAATAGCTCTATGATTCACATAAATATGCATTGGAAATTCGCTGAGTACGCAGGTTTTCTGCGACGGGGGTATTTTCTTGTAGCAGAGAAAATTGCTATATGATTAAGGATAGGAAATGCGAGAATTTTAAAATACCATTCACGTTTACTTGCACATACTGCGATTTTTTGTGTGGTTATAAGTCAATATTTATGACAGAAAAGTTCTGAAGTAAAATTTATAAATTACCCTTGCTAATAACTCCTGTAAAATAAGATTTACTGATTGCACTTCCTCTAACTTTGCTGGCTTTTCTTATCTTGCAATGATAAGAATACTCTGCACATTACCATAGCCCCAAGTCAAACTTTGTGGTGATAAATATGATCTACGGCTAGTAGTTTCCAAAGTTTGCAAGTAGTTGGGTCCTCTTCGTTGGGAAGTTATCACAAACTCTGACTTTTAAGGATTAATTTGGGTTGTTCGTAACAAAATAATGATGCACTGAAGTAGACGCCTAGCAAGCCTAACAGTTAGAGTCTTGGAATTTGGTGCAAAAGGTCACGGGTTCGATTCCCGGGGAGCCCATGAGACTTTGAGAGGTTTGAACCGTTGTCCTAACATCGTAAAAAAAACACTGTAAGACGGTCATTAAGGTATACCGTATATCAACTTGGAGTATACATTTTTGTTGACATTTAAAACGTGATTTCTCATACAAACGGCTGCAAAATTAAATATTATTCCTGGTATTTGGCGATATAAATAATTTGGCTTTAGCTTTTGTTAAACAAAATGTAGAAAGTGTGAGTGACGTATTGAAGTGAATTTATGATTATTATATTCGGTAAAAAGATATGCCGAAATAATGTGATACCGGTTTAAACTGCTTTATCTTGTTAATAAAGTCATACATCCAGTTTCAAATCTGATCACACTTGTTGTAACTACCCAGCTAAAAAAGGTTAATATTAGTTTATAGTTCGATGAAATTCAAAATCTTAGCTTAAAGCAGCTGTCATTGATGTGTTTTGTTAAATATATTCATCAGAAGCAGTTAAACAATAAATTATTACAATTACAGTCCGTCCTTTAAAATTTAAATTTGAGATCCAGGGGGTAAAGCTCTAAAGGTGGATATTTTTTTCAAAACCCCAAAAGACACACCTAGTCTATAAGGCCTTCATATTACACCTGGAGGCTCACCTAATACACAGTCGATTACTTATGTGACATCACATTGATTCTGTCATCTTTAGTTGGACCTTAGTGGACTGGTCAACATCGATTGTCTTGTACCATTCCTTATGTATATTTACACTGTTTTATGTAATCACAATATAGGTATAAATAAATTGTTTGTTTTGTGAAACGTAATCTATTGTAGCCTATATAAAGATTTGCCGATAGCAACTCCACAAAAACTGACTTTTTACTAAATAAATAGATGTTTTAAAATTGGGTTTAAAAGCTTTCAGCAAGTTCGCATCAACTACAATCGACTCTGTCCACAGTTCACCTCTGTCGTGGTCTGAGGTCCGTCATTATCTCGGAACGTGACCTGAAGGTGAAAAACTGGCTGAGACAATAATTACTTCTGCTGATACAACCATTCTTAGTTTTTAAGGTTCAAGCAACGACTAGATAAATAAAAGAGATTTACTGAAATACAACATTTTTGTGTTAGATGAAAATATAACCGATTAGTGGTTGTTCATTGTGGGTTTCATCCAATTGCAATAACGAATTATTTATCCTCCTAAAAGAAAAATCTGTTAATTATTAAATACCTAAAATGTATCAACATAAAACTAAAGTCTGCAAACAAGAAGTTGAATATTACCACTCGCCCAAGGGATTAGTGTGTTCAGTGGATCTTAGTTCGGGCTTAGTATCACCAAGGGCTAATGGTCACCGGCCAACACTGAGGTTCAAGTTGAATATTACCACTCGCCCAAGGGATTACTGTGTTCAGTGGATCTTAGTTCAGGCTTAGTATCACCAAGGGCTAATGGTCACCGGCCAACACTGAGGTTCAAGTTGAATATTACCACTCGCCCAAGGGATTAGTGTGTTCAGTGGATCTTAGTTCGGGCTTAGTATCACCAAGGGCTAATGGTTACCGGCCAACACCGAGGTTCAAGTTGAATATTACCACTCGCCCAAGGGATTAGTGTGTTCAGTGGATCTTTGTTCGGGCTTAGTATTACCAAGGGCTAATGGTCACCGGCCAACACTGAGGTTCAAGTTGAATATTACCACTCGCCCAAGGGATTACTGTGTTCAGTGGATCTTAGTTCAGGCTTAGTATCACCAAGGGCTAATGGTTACCGGCCAACACCGAGGTTCAAGTTGTGATTTTTAGCTTTGTTTTTAATTAGTTCGTAGTTTGTAATTAATGATGACGCAAACCCCACGAAATGCGTTACGCAAAAGCTGTAACGTAACGCAAATATGGACATATCACAACGAACATGAGTTACTCGCTCTGAATTCACAAACTGAGGAATAGAGTATGGAAAGAAAATGAGTGAAATTAACCTCTTTAGTTGCTAAGTTGTAGAAATTTGGGGTACTTAAATTAGTCTTCTCTAATACTTTATCAACTATAATTTCTAGAAAAAATACATATTTCGTTATATTCAACTAGATTTATTCTTCCATTTTTATGGTTGCTTTCTCAGTTCAAAATTCAATGCACATAATGAATATATACATCATTATTAAATATAAACAATGTCGAAGGAGTCTGCGGTGGCTCATTAGGTTATGAATTATTGCATAGGCCTAGAGTGCATCTATACACCGCAACATGGCCAAATGAATAGATAGTGTATTATGAACCGTATAAGCAGTCAATAAATGTTTGTTAGTTGTTTTCCATTAAAAGTTATTGAAAATTAAGTAAATACTTGAATTGCTTGCTGTAAATGTATCTCCTTCTATTTAGGCGCATACTACTAATACCATTAAAAAGATATACTACTATGGAGTATGGGATATATACTACTAATTTTAGTAGTCGCTATTTGATAGGTACGTACAAAATAAATCAAATTATAAAATGTTGCAGTTTTAATAAGAAATTAGTTTATAAAGAAACCCATCATAATGTAGCTACTCAAGTAAAATATTTAACAAAAAATTTAAATCAAATATTAGAATAAGACTTATTCAGTGCAGTAAACCTAGTTAAGTACTTATTAAACGTTTCAGAAAGTTTATAATTGTTACATTGATTAATAAATGTTATATTAATCTTAGGCTTGAAAAGTGACTATATAATTTTATTTTATAACCATGACACTGAATCAAACTAAATACTCCATTATTTTGTAACACATAATTCATAAATAGAATTGTGGTAATGGTCAGGTTAATGTGTAATGTAATCAATAAAAAACGCTTAAGAGAATGTCTAATGTATTTTCGGGTTCACTTTTTTCGGATATAAAAGTTTATTTGAGCGGATGTAATAATGTTGGTGACAGGGCGCTGTTTTGTCCCATTCCCTCCTGTCTGCATCATAAACTGAGAGTTAATTCGTTCCGGCCGTGAATTTGTGTGTACAGTTTACCTTTGATTTGATGGTTTCTAAAGAAATAGAGGTACAATAATTATTTCCGATTAAACATATATTTTTATTTTATAGGTGTAATTTTATTATGTTTTTTTTCTGGTCATACATGATAAAAAATCAAAAATAAAGTATAATATTGAAATATTAGTTTATAATTTTTAATTTATAATATCTGATCATTCGAAATATTATTTAATTTATTATAATAGAAACATTTTAAATGTTATAAAGTAATCTTGATACTTGTTCTTTAATGTTTAATCGTGATTATAACAAATACATAACAGTATTTACAATACTCTTTATAAAACATGGTCTCAAATAAATTGAAAATTTCAAAATCTATTAATAATCAACTGAAATATGACTGCAATAGTCATGACAGTTGATGAAATATGCATCTTGTCACACACCCACCATGTTAAATCCAATAAATGTATATCTATACTTTATACCTTACACAAAAATTAGCAACTGTATTAACTGTATGTGTTAATCCGTTTTCTATTACATTTTGTATGTGCTTGTTTTCGCGTAGTTTTGGATACAATTATAAAGAAATTCCTTATTTATTAACTCTTTAAAATTCCCCCGTTAAAATTTCGCTAAGGTTAACCACAACTTGTCTGAACTATTGAGCTTCATCAGAAGCTTATTAAGTTATTAACAACTTATACTATCTTAACTTTAGTGATATTTTTACGATGAACAATTTGAATAGATTTAATATATTTGGCTTTGAAATATTAACATAACCAAAAATTTACTACGGTAAAAAGCTGAAAACGTAAAATAAATCGGAGATATATAATTAGACTTAAGAAAAACCTAATCAAATTTGCATAGCGATTTCAAGAGCACCCTCAAGTGTAATGTTTTTTTTAAACACAATAAAGAGACACTCATATGAAAACAGAGTAGGATGGGCCTTACATGATGGATTATATTTTAGTGTTTCCAACCTTAAGAATGTTGGGGAGAATTCGGAAAGTGCTATTTAATAATTTGCAGCAGCCAATACAAGAATCGTATTTTTATTCTTGTTTTTACCTATTTTATTCCAAGTTTTCAGAGGCCCAACCTTTTTTACTACTATATAATATTTATTTACAATTATTTACTGTATTTATTTATTTTCAACGGTAATATGAAATGGAGAACAGTCATTATTTTTCTACAATAATAAATGTCACTAACCAATGAACACTATGTAAACTGTGCGACTTTAATATTTAAATTTTCACAATAATTTAACAACAACGCTTTAAGGAAAGTCATTAATATTTGGTTATGTTTAATGCTCTATATTGTAACCAGTAACCACCAAGTATAAGCAGCGGTGGGATTTATTGATTTTCATGACATGATAACATAAATTGAAATAAACGGTATCAGGAAACTGACACATACTTTCTCCCTTTTAGCCCAACTTTAACGAATAAATTGCTTTTTATTTACTAAATATAGAATACAAAGCACGGTCGAATGTACAGAAAATCTTGTAAACAAGTTGTTTTAAAAAACATCCACCCAAATCCCTGCTTTGGAGGCACTACAGAATCCATTGATACACTCGTGGTTTTAAGAGGGGAAATGCCCCCTATTCCCCCCCCCCAGGGTTATTAAGGGACAACATATTTCGAATTTCCTCTGTTGGTCAATGCTAAATTGACAAGCATAGCAAGTTTGAATGAAATTTATCAGTAAATAAGAGAGAAATAATAATTTTTGTATTCCCCATAAGAATAACATTGGACAACGTACTGCGTTTACCGCAAAATGAAAATTTCAATTTTCTCCGAAACCAGCAATCGTAGAATAGTAATTCAAAATACTAAATTATTTAGTTTTTAGAGCTCTTTTTAGTGGTGAATAGTAATATTTTTTTATATTTATGTCTTTTTATGAAAAATCCAAAAAACTGAATTTTTGATGTTTTAAGTCTTGTAATTTCTGAACCCGCATTTTTACAGAAATGCGGGTGGTGTCATTTTGTTGGAAGACTAAAGTTCTACAAACGACTAAAGTTTAATCAAAATCGTTAGAGCCGTTTTTGAGAAATTTTGATTTTTCATGTTTTTTGGCGGTTTTTGGGGGATAATTACCCTTAAAAATCAAAAATTCCAAAAAATGAAAAAAACGCCTGGAGATATCGTGGATTAGTACCTACATACCAAATTTCATAAAAATCGGCCTATTGGTTAGGGCTCTAGCTCTGTACACATCCACACAGACACACACACACACACACACACACACACACACACGGACACACACACACACACACAGACAGACATCACGTAAAAACCACTTTTTTGGGTTCAGGGAGCACCAAAACGAATATTTCCACTAACAACTCAAATTCGAAAATTTTTACGAAAACAATACTTTCTCCATATACTATGTATAGGGGGAGAAAGTAAAATTGTTATTCACAGTTGATGGAGCAGTAACATCGGTGGCAGGAATAAGTTTATGATCGTACTTCCTTCAAACTTCAAATAATCAAATCTATGAGGTATCTTTAAGGATGAAGCTCCATTGAGTGATATTTCAACAGAGCGTCAGTGATTTCTTGTCTTTTGATGGCATTTTTATATTTAAAAAACTAAATCATAGAGGAATATTTGTTTATTAATTTGTATATCGGCCTTTACGAGGATCTTGCCATGAATATGTTTGTCTTTTCATTTTACATGCAATTGAATTTGTAAATAGTGATCTCAAATTATACACTGGAACTACAACAAACTAATGGGCATCGTAAAAGGGTGTATGATGATTTGAAATAACCGAAATTTCTTTAAGACATTTTGTATAACCATTTTTATTTTATCGGGAGATATCTGGCAATGAACGTAACAAACATGCTTAGGTAACAATTTTTAATAAACCAATGTTGTCTCCTCTGAACCACGGGGTAATTAACCATTATAAGATTCTAAAACACGAACAACCTATAACATTATATGTTTAGTTTAGGTGTGATTAAAACACGATCGATGACCTGTCTAATATAAAAGATCCTTTGTTCCAATAAAAAATTGGATTATTTAAATATTTAAACTAATACATTGACTCAATAAGATGATGATTTGTTATTTTATGCTATTTTCATCGAACTGATATCAATATTTTTTTTTTAAACAAACATTTGACATCAACCGTAACACAACTACCTCAGTACTTACCATAAGTATTCCAATTCTTTAAACCCAAAATAAGTATGGAAGTAACACACAATGGTGTATAAAGCCACTTAAATTAAGGTTTAGTTTAATCTTGGAGCAACGTGGACGTGAAAGTCGCTATCAAAGCGCCTTCTTGTACCTGATCCAAGTATTAATGTCACGGATACATGCCACTTCACTGTCACTGATAACGTTTAGAATAACCACCTCTATTGGTTGCCACACCGCTGTCGCTGTCCCCTTTCTATGAAAACTAAACTTAGTGCTCCATGAAATGTGTAAGGATTTCGTTTTCAGCTTTGGCCTATTACTTCCGGGCAGAAAAACGCAAGAGTTTTCATAACTACACCTTACAGTGGATTTATATAATTTAGTAACAAATATATAACCTTTGAGATGTTGCATGTTTATTTTGGAGCTATATATATTTTCAAGTTTTGAACATACTATTGAATGCTATGTGATGTGAGTTTGTTACTATAACAGGTTTAAAATCGGTAGGTAGCACGGGTTTTCCATTTTATTTCCATGCTTTAAAATTTGCGTTTGAAAATATGAATGGAAACAATTTAATATCACACGTGATTATTGTTAAATAGATTGTTACGTACTCTCTTGATTTAGGGACAAACGTGAAAATAATTGTTTATTTGCATTGTGCCTGAGGTTGCGTTAGCCCAGTTGATGCAACTTCATAGATCGTCCCGGTTTGGCTGTAGTTTATTCCATTTTATAATAATTAACATATATATTTCTTCGACATACTTCCTATCTGATCAATAATTCATCGTGTGCTACAATGTTATGCAATCCATTCACGTTTTGCATTATGACGTTATTATTGTGGTTATAGTACAGTATTGTGGTTAGTTCAGTTATACTTTTTTACTTCGCCTGATTTTCTAGTGTTTTCAATTTGCATTATTCTGTAGTATGTCATTTAGTCTTATTACATAAACAAGCACAACTTAAAAATAACCTCGTTATATAACTGTCACAGACTTTACGTTTTAAAATGTTAGTAAGCCAGTTGGTATTTGTTACTAACCACAAAATTTTGTAGAAAAATGCGTTATTGTAACCCACATAGCGCCATTCTTTTAATTCTTAAAAGGGTTTATTTTTTAAGTATACCACCAAGTTAAAATAATTAATAAATAATTACCTACAGTAAATTACGACTGGAAATCACCAATTAAATGTGGTTTAAGAGAATCTATAAATTATACATCCAAGCATTTTTAAAGGGACTGATTTTTAACAAAGAACTTACTAATACAATGTACTATAAACCTATTTTTATTTACAAATTACTTCAAAATCCAATTGAATCAATAACAAGCAGAAGGCAGATAAGATTAAATTGTTTAATTCGGCCATATAATTCACGAAATTATACAACAAAATTGGTCCGGTATAGAACTGATTTAGAACTGCAGATAGTGAATCATATAAGTAAATTGGCGGATGGAACTTCCCATAAATCTTACTAGTTAAATTGGTCAGAAGATTCATGGTAGGGATACCTCTACCCTAAATATTAAATCACGTGGTGCCGGATGGAAGAGAAAAGTGTTATCGTTTGTTTTTAGAAATGGTCGAGATGACTGATAATCGTCTAAAAATAGTGGAACCGTAAATTATATTTCACTTAAAACAAACTAAAAATTAGCTATTTCAATTTTGTATGCCAATAATGTTGCTCTACCGTAAAATCCACGGAAAATTTTCAATACAGGTTTAAAATATGTGTATTAAAATAAAACTATATAGGAAATGTGTCCCCTGCAAAAAAGGTTCTTTAAAAAAGTATTTAGAAACCATTTTTCATACTTGAGCTAATATTCTCTACACATTTTGGACAAAATAATACCACCTCATTTATAAATTTGTGGGGGTAGTCCCTTTTTCAAGTAGTGTTTTAAGTGTATTTCTCGATTTTCTCATTGTAAATAGTTTAAAACGTTTTGACACAATAACTGTTATTTGCAATTCATGAGCTATGACTTTCGATTACGAAATTAAGAGATGGTTATAATAGTAGTGTAATAGTTCAAACACGGGTTAATCATCTTGCTTGTCTCTCTTAATAATCCCCTTCAAATGTGTGTAATATTTGACTTAGACAACAGGACACTATACATTTACATTAGACACATGTGCGGCTCTCCTCTGCGAATTAATCACAAACCAAACAAAGAACCCTTCTGTCACTGGCCTCCAAGATTAATGTGTTTAGCTTGTTAGTTGTATGCTTCTTTGTTGTTTCACATATAAACAACTCTTCATTTTCCGGCTGTCTACTGTGTCTACAGAAAGGCCCGTCCTCTATTATTTTGTAAAACTCATAAGTCAACTATCACATGTACGAGTAGTTTTAAAATAACAGGATGACCCAAGCGAATTGTTTGACTAAATATTGTAAATAATATATAATTTTTTAATAAAATTAAGTTGTATACATATTTCTACATTGGTTCAAAAACAATTTGACTTCGTGAAAACCATATTCAGTTTTGAATTCCCTTCTTCTCGCATGTTTTTTACAAACATTACTACCAACATATACAGCAGACTGCGAAGTGGAAGGTAAGTTAGATTAGGGTTCTCTGTTTTTTTTTTTTTTAAATATATTCCCTATTAAAATATGACAAACGTGTATGTACTAATAAATTTTACCGCACAGCAATATTATCTCTACAACCAATAAAATATTTGCATAATTTTACAGTTAGTAAACCAATTATATAGTTTAGCCTACCTGTTTCATGCACTTCACATGTCCCTTTTAAAATACATTGTTTATCTCTCAAATCAAAACATAGACACTAAACGCGGATCCACACTTCCCGCGAACACTCCTGAACATTCGGCCGAACTCCGAATGTTCGGAGTATTCTCGGGAAGCATAAAAGCTCTTCGAACTTTGATTACGGGACGGAATGTTCGGGAAAATGTTCGGATGAATGTTCTAGAAAATTATCGGTTGAATGTTCAGGCCTGTTCGCGAGAAGTGTGGGACATCCTTAATATTACGATGACGTATCAACTCTTCCAGAGAGAACTTTTGTATATGGTTCATTAAAACTGTCAAATTAAAAAACGACGTACTTGTTCGAATCACTAATCTTAATAGTATTTTGCCCACTCTTATATAAATTTAAACAACGCTTTATTTAATAATATTTGCTAACATAATAATTTCAAAATGTTTATGTAACTTTTATAGGGCGTATGTGATTTTATTAAGTATACAACTTACTTTAATGCTACTGAAAATTTATATTAAATTGTATTTTTTTATCATTCCATCGGCAATACACCAATTTACATTTCAATTCATGATGATGACTACAATTAATTCATAATTAACAAGTTAACAAAACAATCACACCAGTTAACAAATGCAACAGAATAGTAAAGTAATGAATTCGTGGGCGGGAGTTAGTATAGAAATTAAATCACGTACTTTGTTTTTTGTACGTACAACTGTTTAGAAAGTGAAGATCCTACGTGGCATTAAATCACTTTTTATTAAAGAAATCGATATATCCCCATTAAATGAAAAACAAAATAATTTGCTATGCAAGTTTTAAAAAACTAATTATAATAACATCTCCGACTATATGTTCAAAAATCAACACCTACGAAAGCCAAGGTATTAAGAAGGATGTTTAAGGCTATTTAACAAGCTTTTTGTAGTTTTGTGATAGTAGGAAAGTATTTACAGTGCATATTAACCACTACATAATACTTATTAAATGGTTTAAACCAAAGTTGTTTAAACCTAGAATAAATAATAATGAGAATCAACTGGCGTATTTTTCATATCACAACAAATCATTATAAAGTTTATATTGCAATTTTAAACTTAATGAATATGCTGATAGGATAAAGCAGCTTTTATTAATTATCGTTTAAACACTGAAATAACGGAATAATGAGTCGTTTTTAATGTTAAAGATATAAGATAGCAACAAAGATTAAGTAATTAACCAGCTCTAAGATTCATGGCCCTTTCTAAAGTTTAAAAAGATAACCAGATTTATACTTTCAAGTCCATAACTTTTGTTATTAATTACCTCTTATCTTATTGCTGGTCAAACGTTTACTACCTTAATTATGTTCTTCTTAAATTTGTATCGTTCTTCATAATACTAACAAATATAGGATAATCTAATACGACTTTACATTAATATATTGTTTTTATTTTTATACATATTATACAAACTGAACAAACTTTAAGTTTTTAACTAAAAACCTGTAGTTAACACAACTATAATGTTTTGAATAGGTTCGGGAATAGTTGCTTTAAATGTTTCACTGAGATCATTTTCAAAAACAATAGATTCAACTTAAGGGTGATGCATTTAATCATTCATTGTTCTGAACTCTAAACTCTTGATTAGCGAATTGACTTAGTTAACTGCTTTGCTTTGCACGAGTCCTCCATAAAAACTATTTTGATGTCATCTTAATAATCAATAAATTTCTCTAAAATGTTTGAAGAGAGTGTTATAATCCAATGTTGCCATGTGACTATGAAGCATTAGTTGCAGTATTAAACAAATTACACATCGAATCTGTACACATTGATTGACCGTCCATATTAAAAAATTTAACTAAGATGGTATTTTATTTAGCAAAATCTCTTTCTTATAAAAGTATTTCTCCGTAAATAATCACCATTTTGGAACCTAAGAGAAACGGAATAATACAACATAATGGCATATCAACAATTACTCTTTATACCAGCACTCATAGCCAAATGATAGGCCTACATTAACACTAACTGAAGTGGCACTGAATAATTCATACAGTTCAAGTGAAACAATGAATCTTCATCGAATTTGGTTACGTAGTTATTCCTTTGATCAAAATAGATTGTTCCAATTCAAATTGCTTATACAAGACGGTCTTTTATTCGTATATTTATAGTACAAATAAGCAGTAGCAGTCTTAACACTAATAAATATACCAAAACATAAATAAAGTTGAACCAGCGTCGTTTTAAAATTAGTTATCAATGGAATATGAACAGGCGAGTTGTAATTGTTTTGACGCAAAGTCTTAAAAGCTCGCCATGCGCCAATTGTTTTAAATCTTTGGCAGCTCATTGTGTCACATTCAGTCTTCTTTCACTCAAGTGAAACGCAGCGGTTTTCAACTCTTTGCAGAGTTTTAACGGTCCATTACCCACACCCACTTTACTTTGGACAGTTCGATTTCATTTTGAAGTTTCAAACCTTTTTATATACTGTCAAAATTTTAGATTTTATACTAAAGTAAAAAATAAAAATGCAAAATATTCACCACTTTTTACCTAGAAAGTATCTTATTTAATATTAACACGTTACGTTCTTCTTTATCATAAATGGCAATATGACTAGTCGTGGGTTTTATTCACCATCGATTTTATAACTTAAATTTTACGATTTATAAACATATTAGTTTTTTTAATAACACATGAGAAAGGTCCCTTAAGTCTAAGCTTAGTCATTAAATCACATGTGGTAATGTTATCCAATACAATTTAAATTTTGCAGCATAGTGCAAACCACAGTGATGTTTGATATGTGTGTACTATGTAAGGCCTTAAGAGTCTTCATCACCGGAAGTTGCCTGACGCCATCTTGGTGTTTTGTTCCATAAGGCCAATGTTAACTTTGTGCCTCCGTTACTCCTCGCCTGATCGTCACAAACAATTAATTTTGGTGTCAAATTAAAGGATTCGTCGTCCTCTAGGGAAATGCAATAGTCGAATTTGGATTTTGTTACAAATTGATGAGAACATGTACAGTGTTTCAGTTCAAAAATTAACCTATTTATTATGAAAATATGGTACCCAAATTAAGGAATTCGACATTGTATTTCCCTAGAGGACGACGAACCATTTAATTTGACACTAAAATTAATTGTTTGAGACGATCAGGTGAGGAGTAATGGAGGCACAAAGTTAACATTGGCCTAATGGAACAAAACTCCAAGATGGCGTCCGGCAACTTCCGGTTATGAAGACTCTTAAGTTAAAATCTTTCTCCGTAATTAATCACGAGCATAATCACAAAAATAAAAACGAATGTTAAAAAATTAACAAATGTTGAAACATTATTTAAGAGATTGACAAGTTTCCAGTTTAAAAGTTATAATAAACAAGCAGAACAGAGAATATGAAACAGTTGACAAGTTTCACACTTAAATAAAGTGAGGTGTGATCATTCAGCTGTTCACAAAGGTGTTGTCTAGACACTAGTAACATGTTGTGGTTGAGCCCTCTGACACATTCTCACCACCACCGCTACCCGCCGCTGCTGCGCTGCTGTTTGTGTACTCACTTTGGCTGACTTTGATTTACCTTACAACAGAAGAACTGGAACTATGTTTCACATGGCTAGCCTTCAGTTCACAATAGATGGGTAGGTCATTCGATTAAAAATCTACTATCGTATTATAGACTACAGATTATGTATTCTAAGAGGTATTGTTCTAGCTCTTTGTTTTGTAACATAATACAAACCGATTTACGTGTAAATAGTAACAACTGTTTCTGCAGTTCACGACTAAATTATAGTAACCTAACCTAACCTAACTCTGCATAACGCTGTATGGTGGCGCTTCGTTGATCAAAACATTAAAAAATTAATACATTTTGATCTGAAATATACAAATTGAACTTTAAAATCAAATCTAGACCTTAAAAGGTAAAAGAAAAAAATAACACTTGAATCCGAACGAATAAATAACACAAAATTGAAAAATACAGACCCAAAAAAATAATCAGCAAAAGTAGAATATGAACCCGGGACCACATAATAGTGGGTCAGATACTGTAGTCATTGGTCCACCATAGGATGTCGATCATTGGGAAACTTACAATTTAACAAGTTGTGATTTTCTAGATGCTTGTTGAGAAGTCGGTGACGATAATTGGGAGTCTGTAATACGATAGTTGATATTTAATCGAAGACCTACCCATCTGTTTTTAACTGAATGCTATCCTTTTTACACTAACTAGCAAGAAACAAAAGAAATTACAATTTTACTTTAAAACTAGTTGAATTTTTGAATTGGGTTTATGTTTTAATAATCTATCTGGTGTATGATATAATTTCATCTCGTCTTTGGTTTGAAATCAATCAGAATACTAATTTAAAATATAATTATTCTAGTGCACTTCTAAATGTAAAATGTGTATCATATTTCCCTTTATTGTAATTTTAAAGCCTTGACACTTAGCAGTAATATGTTTTCACTCTCACCATTTATTTTTCCTTTTGGGTATTCACCAAAATGCAAAAAAATAAATTATTGGCTTAACGTTGTCAGTCAAGAAACCATAAACATATATTTTCTAGACTGCTGAATGGTGGTACTGTATATTTATTTTATTCATAAAAATATGTTTGAGTCTAACAAAAGCCTCCACACTAGCTTCTGCAATGCAGGAAGCAAAGCAACAATGAGGACGAAATGCTCTTTGACCGATAACATAATGGCCGTTTGTAATTCCGTCATCGAACATCCATTTACAATTGTTTTAAGATTTGTAATTCGTATTAAAGTATTACAAAGGCTTTAGTAGTTTGATTTTTTTATATTTTAATTCTATATTATAAATTTGTCACAATAACCATAAGAAAAACAAGTTTAACTCCTAGTAATGTGTATATTTTGTTCGATGATTTTACCTGTAAATCCATTCTACTACTAAAATCAACCAATTAATATATAGGCCTATTAATATAGTTATTTCTTTAATAATGAAAACTGTAAAATTAAATGGACATTCGGTTAACTTTAGGTTAGTAATTAGGTTGTAATTACTGGTAAAATACATAAAAAGAATGGTTAGTGACTGAAAGAGAAAAATCAGTTGAAACTAAGGAAATTGTAAATTTGTATATTAATTATTGACAGTGATGTAGATTAATTTTTCTTTTGAAAATGTATAACTTATAAGAACAAATTGAGGTGCTTCTTAGTGGAATTTCCAAACGAAATGAAACCCCTGGTATAAAAGATGTATCCATCGGCTCTACTGGAGTTTATTTTATTTAAATTTTGTTATTTTAACTGATAACGGGAATAGGTAACTCAACAACTCACCGGAGCAACAATTATCTCTCTACTCAGTTCTAACTGACCATTTCCCATAAGCTATAAAAAGCAACAACGACCTAAACAAAAAAAAAACCCTGATGGGCACAAAAAGTAATTGCAAAAACGTGACCAACACGAACACTAGCTAATGACCTTTGTTTGCGCGGAGCGGCGAGTTTCATTACACCCTTTATTAGTAGACTGTCGCGGACGTTTTATGAAAATAGGCTTGGAACTTCATTACGGGGAGTGTACGGTTTGTGGAATGTTAATTTATACGGCCATATAAAATACTTAGAGTTGTTTTCCAATTACAGCTAACTCATCACTGAAAATGTATAATCACTATCATTATTTATGTATTGCGTAATTTGCCTCCTAGATTGAAAATTTACTTGAAGTAATAGGTAACGAGTATGAAAAGGTACGTCACCTATTACTTCATATTATTTATGTATTAGCCCCATATTCATTCTCGTCTTACCAAGCAGAATTTGCGACTTTGTATTTACTCTTATTGGAGTATCAACTGCATTATATGAGTTTTAATGGTAATATTTTCTTAACGAAACCAACAGAAATCTGCATTGAAATCTAATATTTTCTTATTTATAGAAGTACATGGTGAAGAAGTATCCCTTGCATTTTGCTATTTATATTTTATTTGTTATACGTAGTTCATGATGATATAACAAGTGAATCATTATACTCCTCGCTTAGTTGAATCACAGTCCCCTACAATTTTAGTATAATAGCTATATAAGCTTGATTACTTTGTATTGATACAAAATGTATTTTCAATGGTAGTAAAAAGCAATAGATTTCAGTAATGTAATGAGTCTGTATTTTGTTATGGGTACCAAACTAAAAAAAAAAAAAAACGGGTTTTAATGGTGCTATTACTATTGAGTGGTTTATCTCAAGAATTAAATCACTCAATTAAGAAATTTTACAGTTTATGTAATTAAACTCTAGGGGGAATTTTACTAATGAGTATTTATAAGCGAATGCCGGTTCACGGTCTCCATTTTCATTTACAGACAGTATAGTGAGGGCTTTACTTAAACGGTATGGTTACGACACTACGTTGTATAACAATATAAAAATTAAATATGAGCATAGTCATTCATTCTTGTGTTAGGTACATGTAATTCTGACATGTATATGTATGTAATATGCATATGTATCTGATTATTGTGTTCCAAATTAAATATATATTGCAATTTATGCAAATTATTTATTTTAATGTTACAAGCGAGTTGGAATTATAAGGGAGATTTATAATAAACAAATAAATAATATTAATAAATAACAGACACAGTACAGAAAAGTATTTTAAATATAAAAAATGACATTTAACGTACAACTAAGAATTGATAACATAGTCAGTACATTCCAAGCGATAAGTTAAAAACAAGAAAATTATCATCACAGTTTAAAAACTTGTCAAATTGAGTAAAACGCCTTGCTCAAGAGACACCATAATAAACGTTTTTTAAATTAAATAAAATCTAAACTACGGTAATTTACTGGAATTTTAGTAAAAAAGTTTATCTGTAAATACTTGTGGCTGTTAAAGAATTTACTTAATCTAGGAAGTGGAGCTTTAAAATCACAAGATCCTCTAGAGCAAATATTATATCGTATTTACTATGAAGTCAAAATAAACGATAACAATTAACTGTTTGCGTTCATAATTAAATAACAACTCAGTACAAGAAAACTAAAGCACACCATTACAAGAATCGTCTAAATCTAGCCAGTCAGTTGCAAATTGCAAATATGAACAAACTATATGCTGCAATAAAATTGCGTGAAAGGAGTAAAGATTTAGTAAAGGAAAATCAAGAAAGACAAAACTGTATTAATTTTAGAATTTATTAGGTAATGATCAAAAGATTTCATCAAATATTTTACATAGGATTTGATCTCATGACATCACCAAGATTTGTTTGCATTTGAAACATCGGAAATTAAATTATTTATGTGTCAAGTTATGAAGATAACTGGCAGTCCATTGAACTAAATAATTATGCACTGATATACTTCTCTATAACTGTGCTTATAAATAGAAAAGTGTCAAAACCATTTTAACCTATTAAGATACTACTTACTCAATCTGGTGTGTTATACTCTATCTGGGAGTAATTACAGTGATGTTAAATATTGACGATAAATATTAACAAAGGAGAAAATAACAACTTTGACGTTTGCATTCTATTTACGTTTAAAAATTTAAAGCATAGCTATAAATTAAATGGACTGTGGAAGCTAAATTATTTTTGCAGTTTTAATCATTTAAAATCGTAATAATCCAACGGTTGATAACTGGACAGTGCGAATGTGTTACCTAGACACACCCAGTAACATAGCCGTTGTGCCTCACGACACATTCACGTCGCCGCACCACAACATGCAACGCAGCTGTTTGTCTCTATCAAATTTGCCTGACTTTGATTTACCTCACAACAAAATTACTTCAACTCCCTTTTACAATTATTCTAGCTTTTGTACTAAAAATAAAATAAAATTTAGCTGTTGGCTTGTATTATTGTGCAACTTTGAACGTTTGTTTTTTTAAACTGGTGTTTTATGTTCTACCTATTTAGTTTATAAATATTTCTTTTGTTTTAGTATATATCTAATTTAATGTTATACTCACTAAGATTTGTATATACATTTTATATCTGATCAAATCCAGTAGTATTCATCCAGGTTTTTCATTTTCAGCTAATTCCCCCAATAGGATGCTATTAATAGCGTAGAGCATGAGCGTAGAGCGTTGGCATGATTAGATCTAAGCCCAAGACCATGCCAATGTTTTATCGACTTCTGTTCTCAGGTGACAAAACCACTATTCCTTTAAACTCATTGAAAAGCACATAAAATTAGCACATGCACTTTGCATCGTCATAACTTTTGCAAGTATCGTTTGACGATTAAATTAAATACTCTACAAATGTGTAATGTAGCATTCATGATAAAAATTCAAAACCAAACATAGTTTATGGGTTTTTAAAGAGTTTAAACGTTATTTTTGTATTTTTGACTATACAAATTTGGTTTTTAACCTCCTTCTTGAGCTCAGAATACAAATAATTAAGTATTTTCAATAATTAACTTAGGCTAAGTACTTTCGGAGAAAATCCGATAAAAATTCTGCCACATAAAATATATGAATTAGAAATGTATTTATACATTTGTCTTTATGGTTTAGTGTATTTCAGTTTTCAAACATATCTGAGAGTTAAGAAAATTTATCACAAAACCCACTGCAATGCAGTTGGCAAAACAACAAAGAAACGAAGTGTTATCTGACCCGTAACACTATAAATGTGTATCATCCAAACATCTGACATGGCTAGTTGTGTTAAATATTGGTGAGATCAAAAGTCTTGTTTAATATGATATATCCCTGTACAGTTCATCTATGCAGAAATAAACCAGTCATAATAACGGGTATTACGGAATACGGGTAACGGGTATGGTGAATATTGTTTCAGTATTATTATTATTATTATTATTATATCTAAACAGTTGCCTCAATATTATACTATATAAATTTACTTCGTATAATTCTGTAAATAGCTGTAAACCCCGTAGTAAACGATCATTTCCAAAGGTTCACGTCAGCTACTAGGTAGCTAAATATAAATCGATAGGTAATAATAGGATGATTTCCCAATTTACTTAAAATTGGTTTCTTTTGTAATTACCTGCATATTTCTATGTCGTTACGAAACGTTTATTGGCTAAAAATCATGCTAGCACTAACTACATTATAATTCAACACCGAAAAGCAATGAGATAAACACAATACGTAGACTAATAGTTCAAATCCTTTGCGTTTCCATTTATAATATATATATATATATATATATATATATATATATATATATATATATATTTTTTTTTTTTTTGTTCTTAGTTCATTGGAGGTAGGTACAATCTGAACTGTAACTAACATGTTCTGACACTGGTTAGATTGAGACTGGACTGGTTATTGATGGGATGTTTTCCTTTTTGACACAGAACATTATTATATAAATAAACTTATTCATTTTTATCTAAACCATTACCAAAACACTGGGCTATTATAAGCAACATTAATTTTACTTGTATACATGTACTTTAATACATTAAGAGAAAAGAAAATTTTATAAAACTCCAAAAATAAACTTTGTGAAATTTATTTTTGTATAGTTTAAACTTTTAAAAGTCAGTGCTCTTAAATCTGATCCAAAATCACAATCCAAAGAAAAACATGGAATCGAACTGACGGAAAATAAAAATAAAAGTAATTTAATAAAAAATATAAACGTACAGCTAGTACACATTTTAGGATGTCTGTAATGTAATTATTACTATATCTGTGCTGTTCTAGGATTCTTAACTAGGAATTTATGATTTAGATGTAATAATGTAAATGAAAACAAATATGGTCATAGTAATCAGCAGAAATAGGCGAATGTCTGTATGTCTGCTGCTTTGCAGTGAAAATAAGTATTTTTCATAACCATTTTAAACAATATTATTGTAAATACAAATTAGAATAAGTAAAGGAGTTTCTAGTAAAAAAATTAAATACCCCCGTAGCAGCAAACCTGCATACTCAGCGAATTTCCAATGCATATAAATTTATCTTAATACCACACAAAGCCACATACCAAGTTTCATCACTATACATTCATAAATAAACGATTTATGACATTTTAATTAATCTCCATAAGAATAACATGGCGGCTGAGTATGCAGGTTAGCTGAAATAAGGAACACTAAAATTGGGTTTTTATACAAATATCAATATAACTCAACTAGGTAAAGCCACATACCAAGTTCTATTAATTAATGTTCTTAATTAATGAAGATAACACTTACTTATTCTCCATAAGAATATCATGGGGCTGTGTATGCAGGTTTGCTGCTACGGGTACTATGACCCAAAAATGGGTTTTTGTGCAAATATCAATAGACCACAATGAAATGAAGCAATATACCAAGTTTCGTCAAGATAAGTTGATAAATAAGCGAGATATACAATTTGTCTTATCCTCCTTAAGAATAGCATTGGACAACGTACTGTGTTTAGCACTTTCAATATCTCAGTAACCAATTGACGTATAGCAATAATTAAAACATCAAATTTTGCGTCTTTTTAAGCTGATTCCAATGGAAAAAATAATATTTTACTTTTTCAAAAATTATATGTAAAAAACTCAAAAAAACCATTTTTGGGGTACAAAAGCCCCCCAAAATACCGCTTCGGATAGGCCGATCTGTCTGGTTTTCGAACTTACAGTCATAAATGCTGCTTTACACGTATGTACCAAATTTCATCAAAATCGGAACTTTTTTACGAGAGTTATCGCACCCACGGACATATATATATATATATATATATATATATATATATATATATATATACACAGTTTCGAACGAATGGTGTTTTTGGGGTCTGGGGACCTCAAAACGAAAAGTTATCATGGTCCCGGGCCTAGGTCTTACCATGCCGACTACGGTAATAGCTTCTTCCGTATAGGGGAAATTCGCTAAAAAAGGAAGAGAAAAGGGGAAAGACAATAAAGTGAATGATATTGTGCGCATATTAATGTCAAGGAAAACTTGAACTACAATCTTCACTGACGTAACGAGGAGAGGAAGCAATAAAGTTTCTAGTGGTCTCAGGATCAAGAGAAGATCAAATAGCAAACTGCGACGAAGCTGAGCAGAATAGCTATCCGACTAGGACATGTTCTCTTAGTGTAGTATTGTAGTATGGTATGTAATAGTCATATGGTTGTTGTACTATTACATAAAATATGTTCAAATTTTTTTAATGGAGATTTGTGAAAAGGATAGAAATAACAGAGAGTTATGCAATTTAGTAACACGAATTTCAAAACTTTTTCGTAGAAAAGTTTTAGTACTTAGATCTTATTATTCATAATTTTGGATATTTATACCTTATATAGAGGATAATCCTCATTAGTCTATGCCTCTATCGATTTGAGATGATTTTACGTACCATAAAACATTATTTTCCCAAGCTTTAAGTAGGTTAATAACAATTCATGTATTGGTGTTGTTTTACTAAGCAGTTGAAACCTGAGATATTATAATTATTTATTTATTCAACAGAAACCAAGTTCTACAATATATAATGCTAAAGAATGTATCATGCTACAAGATTATATGAAATACAGTGCGGGGAAGGCTCCTGTAAAATAGGTAGCCACTAGCAAATCGGCACCAATTATGACCACATGTTATTCGGTATTTGTATACATCTAATTCTACCCTATTTTGATTCATAATTGTATTGTAGTACTAAATCACTAAAACAGATTTAGAACTTTTGTCAGTCTTCAAAATATACGGTAATCTTCAAGGCAATTCAGTAGAATCCTTCCAACAAAAATATCAAATACGCCTAATTATTCCTACGCTTTGATGTAAACAGTAAATCTAAGATGAATAAGCCGCATCTTCTCTGCTTAACTGATCAATAAACTTAGGTTATTTGACTAAGGCAGAAACCCTTTGAACTGACAAGACAAACCTGTACAATGTTCCACGGTTAATTGGAAAAATGTTGGCAAAATTTTTATTGAGATTGAACAGCTAAATCGAACACAAACTTTACTCTAAGACCAATACTCGAGAAGTACACTAGAAAAGGATTAAACTAATAATAAAGTAACATAAGTTCGTTGAGATCACTACGCATAATTTTATAAACACGTAAATATGTATATATATATTTAATTACTATTATTACTTCTAAGATAGAGTAGATCGATTAAACATAACTATAACTTTGACTGGTTCAAAGCGTTTAGTTATTGATGATAACTAGGCATATTTTAAAATTAAAATTAATAAAAATTGAAAGCAATGTTATCACGAGTACACGGCTCTCGTGTTGGTTTACAAGACTGGACATTTTCTCTCTTCATTATTTTTATATTTTGTATATAAACTTAAAGAATATGTTTGCCTTACTTTGCCCGTCCACATAGACTACTAATCTGAGCGTGTAATATATCCATCATAGCGGGACGTGAGAAATTACAGTACGAGTTTGAAAATTGTATATGCAGAGTATATTCAAATGTTTATATTCAATGGTTTAGCAGAACTGAAACAATTTACCTGACATGGCTGGGATTTGAACCCGCGACAGGGCCGCTGCCATGGTCTCGAGGTCCACAGGACCTTCCCCACTACGCCAAAAACAAGCCTATTTTACAGTCCATATTTTACAGAAGTTGTGGTTGTTTAGATATATGTTTATAGAAATGTTGGTTTAAATGACAACACAAATAAGCAACACATTTAATTGACAAAACACAAAACGTTATTTTCCTACTAAAGGTGGACATAACAAATGGAGATGCTTAACGTTTTATAGGGCCTCATTTCAGTTGACATAATAAATTAACCGTTACCTTGCCTGGTTTTATCACCTCCATTAACGTTAAGATTGGAAAGTTAACCACAATACTAAACCGCAGTGGAGCTTCATTTTAAATAGTATCATTAGTTTCACATAAGGAGTGAATGTTTAATATGTGAACTTGTAACATCCAATAAACCTTTTTTTAACTTATTAAATTATTTTTATAATGTAACTTTTAGGAAACATAAATTATACTTATACGTTATTTCCATACGTTTTTTATAAATATTATCAGGAACAATAGAAAGGTTAATTTTTTGGTGTTACTTATTCAGTGGTCCAATATTTATCTTTTACCTGTACGTTTGATTAGAATTATTGATTTTAATTACTAATTTCAATATTATTTAAATTTAAATACGAAAACTTAAATACAAAGTACAAAACAGAGCCAATGTTTTGGAAGCGGTTATGATATCCCACGAGAGTAGACAAAACTATGTTCCTTTAAGGTTATTAAAGTTGTCTGCTCTTATCGGAGCAGTATTAACTTGTTTATTTATATATAAAATGGCATTACAATTTCGTTTTAATAGACATTTCCTTGATATTGAGCATGATATCTCAAACTTTATTTCGATCGTAGTAGTAACACAGTTTACATTTTAAATTGTGAAATAAAACATCAGAATTCCATAAAAGATTAAATTGTTTCTGCCTTTTACCTTTGGTTAAAATAATATTAGACTTAAACGTTAGTTTAATTTAAGTGGTTACTCTTTTTTAGCCAAAGATTTGATTCCGATTAGCTTTTTCCAAAAATTCTAAAACTTGTGACATAATTACTTACTGATTCCTTACAATCAAAAGCTAATTAAGTTAAAAAAACGACACATTAGAGTTAACGTTGTATACCTAATATAGCCAACTTACAAGTATTTACACATTTAAATATAGCCAGCGGATTAACGACTGACCTTAAACAGTGTAAGGCATTGAACAGTTGCAGGGTTGAATTATAAAGGATAGAGGAGGTTTAAGTGAGAATTTTACGCATTTACTATTAGTAGGTGGCCACACTACAACGCAGGTTTTTTTTAACTATTGTTTTTCCCTCTTAAAATATCTGATTTGCATTCCTTCTCTCTTACTAAACTCACATGTCAGAATTCGAAGGAAATTGCCATCAAGGTAGTTTTGGTAGGCTGGACCAAGAAACTGAAAATTGAATGCTTAGGATGAAGCTTTATAAAAGATGAGGTGAATATAAAACCTTTTTTTCAGGGACAGGAAAACTGAAGCAGTTAGATGCCAAAGTTTTGGTCATTCTGCCGGTATCTATATTGGACGCGTACCTCACACTTGGTCTTACTGTCCGTAATACTGCTTTAGTATTATGCCACTATCTATAAAACCAACATACAAATTTATTTGTGAATTATTAATATCTGCAAAAATTAAGAATTCAACTATAATTTCTTGGACAAGAATGATATTTAATATATTGATTCAACACTGCTGATTGAACAGCAATCATAAGTGCCCTTAGATGAACTTGATGAAACAAACTTTTGAGAAGACCTAAACAAGATTGCGTTTAAGATAATATTTCCTCTACCTTTACATTGTTATGTGATTAAAATGCGAAAAAGTTTAGTAAGGTTTTCAGAAGGAAGTAAAATTAGCATAAATTTGTGAAGAAGTTTGGAAAAAACTAGAGATAAATATATTTAGACCTTACTTGACCATAAAATTGAAATATGCCCCTATGTCGTCTTAAAGGATTTTGGGTATCCTATAAAAAGGAACAAAAACTAATTGGGAGGAAAATTTAAGCCATACACTTACTATTTTTTTTATAATAACCACTCTGTGGTTAATTTAACTATTTAATACCATCGTTGAATTTAAAAACATAATATTATATAGATTATACGTGTATATATATTCGACTGTATATATGTCTGACATACGAGGCTTGTAACTGAAAACCTGGATTGGTGTTTAAAAATTCAAAAGCTTGAAGCTACAGTTAAAATAATACTTTACTTATGTCAACATAGTTTTACAACGAGTTAAACGATAGTAAAAATAGTCAATATATATAAAAAACGTATTCTGTTTTTCTGTATAGTAATAATTGTTATAATGGAGCATTAAATGTAGATACACAATTGTACTTTAAATAGAATTGATGAATATTGTGATTATATTATTTGAGTATTGCACTCATATTATATTATCAGAACCTAGCCGACACAAAACGTTATCTCAAATAAAGAATATCATAATCAAGTACTCTGAGGCTCAGGGGGAACATTATTATGTCATATCACAGACACAAATAGGTCAAGTTTCCTGCCTTGTCAATAGTATTGCATTTGAAAAGCCTTTAGTTCCAAGTATTTCAAATATTTTGGAATATTATATACCTGAAAATATGACAAATTTCCTCAGATTACTTGATTGAGTATCTATGCTTATTCATGCAGTGCAAATTTTTGTAAGAATCCTTTATTCCTAATTTTTCTTGAAACCATTATTCCAAATGCTGGACAAACAATTCCAGCCTCAACGCTTGCACCTCAACTTATCAGGTTTAAAATCTGTGCTTAAACCATTCTGAGATGATTCAGTACGATTCTTTCATGTAAACCAATATCAGAATGTTTTACCTAAATGTCGTGCCCTGATATGTTTCATGGGATAGGAGATTTTTAAGATCCAAGTAAAATTATTCCAATAATATTGAAAATATTAGTTTGCCAAACGATTTTTATTTTAAGAAACAAGAAAAACTGCTGAAAATACTTTTCATTTTTATTTGGATACAACATTTTCATACTTAGGTTTTGAGTAAAATTGTAAACATTTGTAAAATATAACGATAGTCAAGGTAGTAAATTAATTTGTTTTAATAATATTTGTGTTGTGTAATTACTTTTATGTGTAACGGATACTGAAAGTCTGACGAGTGGATTAGGATAAACTGACAAAGAAACACTGAATTTTATTTAGAGCGATTTGATTACGGTTTTATATAAAATATTTCGTACTGGATTCAAATTAGGCCAGTATGAAGTCTGAGCTCAGGTTTCGCATATTAATACTGCTGAAACATTAAAAGAAAAATGGATTGCAATAAAAAACTACATTGGGGCTTAATATCACCAGTCTCTTGATCAATAAATCAATTTTTCATTTATTTTGCAATAGATGTCTAACTGGTAAAAACACATCCATCGTGCCACCTAATCGTAAATAATATATTAAAAGATAAACGTTCTATAAAACAAGTATAGGATTTTTTCCAGTTATGAGAGCACATAATGCCGGGTATAAATGTGTAAGGAATTGTAACACGTGTAAGGTGGGGAATCTTAAAATACCGCCTGTTGGTTGACAAGGGACGAGCGTTAAACAGACGCGGTATCCTGACCACGTCCTTGTAGTTTGGTGGACATCTTTATTGGGCCATACCTTAAACTTAGAGCGACTGACATCAACTGCTTTATGACCCATATATTCACATAAACTTGAGGTTTTTTCCACTAACTGAATTGAATAAATATATTCTTAAAATATATCTATGCCCATATCACGGTACCTTTATGGTATCGTTTGTTGCAAGTGTAACTTGATTTGTTATTAATAAATAAAGTAAAACTTAGTTTTGGCAATTTCATTTAGGCTCAATGGTATTTGAGCTTTAAAGTGTTTAACTATAATCATGAGTAGCACTGAATTTGTTTATTCAAGCTATATTTTATACCATTATTCTATATTTGTACGTTATGCTCAAAAGTGTTGAGCGTACTATTGTCAAATGTCCATTTGACCATTTGACAATGCATGGTTAATAGGGCCATGTATTTTCATTACATAGGACATTGTCATTTCCTATGTAACTATTCCCTATTAAACTCCAATAAGATGTAATAGTAGAATGATGTAATAGTAGTACGAAGTACGTTAATTTTCAGAAGTCAGTACAGAATTATTTATTAAAAGATTTACGGGAGTCTAATATCAAGATAAATATAAGGGCCATAGGAAAATAGATTCCTGTAAGTAAAGTGCACTATAATGATGTACGAATTACTTTTCACATATACAATATCCTTTCCGGCCCAAAGGTCAACGAGTTTCCCAGCAGTGATGTACATAAGATTATTTTTAAATTAAGGATTTTTCTTTAATGGTTTAAGTTATAAGAACTTTTCAGTAAACAAAGCACTTGACAGTTCTCAAGGTCGACTTGGAAGTTGTAACATGAACTCTTCCATTACAGCGGCACGTGGACTGGAGGCAGGAATGTGGCTCTTACTCATAGATATTGTTACAGCGTCACCCCAGCCGTAATGTTTAATGTAGGCCAACTGCTGGATAGTATCCTCGTATTAATTTGTTATTGTCTGGTTACTCTTGAGAAATATTATTCAACTGAATGGATATTTCACATTACCTTGAGGAGAATACAGGAAAACAATCAATGTAGAGCTGTAACAAAACAAATAAAATCTTAAGAAATATATATATATAAATATATATATGTGTGTGTGTGTGTGTGTGTGTGTGTGTGTTTGTTTGTGTGTTTGTGTGTGTGTGTGTGTGTGTGTACAGTACATTGTTTTACTTGCTGAATTATTTCTCTATTATTTAAATTACCTCCGTATCAATGCTGTTATTTAATCAAATTTGGTTTTGTGAGTTTCTGCTATTGACGATCTATAAAATTATTATTATTATTTCAATCTAAAGATCTTACCTACTAGACGCCCGTGTGGTTTAGATGCATTCACCTTCAGGGCTCTGATTGATGGGCTTTTAAACTTCCAATGTTTATCCTAGGGAATAACATATATAAAATAATTAAATATTTTTTAGATGATTCAATATTGATTTGGCTCAAAACCAAAACAGGTGGTTTAAAAATAATATACAGTATATAAAAACTAGCGAAATGGCAACAAAATAATAACTTATAGAACTTTATCCTGTGCGGTAGTTTCATAAAAATGTATTAACTCTATAGTTCAACTGGCTTCACTCGTTTTAAAGTATAATAAATTACGTTCGCACTGTTATGTTATTAGTTTAATTAGTTCAATGATTAATAACTGGATATCTACATTTAACTGATATTACAGAACAACTGGCTTAAGTTCACATTATGACTAGAATGAACTGGAAAACACAGAGTATTCAGGGAAATCTATTAATATCGGAGGTAATAGAAAAGCTTTTGTTTAGGCGATTACAATAACGTGCAGTCAGTAGGGAAATTGACTAGTGACGACCACAGTTTAGTAGGAACCATAGTCTGCCGGCCTACCTAATCTATTCTGGATGGATAAATTCCATTAATTAAATACACTAATTACACTAATTAAATAAACACATTGTATTTATATTTTACGATTTATTTATCTTGGCCAGTATTTACAGATTATTTATAGGTCATTTTACAGTAGACAAAGAAATAAACCGCAGACAATCATATCTAGAAATAAACCGAAAACACAATCTTTACGATACGGCAATATTTGAGGACACAAACTGGAATTGTTGCCAATTGTTTGGCTCAGCTTCTGGGTTTATGTTTTCAGACTTTATGCCGTCAACCCCTCATTGCCACCCAGCAAGTTTATTTTTACACCCTGTGGTTTATGCATGCCATAAGCTTAACTTGAAGCTGGTATAAACGCTCAACGAGGGTATTCTTGCTGGTAAAATATTGTTTTTAAAAACTGTATCATTTTTGTGGAAAGCGTATCTATGAGTTATTTTGAATCATTTATTTGCTTACAATCTATTATATTTAGTCCTTCAATACTTCATATATATTTACATAGTATAGAAATAATATATTATTTAATACCAATTGTACAGAACTTACACGTTATAGTCAAAAAAAGTAGTAGTTAAAGGGGTTTATTAATCTAACTAATTTGTTTCACTTCGCCTTATTACTTTTAAATCATAAGTAGGTTTAATCCTAAGTGTGTATATTCATTGCTATACCTGCAAGAAAAATCGGGAAATAACAAATGTATTTACTTATGTTATTAAAAATTTAAAAACAAAATGTTTAAATAAGTTGAAGAAAAACTTGTATTTTTAATATCAAATAACGGCTTTTTATATCATATAACGTAAAATAGTTTTTAAAATATTAAAAAAGTCTTATGAAGATGAAAATCAATATATATATTAAATCTAGCGATGGTCTATTTAACCTTACTGGTCTGTCCAATAAAAGAAAAATCTGACAGTTTTGGTTCTAGGGATTAAGTTTGACAGAACAAAGTGTTACATCAAACAACTAAACAGAGAATTACCTTCATTTACAGTTATATGACACTCATGTCTTTAACTTTATACAACAAATCTATTTTATCATAGACTTAAAGGATGTTGTTTAACGGCAAAGATCTTAAAATGCTTAAAGGCAATATAAGACATGGGACAAGCAGGGTACATTTCAGCCTTCTCCGACAGAAAGGAAGAAGGAAGTAATAAAGTTTCAAGTTTCTGAGCCTCGGGAGGACAACAATAAACTGGTGTCCAGACAGACAGCGCAGTAGGACACGTTTCCCGTAGTGGTGTACATTATGTAGGTATGTGGGCTACTTTAGTGAATTATGAGGTACTCTAAATTAAATCATAAACATTTTAGATATTAGTTTATTTTTGTTGATAAAATGAAATGTATGATAAAAAGTTATTTAGTTTATTTATCATGTCGTATCAAGTGTTTTGTTTAGTATTTGAACATGAGATTGTGCAAAATATATATTAATTGTATTAATGTGGTAACTTTTACCGACTAAAATATATATTTGATATGCTGGAGTAGAAGTTTAAGTGCTGTTTTGACCATAATAAGAAGCAGTTTATAATTCTCTTTTGTTATGTCGTTTCTGTGGCTCTTCTTTCGATAAGTTTAACTGTTCTTAATTAAATTTTACAACATTTAAAAGGTACACGAAATACCAGAACATCTATTCGACTTGGACACCTATATCCTTAAAATTATGGAAAAAACTTACAACTTATTTTATGGGTTTACCTACAATGACGTTTTGAACATTTGTTAGAGTAAGTATTTAAGAGGATCAGAAGGTACTTTTATTATTAATTGCTTTCTCTAATTAGTTTGGTAAATATTCATTGTTAAATTTGTTTTATTAAATAATAACTCGTGAAAAGAGCAAATACCAATAACAAATTGTACTAAACGTCTAGGGTAAGTAATCCCTACAATGTTACTGTAATACTAGAAAGCCATAAAGAATAAGTTATAACTAGCGATGATTATTAATGGTGTCTCTATATATGGGTTAGTATTAGTAACAAATTACCAAGCGGTTTTATGGTAGAGCTGTTTCATTACATAACCAGTAAAATCTTTTCGGTTTATTATAATGTCTTACGACGAGGAGCAAAGGATAAACACTTCATCAGTTCATCATAACCTTACCTCAGAACATTAGTGATCGCAACGAGCGGTTGTATCTGGTTTGCTAATGAACCAATAACGTTTGGCCACGTCAATGCACAGGTATGTTGCTTGTATAACAACCAAACTACCGAAGGCTATGAACGTTGTGAATTAGCTTTAACAGAATCAAAATTCAGTTGTAGTAAACACCATTAAACTAATAATATTTAATATATAAATTAAATACAGCATTGTTATTAGGTCTCATTATATTAATAATAAAACTAATTTTGATAATTTCTAATTCCTTGTTTTCATAGATTACTTTTCCCTTTATACTCTAACCTATTGTAATTACATTTAAGAAGTTGTTAGTTAATCACCCACTTATAATCTATTTTATTTAAATAAATTGTACATTTGACCTTTGAAAATGATTTACTGAAAAATACAAACAACATTATATTTATAGACGTATCAGACAACATGATGGTGATGTTTTCCTGTTTGTGAAATATTTTATTCTTTAATTAATAAAAAACATTTTGTAAATTTGAAGGTATGTATATATTACCTTTCCCACTATTTGACCAATCTTTCATCTAAATGCACTTAAACTAATTAAATGGATTTATTTATCTGCCATCGGCAACGCAGTTTTTACATGTGAATACATTAATTTAAATAAATTAATGATAATATATTGCATACTACAAATTTTGCTAAATAAAATTTCCAGAAACATTAACATGAGTACGATATTAAATGTACATCTCCAATACAACAATAAATAAATAATAATTTCTTGATTACTTAAAATAATTAGTTTGAATAGTTAATAATGGTAATAATAGTATGTTAATAAATAATTTTATAACAAAACAAATTAAGAGTGCATACAGTCAATACATCTTACAGTACAAAAAGGCATTTTGAAATGTTTTTAAAACTAAATAGGTAATCAATTTAACTTACATAACAATATTTTTCCAGAGGGACACACATTTTTCCCGATGAGTTTTGAGGGCCTTTGCCCAATGTTGTTAATAGACGGCCAAAGTTCTGAGCAGCCATTTGTTGTCTTGTCTTATCGATGTTGAACGCAAGAATGCATTACTTATTCTTGGGTACAAGACATTGGCTTTGCCATAATAATAATGGGCTTGTAGGAGCAAAACAGTGTAAAAGAACTTTTGTATTAATAGCACTACTCAATTAAATGTAATGAATTAAATGGAGTACTGTTTATACCGTATTATATATGGTGATAATAAAGATATAACTTAGTTCAACACCATCTGATATCATAAATTAAGTTTTCAGACTAAAATGTTGCCGTCCTAATTTGAATTAATAGTTCCTATTTCAAGTTTGATATTTGTTTAAATATTTATAATTTAACGAATAAGCCTTGTATGATATTTAGAAAAGCCAATACAATAAATTTGTATTACTATTACCTGTACAAATTATTTTCATTGCCATTAACCTTGTTTTTTTATATGTAAATAGATTGACAATATTATATCTGAACTAATATGCAAAACGTCATATATGTAGAAGAAATAAAACTAACACGGTTGACGGGATGTCTAGGTATTTCTTTTCAGTATCATAATGTCGGTTAGAGATTACTCCAACACTAATTGGACGGTACAGTGTCTATGTTAATTACCGTAGGGTGTATAATTGTTAGCTTCGTATTCTACAAGCATTTTTAATTAATGTACTGTAAATGTTCAAGACATTTCTTAGCACATACATGGCAAATGTATCTATATATATATATTAAAATATTAACATGTTACTTTTGTTGCAGGTACAAATTTTCGTACTTCTTCTAAGCAATACGGTATGTTTTAATGACGTTTCATATTTTAAAATACATTGATTTGTTGTTAATATGTTTATAAAGTATTTATATTATTTATATTTTCGTAGTTATTTTGTTTTATTGTTGTGATAACGCATTACTAATTGTAAAGTTTTAAGTTAAAACAAATCTCTTATAGTTAAACAATTTAAGCACATCATTCAATACAAAAAGCTTAGTTAAGTCAAGAAAAAGAGAAATAAAGATGGTACAAAAAACGCACGGGTTATGTTACGGAGCGTTAGTTCGTGTAAACCTTAAAATAAAACAATCATAACAATAGATTAAACAAAACTTGTCTTATATTATTTCACGTTTGGAACAAATCCATTCAATTTTACTGCAGTGAAATTGGGAATACAGTTAAATATTAAAAATTCATATTAGAATTTTCCTTATGAATAAATAATATTATTAGAGTATTTTATATACTTAAATCAATTTCAATTTGCATTGAAAATCATATTATTATTGACGTCCTATACACCACTTAAGGCCAAAAGTTTAGTTTAGGCCAAGAGATAAATAAATTGAGGAAAACAAACGCACGGATTACGGTACATAGAGCTAGTTCGTGTACTGAAAGCAGGAATGTAATGTAAAAAGACATTTTAAAATTCAATTTAAGAATAAATAATATAATGAGCTCTACTTCATAAACTAGATTTTGGTCTTCACTGGTTTAGTTAACTTTGACCACTCAACTCAATTACAACTCCTTTGAACTCAAATCTCAAGAAACTTCATCCAGAGCCTTTCGGTCGGAGGAGCTTAGAGCGTTTACAATTGTTTTGATAAGACTTCTAGTGTTTTCGATAAATGGTAACCACTTGGAATTAATTATCAACCTTATTTTAACATAAAAAGGGCATATGAAAACTGTCGTATATTATACTTTATAAAGTACAAAATTATAGCAAAATTGATAATACATAACAGGTCTTTGACAATGATTAATTTTAGTAAGGTATCTTTAGGGAGTCTAAATAAATCGTCATTATATTCATTTACTTAACTCTTTGGAAAAATTGGTATAATTTCAGGAAAGCTACTGAAATTCCAAATAAGAGACACAGAATACTATGAGTAGACTATTTTACCCCAATATAAAATATTGTAATAAACTTATTGCGCCCGAATTTGCAAAAGTAGTTGCAACGATTTTTATTGTTTTTATACCAGCCAAACAGTTAATTTTGTAAGAATATCTATGAATTGAGAAAAGCTTGGAAGAACCATAACCGTAAATGTCTAATGTCGCAAAACATCACAACTATTATAAAAATGGGGTGGTGCCTGTCTATTGTTCCATCACGCCAAAACCACTGAAGCATTTCTGCTGAAGTTTTGCACAAATATAGTTTATGATCCCAGGAGTGTCAGAGGTCTATTGCCGTTTATAAATGGCCTTAGGGCTCTGCCCCATGGGACTTCCAAGTCTCCATTTTATTCATATGGAGGAGAGTTTTAATTGGTTATGGTCAAATGTGGTTTTTCTGAATTAAATCAATTTAAAAACCAGCTGTTATAAGGATTGCATTTAACTACATAATGCCACTGTTTTGTTAAACAAATTGTCTACACTGAATTCTCACCCGTTTCGAAGCACGGACATAACAGTTAGTATATTATTTGATTGCCACATTTTAGGGAATATAGAGGGGGGGGGTACATTGATGTGCTCAAGGATTGTTAAAACGCATGGGGAGAATTGTTTATTTACAAAATAATTGTAAAGATAGAGATATTGATAAATGAACATGGACATTTTGATTCTGATGGTACATACATGAACTTGTTTACGAAACTTCTTAGTTAATTAAAGAGTCAAACTGAAATCGTCAACAATGGATGATAAAGTCAATTTTACGTTAGTTTATCACAAAAGCAAACATGTTCACCACAGGCAGAACATTCATCACAGTTGTTCTGTCACTGAAAACAATTTATGGGAGGTTGGTTTATCAGGCGGGAAAGCTATAGCATGCTTCCGGGTACTCTTAAGATTAAAAAGGTATAAATTTGGCTTGTACTTCACGCAATATTCCGCACTTTAATGTACCCCAAAAATATATATTTCGTAGTAATGACTGTACCAAAATTCAAGTATAATGTTACTTGCAGGAATAATGAAGTGTTATACATAGTTTTAATCTTAAGAGAGTTACGTAATCATTATATTATTATCATAATCGTTATATATTTGTATATAAAAATAAATAGCATACTAAAATGCAGGTTCTTACAGAATGAGTTTAATGCAGGGTCCACAAACTTGGACATCCATTGTTTTTACTTTCTCCCCCTATACATAGTATATGGAGAAAGTATTGTTTTCGTAAAAAATTTTGAATTTGAGTTGTTAGTGGAAATATTCGTTTTGGTGCTCCCTGAACCCAAAAAAGTGGTTTTTACGTGATGTCTGTCTGTGTGTGTGTGTGTTTGTGTGTGTGTGTGTGTGTGTGTGTGTGTGTGTGTGTGTGTGTCCGTGTGTGTGTCTGTGTGGATGTGTACAGAGCTAGAGCCCTAACCAATGGGCCGATTTTTATGAAATTTGGTATGTAGGTACTAATCCACGATATCTCCAGGCATTTATTTTCATTTTTTTGAATTTTTGATTTTGAAGGGTAATTATCCCCCAAAAACCGTCAAAAAACATAAAAAGTCCAAATTTCTCAAAAAGGGATCTAACGATTTTGATTAAACTTTTGTCGTTTGAAGAACTTTAGTCCTCCAACAAAATTGCACCACCCGCATTTCTGTAAAAATTCGGGTTCAGAAATTACAGGACTTAAAACATCAAAAATTCAGTTTTTTGGATTTTTCATGAAAAGACATAAATATAAAAAAATATTACTATTCACCACTAAAAAGAGCTCAAAAAACTAAATAATTTAGCTTTTTGAATTACTATTCTACGATTGCTGGTTTCGGAGAAAATTGAAATTTTCATTTTGCGGTAAACGCAGTACGTTGTCCAATGTTGTTCTTATGGGGAAAACAAAAATTATTATTTCTCTCTTATTAGTGAATTTCCTATGGAAAGTGAACTATTAGCATGACCCGCACGGTGAAACTTAAGCCCGGGACCACCATAGAAGTTCCTAAAGTGACCCCCTGAACACGTTTTGGGTGTCGTTCAAAATTATATATATATATATATATATATATATATATATATATATATATATGTCACATATATATATATGTGACAGTTACCGCGATAACTTTTGAAAGAAACACCCGCTTTCAATGAAATTTGGCAAAAATGTGGAGAGTAGCATTTATGAAATTAAGTTCGAAAACCAGATCGATCGCACTATGGGAAAAGGGTTTTATGGGGGTTTAAAATTTTCCAAAAATCGGTTTTTTTCAAATTTGACCACAAAATGTTAAAAACACTCAATTTTGATTATAGCCATTTTATAGAGCTTAAAATAACAAATAATTTCGTATGTTGAATCATTAACCTAGTTAGTGACCACCATGTTAATCTTATGGGAAAAAGGTTTTTAGATTTTTCTCGGATAGTTTTACTAAAAACTTCACATTTCTGTATATTAATTTGTTAAGCTCAACAAAAAAAACATTTTGGTGTTTTAATCGTTGTTCTACGTCCAACCGTTGCAGAGATATTCAAAGTGCTAAACACAGTACGTTGTCCAATGTTATCCTTATGGAGAATAAATAAAATTCTATATCTCGATTATTTATGAATGTATATTGATGAAACTTGGTATGTGGCTTCAACTAGTTGTGATATATTGATATTAACACAAAAAACAAGTTTTTTGTTGATAGTCCCCGTAGCAGCAAACCTGCATTCTCGGCCCCCATGTTATTCATATGGAGAATAAGTAAAGTTGTATATCTCCCTTAATTATGAACCTACATTAAGAGAACTTGGTATGTAGCTTCACCTGGTTCAGTTGTATTGATAATTGCAAAAAAACACATTACTTATCTTCCTCGTTGCAGCAAACCTGCGACCTCAACCCTAATGTTATTCTTATGGAGAATAAATAAAATGGTATATATCACTTATTTATCGATGTATTTTTGTGAAACTTGGTAAATAGCTTTATATAGTAGTGAGTCACATACATATGCATTGGAAATTCGCTGAGTGCGCAGGTTTTCTGCGACGGGGGTATTTATTATAATTAGCTAGGTATAAAGACCTAGAATATAAAATATATGTTCTATTAATACGGAAAACCAATCATCTTCCAGGTCAAACCTCTACAATTACAACCACCAAATTTTGCACGTATACTCTTTTCATAACGTAGGTAACCACCAAGAAAGGAGTTTAAAAAGCGTCCACATGTCCCATGGGGAGTCATTCTAGAGTAATTATTATTATTGTTCTAAAGTTATTATCATTAGACATTCACTTTGGTTTCAGCTGATGAAAATTCAAATAGCTCATCATGATTCGTGGTTACGGGCTACCAACAAAACGGGGTTTTTACCGGCTGAAACCGGGCACGATGGCAGCTAGTACAACATAAATCGAATAAGAAAATACATTTTAGTTGTTGAAAAATAAATATGTGAAAGTCTATACTCAAGAATTGAGTTTACTTCTTGTATGCTAGGACTTTTCGAAAATAATATTTTCCCTCTTTTAAGGGAGATGCCTGATATAGTTGTTAGAATACGTGGTATTAGCCCCTAAGGTTTCGGGTTCAAAATCCACTAATTGCTAATAGCTGTTGGTGGTATGATAATGCCACATCCTGAACCAACCTGAAATATATGTCCAATTACCTAGACCCACCTCTCTGTTCTGTTATACAGAAATCTCCTTCCACTAAAATTCATAAGAAAATTAAATAAATATAATTTTGGCAATCAGGCAAGTAATACTTTGTTGGACAGTTAATTACTAGTATTTACCATGCGCTGTGTGAATGTGGCAGTATTAAAAGTTACTAAAACCAAATGTTTATGTTCTAAATAATACTTCTTAAAATGAATAATTGCACACCAGAAAATAACCTCAATAAGCTCTTTCTGTACGAAAGCATAGATTTGTTGTATTGTTGAAGAAAGTGTTTATGCATATACAAAATCAATTATATTATATATTTTCTTTTCGGTTTAAGGATGAATATGTTATTCGTATCGTAGCCTGGCCTAAATGTAGACCGGTGCTGCATCAACTTTCGAACAAGCATAAAATGAAATTGTATTTGTATTACTGATAAAGAACTTTAGAAAAAAAACTTAATGTCATTAGTTACAAAACATTTTAGGGGTTATTCTTACATTAACGACATTTACTTCTACACGTGTTAAGTGGGTATTATAAGTGAACAATATTTTATGTTTGTCCATATTTAAATCTACCTATCTTACAAAATAAATCCTAGTTACACTTGTATCGTTATAAATTGTTTATCAATGACATAAACTATAAACGAAGGACTAATATTTCTTAAGTTTCAATCAAATAACCCCATAAATTAACGATCTATATCAAATCTGGTCCGTACATATTCATGACGCACGGTCTGGGGAAACTTTCAGCAGCTCACAAAACTAACTTTGACTATTTAATATTGGCATTCTGTTTGTTAATCCCTTAGTTTACAATCATAATCTTTGAATGTTTCATAGTCAATTAAAACTGGATAGAGATACGCAGGTAAACTTGAATATGCATGTTACATGAATTTGATTAATCACTAACTCCACTTGGTGGTTAGGCAGCCCGTCAGAAGCAACCTATGAAAGTAAAAAGTAATGTTTTTTTAGGAGGATGTAAGTATTTGTAAGATGTGGGCATATCTACCGACATGTTGAAGTACTAGATATTAGTTGAAGTGTAATTAAAGGGACGCAAAAGGGAACTTTTCTACTAGGATAATCATGAAATTAGTTACTTAATTATCGAGTAAATCGAACACATTTTTGGATTATAATACTATAATTATGGGTTTTGAATATAAACATATTTTTTTAAAGTTTATTTTATTGCCGAAAGGTTTTAGGAAAATATTGTAGTTTCCATGATATAATATATATTGCGTACTATGTTTATTCGTTGATAATTTCAAATTTGCCTTTGCGGTTTTTTAATTAAATTTTCTCAACAGCCTGTAACAAAAATAAGAAAATGTCAATCGGTGATTACTTGGGCTGTCTTTGTATTTAAACATTTTACCCATAGTAGCAAGAAGGAAAAGCAATGGTATCATAAGTGTGAGTTTTTAATATTTACTTAGTATGTTAATGAACTAAACTAATACTACATTATATATACATTTAAATATAGCAAAACGAATGTCCCAAAAGTTGTCAAATATATTTTACTTTAGTTCTGATCTTACAGAATACACATCTTTGACATTGATATAACTAAATACCAAACAGAATGTATATTATTACTATTATTATTATATAGAATGGATATATAATGTATATTATTTTGTTTCCTAATCAAATGTATGTGTTTGGGAGAACAGAATCCCAATAATGCAAAAACCATCACAAAAAGAGGAGACTAACGTGAATGCAAACTAATTACCGTAATGACGTTAAACAAGAAGTGTAATTATACTCTCTATTAGCAACGATTTTTTACGTTTAATTAAAATGGGCCGGGAATCAAATTTTGATCATTAAGTAAGTATCTTAGGTTATAATATATTTTGGTTATTTTATTGCAACATATACATGTTTGTGAAAAGTGGTAAGAAAATAACTTACATATCAAATTTTTTATTTATTTTTTCGCAGTGTTTATTAAAATGTGTGTTGTTTGAATTTCCAATGTTGTTATGTTCAAGTGTTATAAATATAGAAGCACTTTATTAATGACAGTTGTACTATCATTCCATACCAAAAGTTAAATATTACACTATAACGTATTTTTATTACAATAATACAGTAATTATTTATTAAAAGACGTTGAAGTGGCTATTGATAAAACAATATATTGTTCATTTAAACTTTCAAGGATAGCGAAGCAATTATACTGCTATAATACTATATACATTACACATAGCAAGCTGCAAACACAATACACTAGGTGTACTAGTCTCACTAGGCTCATTCTTCCCGTCAGAGGATGAACGAGGACTGAATTTTTAAAGCTATATTTAAATAGACATGTTACATATTTAGCTTTTGTTAGCTTGTGTTTTGCCAAACACATTTAAAATAGGTCAATAAATATGTAGACCATATGCAACATATCTAAATAATTATAATTTATTTATATTTTAATCTGACAGAGAATATTACAAATGTGCGAATGTACGAGTACAAATACTTATGATTTCAACAGTTTACTTGTATTTAAAAGTATTTAGAGAAAATTTGAATTGATATATTATAAAACTAAGGAGCTTTGCAAAGGCCCGCAAGCATATGTTAACGTGTCTAATAAAATGTTACAGATTTAAGAGATAAGAGACAACCGACAAAATTTGAAGTACCAGCTGTCATACTAATCATTCTAATATTATAAAGCTGAAAGTTTGTGAGTTTGTTTGTTTGTTTATTTATTATTTTGTGGCTCAATCACGCTCTAACTACTAATCCGATTGAGCTGATTTGGTAGGAAGATTGCTAATATCCTAAAGTAACATATAGGCCTATTCACGTTTTAAAATTACTTTATGGTTTAGCCCCAATGGCTATTAAACGTCCCATTTTAATCTTATGGGCATGAACATTTACTAGATCAGATTATAACTAAAACAGGTGTTCCGCATTTTATATTTTGAGTTCAATTATTTATTTATATTTTTAAAAATTTTTTTACTCCTGATGAAGGCTTAAGCCGAAAATTTTAGTTTTATTCCAATAAAAGAATGTGTATCAAGGTTGTTTTTGTTAATTATTTATATTTTGGTTATCATTTGTTTGCACCTTTAACCTTTCCATAACTTTACCCAGTTCAGGATGGTAAATTATTTACAAATGTAATTTGTTTATTAATGGATTTTCAGAAATATTTTTATTTATGAAAATATTAATGTGATTCATCCACTCATGTGATCTGATTCACTCTCTGCATGTTAAAAATATTTAAATAACAACTATTGTGTATTAAATTATTTGGCACCAAAAGTCAATAATGCCATGAGTAATAATTTATTTATTTGAACAATTTGTTTAAGTAATAAAGCAATCATAAGCATTTTATAACATTATAAATTTAAAATTTATTCTATCCCTGGAAAGAGCAAACTCAAGTTTGGAGTTGGCAGTGAGTTGATAAGCGTACATCCTGTTGGCTCTCGACTCTGCCAGAGATAACATTTGAGATGATTTAGGACACTTTATATCTTACCCCTCAGTCCCAAGTTTGTTTCAGTGGATTATTTTACTTTTTACATATTCTTACTTTTGATCAATTGTCTAATAAAAATACTTAAAAAAGTAACCACACAACAATTGTTGAAAAAATCTGAATCTGAAATAAAGGGAAACGTTGATGTATTTACTATAGTAATTTATATTACTTTTTTAAGCCATGTTCAACTGAAAATTAAAAATTAAGCAACTTAACAACTGCACTTCAAAAAGTCACTCTGCTACGAGTTTTTTTTTAAACTACCAAATGAAATACGACTTTGTTAAGTTAATATGGGGCAACACAGTACTGATGTCAATCACTTCTCCTATAGGTGTAAACATGCATCCACGGTTATTACTGAACTGTAAAAAGTATATCCAATAAAATACCGATTGTTCATTTCAAAAACTGTATTTGAGTCTATAGAGAGAGGTTTGGCATTGACAGTTGGGTGATAAGATTGTATTCGTTTCGATCACGGCTCGGCGACAGTTAACATTCTAGATGACTTAGTAGCATTTATATTTTATCCTTATGTCCTAGGATTTATCAGTATAATTATTTTTTTAAAGTTTATATTCCTAGTTTATTTATATCTCTAATAGCTGCATTATTGTAAAATAATATTGATATCTACTGTTTAGTGGATTACGTTTTTGTACTTCGATTATGACAACTTTTACTGCATTTTAATGTTGGTTTTATTTAGATAGAATACAACATTTTTAAATGTTTAAAAAGGGGTAATATTTTAATATAGAATGAAATTTCATGCTGCATAGAGTAGACAACAACTGAACTAAATTGTTTGTAAAAAACGTATATTGAAATATAAAATGTGTATTACAGCGTACCAATAATATCGAATTACACACAACGTTAAAGTTGGAAAGGTATTTTAATTTGTTTGATTAATTTGTATTGTAACTGACGATTCACCTATAGTTTATCTTCATTGGTTTATAAAATTATTGAAATATATATTTTTATATAATATTTTCTTTAAGAGTATAAATACGTGCAGAATTTTCTTTTTTTTCGTAAATACTTGTTCATGGAAATAACAGCGTAATGTTTGTTTGTTCTTTCAAACAATATTTACTTCAAGAAGATAACTTTCTTAAACTTAACACATTATTTGTATTTTTGATGCTAATTAAACATATATATTTTTAAAGCAATAGTGTAATATGAACAAGTTGTGTAAGGTAAAAAGAGGAAATAATTGTTAATACAAATTTTCTTTTGATAAGTATAAAATTGCTGCTGTTTTATCTTGACAGGGATGCGGATTCCAGTTCATGTTATTGGAGAGTAACAATTAATTAAAAGTCGATTTCCAAATTACAATAGTGTTGTCGTTAAAAACAAAAATGGTTGGTAAAAAAGGTCAGTAATAAAAATGAAAGTACTGTTGCAATTCGTTTCCCTGAAACTAAATGTATAAATATACAGTATAATTGGGTACCAAGGAAAATGCATTTTAGGGAAAATAATTATCTATTAATTGTTCTGATGCGTCGGAATAAATATATATCTATTCACAGTTGTTATTAGGTTTATCAAATATATTTTACAACGCAACCTACTAATAAGAAACTGAGTAGTGAGTAAATTCTTCAATAAAACCATTTATAAGTTTTTTGCTTTAGTTAAAGTTCTTGACTTATTTATCTTTTTGTTGAATAACTATTCGAATTTATTCTGTTTAAGTAGTTATTGGACTGTTCTTAATTTCTAGTGCAAAGTTAACATTTAATATCCAATTCTTATTTTATAACGAACCAAGTTTTCTACAATTTAATAAATGAACTTGTATAACGTTTAAGTAGTGAACGCGACTCACTCATAAAACAAATAAGACTCAATACTCCTCCCTCCGGCCTTTGTATTGGGCCTAGTCCCCGGGGCCGTGCTGACCAGCAAATGTCTTTGTCCAAGTTCTGACCCACCACAAGTATTTGCTATATTAGATTGGCGTTTAGCCCGGGAGAGGAGGGCAAAGTTACAGCAAGACAGTGACACACAGTTTGAGATTATTTTCACAGCAAATGCGTCTTCTAGAATAGTTATTTTATGCCATTATTTTATGGCACCGTCCATTATTTTATGCCTGTTACGTGTACTAATATTTTATCATGTGATGACTTATCGTGATTACAATCCTCGTCAATGTGTCAATTTCATTTACTCTTATTAGAGTTTGAAGAGTAGATAAGTTGCTAGAATCCAGCAAGGCTTTATACAATGGTGTAATACCTTTAATCTACATATACAACTCTAATATATTAGTTGCCACATATACTTTTTTACATGATTAATTTTATTGTATTGACAAATATTGCCTCGGACTCTAACCTCATGTTTACGATACGTAAAATAAACTTACGTTGCTAATTTACCTCTATCGGCTTAAACCACTTGTACATCATGACGTAACATTTTCCAAATTGCAGTACCATATAATTCCGTTTTTATATTTACATATTAACTTTGAGCATGTGTTCTTACCACATTTAATTTAAATCCTCATTACTAATCTTATGGACAAAGGGCATAATGTAAGGGTGGCTGGTGCTCCTACATTCTAGGCTATGGTGGCTAGAGTTATTCTTTTTAAATCACGACGATCATATTTTTAGGCTGAGGTCCCGCCAACAGCACCTTATAATTGGTTAAAACTTTAGGTGTTTCAGTCACTAAAATATTAAATAAAATTGTGCTAATTTCATCACCATAATTTGTAGTCAAAGGTGGTGCAGGATTCAGGAAATTATATGGTAATTATTACCTTATGATATTCAAAAGTTGCTTCATGACCTCATGATGAAACTATTTATTTTTCCTGGAGCTTTGCTGTGGTTTTATTTATTAGCTAATATACTTTGCTGAGCAATCAAACTTTTATTTAAAGTCAATGAGTTTGCTCTGCACTCCAAAGTTGGTTAACCTATCCCTCCAACAGGCTTTGCGATGACCAGACACTGTACAAACATAACTAGTTTGCAGATAAAATATTTGTTCTAAACTATTTTCTACATTAAGTACGAATTTTTAATACACGTATAAACATATTTGTTTTCCAAAAAAATAAACTTACTATATACTAACAACAATGCTATGCTTATTTTATTTTACTTCCTTATAAAAAACTATTTAAGGATAATAGACAAAATATTTTTAAATAGTACTTTAAACCGTAAGGATTTTAGCCTTCACCCAAATATCATCATTGTGCTTATGATACTGAAAAATTACATCTATATTCAATCTAAACCATACCAGTGGCTACCCTTAAGTCTATGTTACGTTATATAATATTTTCATTTTCAAATATAGTTTTTCGAACTTTTATACTTAATAATATAAATACTGTATTTTATTAAAACCATTAAAGACGAATACATTTCTATGATAACAAGTCCTCTTGAACATATTTACAGATTAAAACTGTTAATCTAATGTTTCATTACTTAATCTAATATAATGACTAAGGTTAGATTAAAGGAAGTCTACTTAAATGTAATATCTTAAATCTAAAATTGCGTTGTTCTTACTTTATTTGATTATAATAAAATAGTTAACCTCTAGCCGTACATTTCCTTCTATATCAGCTTTCCGTTGGGGTAGATCGAAACCTTGAACCCCGACGGGACACTTGTACCTTACCGGGGGTCAGTGTCCCGTTAACTGAGCGCTCCCCGAGGTCTCCTGTGCAGTGTGTAGTTGTGTTCACAACAATACCCATGTGTGACTATGTGGAAACTGGTTGTATTGTATTGTTTTGAACCGGACGATTATTGTTGTGGAGGTGGTCAAGTTATGAATCTGGAAATAAAATAATTCGCCGAAGTTTATTTGCACAAACCAACATAATAATGTGCACAATATGAAGAAAAAACATTTGAGATAACATTATTTGGCAATATTCTTATGTCTTAATTTACATTCTTACTTATTAGTTTCATAATACTAACTATTGGTGCCAATGGTTTTTATATGCAAACTCATATTCTATATAAAACACACATGAAAAAGTCTTTTATTTACAGATTAATCTTTTAATGTTTTCAGATAGGTGCTAAAATAATATACTTTTTCCCGCTCAGTAAGATTATGTTATATTCAAACTATAAGTTTGTTGAACAACTCTCTCTTTCAATACAAGGTAACCTATGTACACAATAGATTCAGTCATTTGAAAAATATTGTTTTATTTTATAAAATACTAATTTATGCTTCTATATTGCAGGTATGACATATCCAGTGAAAATGGTTTACTTGTTCAAGGTAAGGCCAATTTCAGGAATTTATTTCTCATTTCATTAAGGATATTTACTTCTAAATTTAAACCCTTGGAATTAATGCAATTAGGCTTAAAATGTGAACATATTTGGTTCGTTGTTAATTAAAAAATTTGTACATTCTAAAATGGAAGTAGAGAACACTGCATACCAAAGGAAGAGCACTTCAAGCGGATGTAATGTTCAGGAGGTCTTGAAAGCTTCCCGCCAGAACGAGGTCTGTTGTAGTCTTTAATCCAAAGGCCTTCGTATAGAGGATTTACTATGGTTCGGTTGCCATTTTAACATGTCCGAATGGAACTAAGAATTCAGGATGTTAGGATGTTTACATCCTACATCCTGAGGATGCAGAGCAGTTCAGATTTTAAACAGTAAAATTATATACTTGAATTTATTATACGTTGTTCAACTTACTTAATTTGTTAAATACATTTTTATTGAGCAATGCAAAATTCGGTTTTCCCACTATTTTGGTCTCTTATCATAATTCAATCGATTACATTTTTACCCGAAATACTTCGCCCAGATCAATACCGAGGATAATTAAGGTAAGGTTGGAAATTAATTTTCGAAATTCAAAATTGGCATGACTGTAATGATCTAAATCGTTTTATTAATTTAAATATTAAAGATATATGTATTCTTATTTTAGAATTACTAAGTATATATAATATTTAAATTAGTAACTTAAATAACATTATTTTATCTAGCAAATAAACATAGAAAAACAATTTAATTTTTACAAATAACCCCTCCCTCCGATGCGCGATGGTCGACCACAAAGAATAATTCGTATAATACTTACCCATCATAATAATATCCATCAAAACCTTATTTTTGTCCACATTCGAATTTTGTACAACTTCATTTTGTAGGATTTTTATCGTTCTGTGTACACATTTTATATTGATAATTTATTATAAATTTAATTTTGAATTTAGCTGTTGAATTTATTTAACAAGATAACCTCAGTAAAATAGATTTTTACGTGTTTCCATATATATTTGTTTTTTAACGAACGGTTGTTGTAACTGTACCATTGCTTATAACAATGTAAGCAATGGTTTTTTTTTCGCCTGAAGAGAAAATATACTACGGTTTAAGTTTTCAAGAGCTATATTATCAAATTACACTATAAAGGTGGTCTATTGGCATGGCCTGCACGGTGCTAATTACACCAGGGACTATCAACACAGTTCCTAATATTCCTTGGCAAGTGGACAGTTAAGAGAAACAAATTTATAGAAAAGGTGAATACCGCTCCATTTTACCTGATATTCCATGCAAAACTTGTTTAGTGCTTTGATTTAAAACCAAGCTTAAACTAATGTTTTCTCATAATGATAACAACAACCAGCATTATAACTGAAGGTTCCAATGGACGTTTCGTTATAACAATTGCTTGGCTAACAGTTAAACGATACTAGCTTAGACAAATAGCCGGAAAAGGGACCAATAATCCCGAAGCCTTTGTATTCCCAGGATAAATGTCTCTGTCCGCTATCTGACCCACCACAAGCTTCCATTATAGTCGATTGAATTGAATTGGACCTCACAATATCTGGACGCCATTCCTGGAATGAAAGACCGAAGATTATTATATATACTACAGTAGGGAAATGTAGTCAATGATACCTGTGTTGCTTTTCCTAAGTTTAAATAATTTAGTAATAAGTTTTTTTCAAATTGTAACTTTGACAGTTGTTTTTACAAAGTGTGGTTGTTAGGCGTATTATATAATCTTGTTTATTATATTGTCTCAGCTATTTAAATTATTACGTTAATTTAACAACGTATTTCATACTAGTGTTTAGCGAACTTCCCCTATAGGGAAGAAGCTGTTACCGTAGTCGGCATGGTAAGACCTAGGCCCGGGACCATGAAAACTTTTCGTTTTGAGGTCCCCAGATACCAAAAACACCATTCGTTCAAAACTTTATATATAACTCTCTCTCTCTCTCTCTCTCTCTCTCCCTCTTTCTCTCCATATATATATATATTATATATATATATATATATATATAGTATATGTGTGTGTGTGTGTGTGTGTGTGTGTGTGTGTGTGTCCGTGAGCACGATAACCCTCGTAAAAATGGTCCAAATTTGATGAAATTTGGTAAAAACGTGTAAAGCAACATATATGACTTTAATTTCGAAAACCAGACAGAGCGACTTATCCGAAGGGGTATTTTTTATGGGGGATCTGTACCCAAAAATTGGGGTTTTAAAATTTGTTACATATGATGTTTGAATAAGTAAAATTTTAATTTTTACCATTGGATTCAGCTTGAAGACACGCAATTTGGTGTTTTGATCATTGCTTTATGTCAATTGGTAACAGAGATATTGAAAGTGCTAAACACAGTGCGTTGTCCAATGTTATTCTTATGGAGGATAAGAACAATTTTATATCTCCCTTATTTATGAACGAATACCGACAAAACTTGGTAAATGGCTTAATCTGGTTGTGGTCTATTGTTATTCGCACAAAAAATAGTATTTTAAAATGGTTCCTGTTACAGCAGGCCTGCGTACTCAGCCCCCATGTTATTCTTATGGAAAATATGTGAAACATTAGGTCACCCTTAATTATGAACATAACTTAATACAATTTGGTATATATGGCTTCACCTAGTGGAGTTATACAAATATTTGCATAAAATCCAATTTTAATTGTTCCTTGTTAGAGCAAACCTGCGTACTCAGCTCTTAAAATGGCATTTATCACTTACTTATGAATGTATATCGATGAAGCATGGAATGTGGCTTTACCTTGTTGAATTATATTAATATTTGAATAACAAATCATATTTAGTGTTTCTTGTTGCAGCAAACCTGCATACTCAGCCCCATATTATTCTTACGGAGAATTTAATTAAAATTTTGTATATTGCTTATTTATGAATGTATTTTAAAGAATCTTTTTAAGTGTCTTTATGTGGTATTTAGCACATATATATATATATATATGCATTTGAAATTCACTGAGTTCGCAGGTTTGCTGCGAAGGGAGTATTTCTATATTGTCAGGCCATTTACTGCTAGCTGTATCAAACTTAGTTTGCGCGAAACTTATAATAGCGACGTAAAAAGTACTGTTTTGACTAAGTATTAGAACATCTCGGCGGTGTATCACTGTATATGTATTTTGGTGATAAGGAAGGCCTCGATAGTTTCCCTGGTATCTACTCGTTAGAATATAATTTGCTAGATATTATATTTATTAAACACTAGCTCGTGTAGTACACTAGGTAATACACCACTTTCAAATGCTTCCTTATATCCAATTGTGTGAGTAACCTTGGAAACCATTTTGAAATCTGAACATAATATGTTTATGATGTTTATGTTTATGATTTTACCTGATGGAATAAAAGTAAACGCCCATAAAAGTAACATTGGAACGTTGAAGACCCTTTAGAGTTTTTTACATTTCGTGTTTCTGGGTTTAGATTAAATCTAATAAAGTAAATTTTATGAAACTAAACGATTTTCTGGCGAAAAGAAAATTATATTAAAGTTTGTTGTGTCACCATAATTTTTTTTAATACGTCCACTGCTTTCTATAACTAAAAATGTTGCAATTTCACTTCATCAACCTAAAAAAAATACTTTGTTTTAGTATCAACAAGGCGGTTCATCGTATGTTTTGGCTACAGGGTTGTAAGACCACTCGGTGATAGGGAATTGTTTTTCAGAAAGTTTCAACGAAGTGTGAAATCAAGAACACCAACACTTGCAATTCAGTTCAGTACTTTATTCAGAACTAATAACCAACACGTACACCTTTACCGACCCTATCATCAGCGACTGGTAGAGATAATAGTGAGGACATCATCGTTAGTCCCTCGTCCCCGCCATGACATACTCCCTCCTGCGGTGGTGACGCCCTCTGTCGCATTTTGTGAAAAGTTTAAACTAATCTCAGACATTAGTTTAGCTAACTCAGGCTGTTATTTTCTTAGTTAGCTTAAAAGACACTAGAGCGTAAAATCAAAGTAATTACCTTAATTACCAACAAAATTTACGTCCATTGTCTATATTAGTCTACATAAAAAAAGATTATTCTATCATGAAAACATGAGCTAAGAAGAAGTTGTGCTATTACAGAAGGGCTATTCCAACGAACTAAAGGGTTATTCGTCAAATTTACTCATGTATGACTGTAATTTTAGACTGTGGAGACTATTTAGACTGTTAAGCAATTTCTTGAGTGTTTGTAGGCATACATATACTGTAGCTAGACGTTGCACGCTTTGACACACACGTCACCACACCTTCACTGTCCGTGCCGCTGTTTGTCTCAATTCATTATGGCTGACGTTGATTTAACCTCAGAATTTTTTATTTTACAATTAATTTAGTGTTTATAAGAATAATTGAAATAGTATTAAGTTGAAAATATTTATAAATAAGGTACATACAATTTAATATTAATTTATTGTTTCTTATAACATTTGTATTGACTAAGACTAATAATAGGCTCCCTGATTAGGCTTATGGTAAATGTGTTTGCTAACCGAAGCTAATTTAATTCATTATAAAATCTGCCTTAGAGATTTTCAGTTTGGAAAATAAATAATGACGACTTTTTTATTGCTTATAATTTATGTTTAAATCAATTAAGAAGCGTACGTTAGCATATATAAATAGTATTTTATAAGCTGAATAATAAAACAAATCATCGTACTGTATGCACGGTCAGTAGTCTAAATTCACAGTAGAATAGTGTATAAATAAATTTAAGTGAGATAACACAAGTATAGTCTATGCCACTGATTTTTTTGTTTTATTGGAAAAACGTAATACACAATTAACTAATTGTACATTATTTAATAAGCGTGAATAGGTTTCTTGTACATGTGTAGCGTTATATCGCTTTAACTAAAAGCTAGCAAACTGTTAAGTTTACCAGTACGACACATTCAAAAACACAAATATATAAACATTTTACTGATAAGGTAATCTTCACCCCCTGTAAGTAGCTGTTGCGGGATATATTTATTCATGTTAACTATTTTGTTTGTTTCTATATACATCTATATTTCCCTTCTAATATATTTTGGTTTAACGAAAGCGGCCACAACAGTATCTTCAGTGCAATATTCAAGACAACAAATGGTGAAATGCTCTTTGTTCTACAAAATTATGATTGCGCGCACTTCCTTCATTGGACAAGGCTGGTTATGTTACAGCACAACAATCTGATCGGATATTATATTTGTTGTTTTTATCGTGTTTTGTATATCCTGTGTAATAGTTTATGCAGGTATAAACATGCAGGGTCTTTTATAGAAGAGGGCCACCACTTTACGAAATGTTTATTTACCGTCATACAGCGCTCTACTGAGTAAGGTTGTATCAGTGTATAATATATATATATATATATATATATATATATATATATATCATATAATCTGTTCTGGTAAATAATTTGTATTTATGACAAATTTACCTAACCTAACTCCACAGAGTGCTGGATGGTCAATAATCAAGAAAATTTACCGTCGTAAACTTCACAGCATGGACAAAAGTCAGAAAACTGTCTAAACTTTACAGTATGGATCATAATTTAAAAATATACAACACTTTCACTTTCATCATAAAAACAAATATTCTTAAAGTATCTTTAAAACTTCCTATTGTTGTCAGCAAAATACTCCTGGACACTGTAGTACTCCTTTGCCACAAGAAACGATCCCAACCCCCTACTGAATCTAATTTCATCTGTCTCTTTTTTATGGGCAATGGTAAGGAGTTTAAAAATTTGTATATATTGTAAAGTTACTGCTTTTAAAAAATGTGGTATTTTTTAGGGTGGGGGAATATCTAAGATTATATCAACGACTATTTCAAACGACTATTGTTCTTATTGTAAAATTAATGGCACTCATAAATATACAAGCAGCTGAAAGTAAGCAAATTATTCCCCGAAATGACTCCCCTGCATGAATCTGTTCGTTTCATCCAAAAATAAGTCTGATTGATTTTTTTGTAGAGTAAACAGCGATTTTGATTTCGAAGACTGGACACCCCATATCACCACTCCATAACTGAGGATAAAGACTCCCAAAATGTGCTGCCAGCATAACCTTGGTATTATAGAAAATTGTCAATTTACGAATAATAAATATACAGCTATTTACCTTCCGGAATACCTTGACGATATGTTCAGAAAAATCAAGACGATGATCAAGAATCAAACGCCAAAAACTTGATTGCTGGCAAGACTGAATCTGATTTTCACCTTGAAGCAAATAAGAGGTTTCGTTGATTGAATTACAAAATTTAAAGTCAATAAAATGAGTTTTATCAAAATTTACGCACTATTTATTGTCAATCATCCAATGAAGAAAAAAGTTACTTTGAATAAATAACACAAGATTTTCACGAGAACAGTATCTTATGTTTAAAGAAGTGTCATTGGCGAATAAACAAAGATCAACAATAGAAACACTAAAATTTATATTATTGACAAACAACAGAAAAATAATCGGACCAAGTACTGAACCTTGTGGAACCCCGCATGCCACTACAATTTCACTGGACCTTTTAGATGGAATACATCCATTTGCATCTAGGCATGGGACTTAAACTATTTGAAGTGAAGATAATCACCTTAGGGCATTTCCTCTGATTCCAAAATTAATGTTTTTCAATAGCAATTTATGATTCACCATATCAAACGCTATGCTCAGATCTATAAACATGCCCAAAACACTGCCGTGCTCATCCATAGCCTTTGAAACACTTGATGTGAAACTAAACAGTTGAAGTATTTTTCACTAAAACCAAACTTCTTTTCAAAGAGCACTTTATTATCAGTCAAAAACGAATTAAGGTGATTCAGAAACAGCTTCTCTAGGATTTTTGAGAAGTTAGATAATTTATAAATAGTCCGATAGTATTTTTGTCCAACCTACTGCTTCTCTTATAAAGGGGCTTCACTATTGTAGATTTTTTGTAGAAGCCCAGTGGTGGCCTTCTTCTGGAAAGTACCCACCATGGATGTTAATAATGTAAAATTAAAACAATAGATAAATAAATAGCTACCGGGTTCGTTTTGTTTAGGGCCTGGTAACAAATAGTTTGAAAACCGTATATCCGAGCTTATATCTAGTTACTGATTTTGTCTTTACAATTATTTATTGGACTATAACAAAATTTAATATAGTTTGGTTTTTGAGCATTCCAAATTTGTAAGGGGTCAAAGGTGTGGACATGTTTTTATTATAAAATATAAGTCATAAAGTGTGTGCTATGGTTTTTGTTCCAAATGTTGCGCTAAGTAAAGCATTCGGTAATGATTATAACAATTAACAAGTAGTTACTTTTTAAATTACCCTCTAACAGTTCCTATTGCAAAAATGTATTTATGTTTCGTCACTACACTTTTATGGTTTGAATCCGTAATGTTAGCTTTACCAGAGAAAATCTTAACTTCAGTCTATTTTTGGGGGTAGCATACATAATAATAAAAAATACTACTTATAATGTAGAACTATGTGGGTAGAAGCCTATTAAGTTCATAATAGTGCACTTTTTACTTAGTTAAATACAACTTTTATTTATTGAGCTGTAATTTGGCCTATAGAAATAATAACGGATAGTAACATTATACTAACGATAGTATGGGTTTTAAATGTGTTCCCTAGATTGTCTCACATGTTCCAACATTGCACATTTTACATGCATGAAGTTTCAAAGTTGTATGGTCAATCAGAACAGATTGCAAACATGGAGGATGAGTTCATTTGAATATTCATATCGCTTACATTCCACTCGTATCCATTTTTGCTATTGTTCTTTTCATACGCATGTAATGGGTTAATTTTATTAATGTACTTCCTAGTTGAGAGGTGAATTGAATAAAATATATTACTAATATTTACAAAAGTCTACATGTCTAGTTTCAACCTTTACTTTAACAAAAATAAAATATGACCACGATTGCTGCTAAATAACTATTTCAGACATCAAAACATATATTGATAACTTGTGTTGCCTAATTGTCTTATATGTTTAACTAGGCTAATTAAAATTTCCAGTAATTAGACAAACATGAAATTAATCTAAATTATATTGCATAACATTAATATACTGATGTTTGATATTTAATTTGATGTATTTGATTAAACGATTAAACAGCCAAACATTTAATACAAGACTTAACGTCAATCAAATGTCCTAGTTTATATTTTCTTTGCATTTTTTTGGTCGAATATCTTTTTAAATGTATCTAAATAATTTCATGTTATTTTAAACATTGTTTTTTATTAAATAATACTCAATCCATAGCGTTTTTCTCTCTTTTCGAATGACAACTTACACTACTGAAGCTGGCACGTACTTTATCTGGGAGATGGTGTGAAGCTTGTTTGAACACATGGTTGACAACTGCTGGTTCACCGTTTTGCCTGCCTAGGGCTGATCTTTAGGTTTCCCTTACTTGCTCTTTCTTTTACAGTCTATTAAGAAATAGTATTGCCCTGTATATATTGTGATCAAACTCGTTAGCACGGGTTTTACAGGTTTGTCAGCACTTAGTGCAAAACGTGTGAGTTCTTGAATAAACTCACAGCTAAACACAAACTCAAATGTTTAAGTTATTTCTTTTTTATTATTAAATAATTTTAAACTGGTTCAAATCTGTATTTAGCTGCCATTGTTGTTTGGGATATTAACTAACAATCATGACTAAAGAATTAGTCAATCTTTATTATTTACAAGACTACACAAATTGTCCCACTCATTTCACACATAATTAATTGATATTCGCCATTGGCTCGTGACATATACACGAGTTTATTTCAGTGCCTCCTTTGCACAAATGAATTATTTTATTTCTGATCAGGATATGTATAAAATAAGAAATGGAAATTTTTGTTTACAAAGCAAAAGTAATGCAAACGTGATGTTTTTTAAGGCGTGTGTTTTTTTTTATATCCATACATAATGGATCAATCTTGAGGTATTGGTTGAAAACCCGATGGTAAGAGGACATAATACATATTTAAGTTTTAAAAAATATCACAGGCCTTCTTTCTTATAACGGACACCCCAGAGTGGAATCCTTTCTCATCTAAACATCTAAACCAGTTTCAAAACTGGCAACGAGTACAAACAAGGTATACTATGTTTGAATGAAATGTGCTATGCCTTTTTGTAATGTACTAAAATGAATGTAATTTTCATCTTGTGGGATCGTTAATATTTGTTCACAAAAGATATAAATCACGAATCTCATGATACCTAACTGAGCAGACCTGGTCCTGTAGACTAGAAAGGGGGAGGATGTCTCTGTCTATTGTGTGAGAAAAGGGATGAATCTGTCGGGAGTCTGAATAGGCTACCCCTTCATACATTATTTATTAGCGAATTTCCCCTATAGGGAAGAAGCTATTACCGTAGTCGGCATGGTAAGACCTAGGCCCGGGACCATGATAACTTTTCGTTTTGAGGTCCCCAGACCCCAAAAACACCATTCGTTCGATACTGTATATATATATATATATATATATATATATATATATATATATATATATATATATGTGTGTCCGTGAGCACGATAACTCTCGTAAAAATTATCCAATTTTGATGAAATTTGGTATACACGTGTAAAGCAACATTTATGACTTTAAGTTCGAAAACCAGCCAAATCGCTCTATCCGAACGGGTATTTTGGGGGGGTTTTGTACCCCAAAAATGGGTTTTTTGAATTTTTTATATATAATTTTGGAAATAGTCAAATTTTAGTTTTTACCATTGGATTCAGCTTAAACAAATACACAATTTGGTATTTTGATCATTTCTCTACGTCAGTTGGTTACCGAGATATTGAAAGTGCTAAACACAGTACGTTGTCTAATGTTATTCTTATGGAGGAAAAGAAAAATTTTATATCTCGCTTATTTACGAACGTATACTGACGAAACTTGGTATACGGCTTCATCTAGTTGTGGACCATTGATATTTGCTCAAAAAACATTTTTTTACCAAAGGCTCCCTTAGCAGCAAACCTGCGTACTCAGCCCCATGTTATTCTTATGGAGAATAAGTAACGTGTTATCTCCCTTAATTATGAAAATAAATTAATGAAATTTGGTATGTGGCTTTACCTAAATGAGTTATATTGATATTTGTATAAAACCCCATTTTTTGTGTTCCTTCCTTCAGCAAACCTGCATACTCAGCCGCCATGTTATTCTTATGGAGAATAATTAAAATGTCATAAATCGTTTATTTATGAATGTATAATGATAAAACTTGGTATGTGGCTTTATGTGGTGTTAAGATACATATATATGCATTGGAAATTCGCTGAGTACGCAGGTTTGCTGCTACGGGGGTATTTTACCCTCGCCCTAGAAATTTCCTTTCATTACTGGAGTCTTTCATTAATGATTGCCATTGAGGAAGACATGCTTAGTGGCTGTGTCATGGTGTATTAATATTTTCACCAACAAAAAAATCTAAGTTAGAAGGAATCATAATTTCACTAACTCAATCACTTAGGAAATTAAAAAATTAAACTAATTTAACTTTCATTTGAAAAATACTAAAACCTGATTAATCCTTTATAATCGGTTTGTTTACTAAAACCCCCTAATTGTAAAGACGTGCCAACACCAAAAACAGTCTAATGACCTCTGATGGCGTGAAGTAGCAAGTTTCATTACGCCCTCCATTATTAGAATGTCACCGAATGTTATTAATAAAGTATAGGAATTTAATTACGGCTATTTTTTCGTTTAGAGATTTTCAAGTTTACGAAACATGAAAAAGTTTGTTTTTTGAAGATAGACAGTCTTATGATAAGCTTGAAATCACTACTCCACCAGATGGAAAATAGATACCGTGAGGGCTTCTTTAACTGAAATTTTATTTTTTATTAGGTGAACTGACCATATTTTTTAAATTGAATAGCATATTTATTGCACAATTTGGGTCTTTTATTGATACACAAACACTGATGTGGAGCTATCGTTGCCGTAGAAAGTCTTAGTGATTCGACTCGCTATTTCAGGTAAATAATCCCACTACCAGTCTCTTACCCAATGTTGAAAGAGTTGTTAATTTTATTTAGTCCCTCTTCATTTTCAAGAAGAAGAAGGGCTTTGAAGATATTTTTTGAAGTTAATTTTTCCAAGATCTTTAAGTTAACATTTATTTGTCAGACTAACAAATTTGATAAAGCCAATTTCACGGTATTTAGAAACAAGCGTGATCAGGTTTTTAGATAAAGAATTCCTTTTAATGTCGTGGCATCTGTCTCATTTAGAAACAAGAACTCCTCGTCATTAATCATTTTGTTTTATGACAGAAGAGTGTACGCCTTCAAAACAGTCATTTGTCAGACGCAGGACTTATATACACTGCAAAATGAGGTTAGTAATATGAAGGCGTGCAACTACAATATTAAGTTTGAAAGCTGGAATGAAAACTGTATAAAATGTACCGAATGCATAGTACACAATTAATTTCATCAGTTTAAAATAAATGATATATTCCATTAAATCAGTAAATTGTATAACATCTAAATTAAATACTAAACGTAATAAATCAACGAATTGAGACACTGTACACCATACAAACCAGTGTCAAATTATCGGCCGGCTGGTTTAGTCCCTAGATATCTAGGTTGACAGATCCAGATAAAGACACAGACAAGCAGTCGTACAGATAGACAGCCAAAAACAGCCGCAAAAACCGGTTTTCAGAGTAATAAAACTGATAGTTCCATTATTATTACAATGTTAAAAACTTTAAATAAAACAATTTGTTCTCCATATAGGCCCTACTTTGTATTGAGGGAGAAAGTAAAGAGAAAAAAAATCCCGCAAACTATGGCTTTCATTTTTTAAATTTGATCATTTTACGATGCCCTTAGACATTTTTTACAATGAATTGTTTAGGGATCGACTTATCATTATATCTTACAATTAATAGAAATTCATTATGACATATGTTACATATCCTATTAGCGAATTTCCCCTATAAGGAAAAAGCTATTACCGTAGTCGCCGTGATAAGATCTAGGCCCGGGATCATGATAACTTTTCGTTTTGAGGTCCCCAGACCCCAAAAACACCATTCGTTCGAAACTGTCTATAAATATATGTGTGTCCGTGGGTGCGATGATTCTCGTAAATACCCCCGTCGCAGCAAACCTGCGTACTCAGCGAATTTCCTATGAATGAATATATTTCTTACTACCACATAAAGCCACTTACCAAGTTTCATAAAAATACTTAATAAATAAGTGATATATAGAATTTTATTTATTCTCTATAAGAATAACATTAGGGCTGAGAACGCAGGTTTGCTGCAACGAGGAAGATAAAAATGCGGGTTTTTAGCAATTATCAATATAACTTAACCAGGTGAAGCTATATAACAAGTTTTAATGATTTATGTTCATAATTAAGGGAGATATAAAGCTTTCCGTATTCTCCATAAGAATAACATTAGGGTTGAGAATGCAGGTTTGCTGCTAAGAGGATAATCAACAAAAAATGAATTTTTTTTTGGAAATATCAATATACCAGTACTAGGTGAAGCCACCTACCAAGTTTCATCAATATACGTTCATAAATAATCGAGATATCAAATTTTAAATATTCTCCATAAGGATAACATTGGACAATATACTGTGTTTAGCACTTTGAATATCACGGCAACGGTTGGACGTAGAATCACAATTTAAACACCAAAATGTTTGTTTTGTAGAGCTAAACTGATTGGTAAAATCAAATGTGAAGTTTACATAGAAATGAACTGAGGAAAAGCCAAAAACCTTTTTCCCATAAGATTAACATGGGCGATTTTATGAGCAGGTTTTTTTGGATTTTCTCCGCAACCACTTAACCTAGGTTAATAATTCAAAATACCATTTTATTTGTTTTTCTAAGCTCTATAACATAGTAAAAACCAAAATTAAGTTTTTTGAAAATTTTAGGGTGAAAAATGCAAAAAACTGATTTTTGGAAAATTTAAAACCCCCATGAACCCCCCTTCCCGTGGTCCGATATTTCTGGTTTTCGAACTTAAAGTCATGAATGTCACTTTACACATTTGAGCCAAATTTCATCGAAATCGGACGTTTTTTACTCAAGTTATCGCGGTAACGGACACATATATATATATATATAGATATATATGTGTATATAGATATATATGTGTATATATATATATATATATATATATACATATATATAAATTTGAACGAATAGTGTTTTTGGCATCTGGGGACCTCAAAACAAAAAGTTATCATGGTCTCGGGCTTAAGTCTTGCCAGAGACCTACGGTAATAGCTTCTTCCCTATAGGGGAAATTCGCTAATTCTTACCTATAGGGGAAATTCGCTAAAAAGGTCCGATTTTGATAAAATTTGGTACAAACGTGTAAAGCAACATTTATGCTTCAAGTTCGAAAACCAGACAGATCGAATTATCCGGAGTGGTGTTTTGGGGGGTTTTGTTTTGAAGTTTTCTATGTAGTATTTTAAAAAGTCAAATTTTTGTGTTCACCATTGGATTTAAATTTTAAAAAACACAGTTTGGTATTTTGATCATTTATCTACGTCAATTTTTACAGAGATATTGAAAGTACTAAACACAGTACTTGTCCAATGCTATTCTTATGGAGAATAAGAAAATATGTATATCTCGCTTGTTTATGAACGTATACTAACGAAACTTGGTATACGGCTTCATCTGGTTGTGATCTATTGTTATTTGCACAAAAAATCAATTTTTACTGATAAGTCCGATAACAGCAAACCTGCGTACTCATGTTATTCTTATTGAGAATAAGTCAAATGTAATGTCTCTCTTAATTATGAACATAAATTAATAAAACTTGGTATGTGGCTTCACCTTCTTGAGTTATATTGATATTTGCATAACAACCCATTTTTTGTGTTCCTTGGTGCAGCAAACCTGCGTACTCACCTCCCCATGTTATTCTTATGGAAAATAATCAAAATCTTATATATCGCTTATTTATGAATGTATATAGATGAAACTTGGTATCTGGCTTGGTGTACCTAGTTGAGTAATATTCATATTTGCATTAAAACCCATATTTTTGTTCCTTGCTGCAGCAAACCTGCGTACTCATCCCCAATGTTATTCTTATGGAGAATAATCAAATTGTATATATCGCTTATTTGTGAGTATATTTTAATGAAACTTGGTATACGGCTTTATTTAGTATTAAGACATATATTATGCATTGGAAATTCGCTGAGTACGCAAATTTGCTGTGACGGGGTATTTGTATGTGTAACCACAGCATTAAAACTTCAAGGGTCTATTAATTGTTTATAGTTTTATTCAAATAACTGTGTTTTCACTAACATAAAGAATAATAGTTTGCAGATAAATGTATACAATAAAGACATACTCGTTTGTAAGGCTTTATTTATTATAGTCAACGGCTTCTAGGTTTTATATACATTTATAAAAAAAATCTGGTAGTACAGCTCACAGAATCCTACATTTTGCCGTTACAAAACCAAAAATAGACCAAATGATAAATTCATAAAACTTAATAATAAATGTAATTATTTCTAGAAAAATTTATATTATTTCTTAAGTATTTAGGCTACAACCGAATTTGTAAGGAACGTATTCTATGTAATTGTTCATTAGGTTTTGTACGAGAACTCACGAGCGCTGTACAGTCTGTAACTCACCTCATCTAAAGCACTACTCCCCAAAAACATCAGTTTATTTTATTCACTTTGGTGGACTTTGGTTTACTGCTTCATCGTCACTTTAAAAGTTTATACAACACATGTTTCTCCGTATATTAGCGAATTTCCCCTATAGGGAAGAAGCTACGAAGCTCGTATTACCGTAGGTCTCATGGTAAGACTTAAGCCCGAGACCATGATAACTTTTTGTTTTGAGGTCCCCAGATGCCAAAAACACTATTCGTTCAAATTTATATATATATATATGTATATATATATATATATATATATATATATATACTGTATATATATTCATTTTGAAAATGCCTCCTGAACTGTTGTTTAGAATTTAAAACCAGGTTTACATACCTTTTCCGTCCAAACAGATCAAAAATATATGCTGCCACATACTATGACGACATGTTTCGGAATCTAGAATTCCATCTTCTGGTCATAACAAAAACGTCCGTAATTCACACAGATTTTCGTCAAAATTTAAAATTTTTGTTGTTAAACATAAAACAGTTCAACATAACACACAACACGACATTAAACACATATTTCGCACAAATTAAGACACGCACAAGCCGGCCGGCGATTAGACTCCGACTGAGAAGGGACACGGGCGTTTATCCTATTCCCACCTGTCGACCTTGACCTCTTATCATATGTCCACTGTTGGTCTCAATGAACTTATTTCAATGAAAAGTATTTTGTTCAACAATACGGCTTGACTATGGGTTCTCCATTATCAAGTATTTTATCAGAGATCTACTTGAACCACATAGAAAATACCTACATTTTTCACCTGATAATAGTCACAGCAAGAATATTTTACTATACAAACGCTATGTCGATGACACAATAGTCTTTTATAAAGGCAACATGAGACAGTTGGAGCTACTGAATAAATATCTGAATAAAATTACACCGAACCTCAAATTTACATTGGAAACAGAAACCAACAACTCTATTAATTTCCTCGACCTAACAATAAAGAAAAATAATGGGAAAATTCAGTTCTCAGTATACCGGAAACCGACCGCAACAGATCACACCATTCATTCCACCTCATACCACCCCATGAATCATAAAATGGTGGCTTATAACTGTATGGAACATCGACTACTCTCAGTACCCATGGATAAAGTGGATTATGAAAATGAACTTTCTATTATTAAATATATTGCTGTTGCCAATGGCTACTCAAGTAACATTGTTGATAAAATAGTTTCTAGGAAAAAAGCTAATTTTAAAACCAATATTTCCACAAATACTCCTAGTAATCCAAGTTTTGTCTCCGTCGAGTATGGGCAGACCCTACATCATACATTGAAAAAAGAACTGAGTAAACAAAACATCAAAGTTTCATGTAAAACTTCAAATAAATTAAGTAAACACCTAAGTGTCACCAGGCAACGAAATACAAAGGACATGAACACAGGTGTTTATAAACTTAGCTGTTCCGACTGCCCAAAGTTTTATATAGGCCAAACAGGGCGTTCCTTTAAGGAACGATTTTCAGAACACCTCCCAAGACCGTCATTAAAGAACCAAAAGTCGAAATTTGCTGAACACCTGGTTGATAGCAAACATAGTGTTAATAACCTAGAAAGTAACCTACAAATACTCTTAAAATGCAAAAAATCCCGTATCATGACAACTATGGAAGAATTACATATTTATAATGCTTTTAAAAAAGACCCCAGCAATGTTCTGAATGACAGGCTAAAGTATAATTCAAACCTATTATTTAACCGTATAGCAGAGATCGAGACCAACAGTGGACATATGATAAGAGGTCAAGGTCGACAGGTGGGAATAGGATAAACGCCCGTGTCCCTTCTCAGTCGGAGTCTAATCGCCGGCCGGCTTGTGCGTGTCTTAATTTGTGCGAAATATGTGTTTAATGTCGTGTTGTGTGTTATGTTGAACTGTTTTATGTTTAACAACAAAAATTTTAAATTTTGACGAAAATCTGTGTGAATTACGGACGTTTTTGTTATGACCAGAAGATGGAATTCTAGATTCCGAAACATGTCGTCATAGTATGTGGCAGCATATATTTTTGATCTGTTTGGACGGAAAAGGTATGTAAACCTGGTTTTAAATATATATATATATCTATATATGTGTCCGTTAACACGATAACTTGAGTAAAAAACTTCCGATTTTGATGAAATTTGGCTCAAATGTGTAAAATGACATTCATGACTTTAAGTTCGAAAACCAGAAAAATCGGACCATGGGAAGGGGGGTTTATGGGGGTTTTAAATTTTCCAAAAATCAGTTTTTTGCATTTTTCACCCTATAATTTTTTAAAAACTTAATTTTGGTTTTGACCATGTTATAGAGCTTAAAAAACAAATAATTTAGTATCTTGAATTATTAACCTAGGTTAAGTGGTTGCGGAGAAAATCCAAAAAAACCTGCTCATAAAATCTCCAATGTTAATGTTTATGGGAAAAAGGTTTTTGGCTATTCCTCAGTTTATTTTAATGTAAACTTTACATTTGCTTTTACCAATCTGTTCAGTTCCACAAAACAATCATTTTGGTGTTTAAATTGTGATTCTACGCCCAACCGTTGCAGAGATATTCAAAGTGATAAACACAGTACGTTGTCCAATGTTATCCTTATGGAGAATAAATAAAATTTGATATCTCGATTATTTATGAATGTATTTTGATGAAACTTGGTATGTGGCTTCACGTAGTACTGGTATGTTGATATTTGCACAAAAAAAGTTTTTTGTTCATTATTCCTGTAGCAGCAAACCTGCGTACTCAGCCCCCATGTTATTCTTATGGAGAATAAGTAAAATATAATGACTCCCTTAATTATGAACATAAATTAATAAAACTTAGCATGTAGCTTCACTTGGTTGAGTTATATTTGATAATTATATAAAAACCCATTTTTCTGTTACTTGTTGCAGCAAACCTGCTTTCTCAGCCCCCATGTTATTCTTATGGAGAATAACTAGAATGTTATATAGCACTTATTTATGATTGAATATTGATGAAACTTAGTATGTGGCTTCGCCTAGTTAAATTTTATTTATATTTGCATAAAAAACAATTGTTTCTGTTCCTTGTTTCAGCAAACCTACGTACTCATTACCAATGTTATTCTTATAGAGAATAATTAAAATCGCTTATATTTGAATATATTTTTATGAAACTTGGTTTGCGGCTTTATATGGTATTAAGACATATATTATGCATTAGAAATTCGCTGAGTACGCAGGTTTGCTGCGACGAGGGTATTTTTATAAATGTTGTTACCCTGACTATTGTTTGCTCTCAGGCCGCTATAGCACGTTCTACTTAACTTAGTACTTTCAAGGAATGTGTAGTACTGAACATGCATTGTGTCTATGGTAAAGAGATGCAGATATATCTATTGCGTATCTGTCATTAGGATTAAATATGCAAAACATTATACTATGTAAACTAGCTTTGATTAACGTGTTGGCTGCTGCGGACCGCGATCGGTTTTTTTTTCATCATAGAAACTTATGCAAATTTCATGTTTAAACATGTTTGCAGCAGCGAAAGTGTTAACAGATTTATTTGTTCATCTGATTTCAGTTTTGTTTTCAAAACAATAAACATAATTAAACTCCAGTTTTTTAAAATGTTTTGACACATTTTTTTATTTATGACCTGAGGAGCACCCTATTTTCCTTCTAATTTTATCACCTAGACAGTTTATTGAATTATTTGGTTTATGGTTAGGTTTTTTAATGTTCGTGGTACGGGTTGGCTTCATATGTAAATTAAACGATAAAACATGTAAAACAATTGTAATAACATTTGACACCGATGTAACAAAAGATTGTTTCGTTTTATAATGACTTAGCATAATGTTAATCTCTGGTATTATTTGATCAATTATTAAAAACAAAGCTAGCTGTGAAAATTTTATTTTATATTATTTTCTAGAAAATAACCTTCACAAAGAGCTTAATTGAAATCAAAATTCAAAGACTATAATTTAAAAATCACAGAAAGGAGAACAAGAGACGATGGCGATAGAATGCTGACGCCACTACGAGAGGTTGGCAATTGCGGCGTTTCACTTGACTGAATGCTGGCTGATTGTGGTACAAAGAGTGCTGAGGATTTCCGATAAATGCTGAGTGTTCGGACTTGACGTCTTAACCGTTCGATCTAAATGAATCACTTTTTAAATCTAAGAAATCTTAAAATCCGAGAGACGAGGTTATGTATTTCATCAAGCAATTTAATAATAATAAATCATATTAATTTTTGAAGGAGGATAACAAACACTATATTATAAATTGATGGTCATTACTTGTTAAAATAAATGTACCAATACCTTAATTAATAATGACTCCTGCTAAATTAAAAAATCTGAATAGCATACCAAAATGACCATAGGAGTTTGATTTAAATTAGTTATTATGGGGATAATTTTAATTTATATATTAGACATTGTATGTTTACCTTTCCATGCTGTTATAAAAGGAAGGTTGACGTCATATTTTCCTTGGTTTGCTGTAAAATTTTCCTAAGAACCAATACATATTTGTTGTGTACAATTCAGTCCTTGTTATTCTAGATTATATTTTTGTATGAATATATAGCTGTTTAGGTCTTCAGTTCCTTAATTAATTAAGTTAAAAGAAGAAAAGCTATACTGAAAAATAAATGTTGTATTTTTACATCAATCCCAATTCCAATATTTATAAATAAAAACAATAACATTACAAATAATGAAACATATGATTTGTTTTAAATTAAAACCACATGATAAACATTGGTGGATAGTCAGTTGCCACTACACAGCCCCCCGCGGAGACCGGAGGTCAGGGCCTTTTGAAACGAACTTGACATCCTGATCGTGTGGTGTAGTTTGGAAGTAATGAAGTTTCTGTATTATCTGGAGGCTGCGCAACAGGAGATGGTTTGGTGTTGAGGGTCTTGGGTGGGGTTTCTGCATCTTTTTGTGCACTTGCAAGGGATTGCAAGTCAATCGGAATGGGGGAGTTTACAGCTTCAACACGTGACAAGGTGTCTGCGATAATATTTGTAGAACCAGAGATGTGCTGAATGTCGGTCGAAAACTGTGAAATAAAAGTAAGCTGATTGAGTTGGATGGGAGGCAATTTATCTCGTCTTTGCTGGAAAGCATAAATTAGGGGCTTGTGATCTGTAAAGATAGTGAAAGGTTGTGCTTCGAGTACATGTCGAAAATGCTGTACTGCTGTATAGACAGCATACAATTCACGGTAATAGGCTGGCCAGTCCTTTTGCTTTTCGTTAAGTTTGTGAGAAAAGAAAGCTAAGGGTTGCCAGGAAGACTCTGTAAATTGCTGCAGGCAGGCACCTACAGAGGTTGCAGACACATCTGTAAACAATCCAAGACGAGCTTCAGGGTCAGGGTGATTGAGCAATGTAGCATTGGCAAGGTTTTCCTTACATCTAGTGAAAGCCTCGTCTAAATCCTCGTTCCAGTTCACAGGTTGGGAGCCTTTAAGTCCAGCAAGTGCATCGTGGAGGGAGGACTGATATTTAGCTGCACTGGGAATAAAGCGACGATAGAAATTCATCATACCCAGAAACCTACGAAGATCACGAGCAGTCTGTGGTCTTTTAAACTGTTGGATGGCAATGACACGATCTGGCAAAGGTTTAGTTCCAGCTGCAGATACTTCGTAGCCAAGAAAGGTGACTGCAGAGGATGCAATGACACTCTTTTTAACATTTACTAGAATGCCATGGTCAGAGAGACGTTTAAAGAGGATGTTCAGATGCTTCATGTGTTCTTCCTGATTGTGAGACGAGATCAGAATGTCATCGATGTAAGCAAAACAGAAATTTAGACCAGAAAGAACTTCATCGATAAACCTTTGAAATGTCTGTCCAGCATTTCGAAGCCCAAATCCCATAAAAGGAAACTCAAACAATCCAAACGGAGTGGTAATTGCGGTTTTGGGAATGTCGTCAGGATTTACAGGGATCTGAGTGTAGGCTTTAACTAAGTCGATTACACTAAATACAGTACAACCATGTAAGCAATGACCAAAGTCATGTATATGTCTAACAGGATACCGGTCAGGAATTGTCCTGGCGTTGAGTGAACGATAGTCTCCACATGGGCGCCATCCATCAGTCTTTTTGGGTACCATATGGAGAGGTGAAGCCCAAGGACTATCAGAACGACGAGCAATACCTTCCTGAACCATTGAGTCAAACTCTGACTTGGCTATTTTAAGACGGTCAGGAGCGAGACGACGGGGACGACAAAACATTGGCGGACCTTCAGTTGTCCGAATATAATGTAAAGTTGAATGTCGAACATTCCGAGGCAATCCAGATGGGCGGATTAACTCTGGAAAAGCTGCAAAAATCTCATGATGGGGAGTGTTTTCAGAGAGAGCCTTTACACTGGGTTGAGAGTTCTGAGCTGGTTGGCAGAAAGTCACGAAACCTGTTGTTCCGTCGACAAGACGTTTATTACGACAGTCTGGCAAGAGATTGAAATAAGCCAAAAAATCAGAACCAATAATTGGCAGGTGTACATCAGCTACAATGAAGCGCCATGTCAAAGAACGGCGAAAACCAAAATCTAATGTAAGATTTATGAAACCATAAGTACATATTGTTGAGTTGTTTGCAGCACTTAATGTGTAGTCAGTCGGGCAACGTCGATCAGGTAGGAGTCGTTTAGGAAAACAACAGAGGTCAGATCCGGTGTCAATAAGGAATCGGTTTCGACTAGTTCGATCTGTAATATAAAGGCGGCTACCAGCAGTTGTGCAGTCCGTTGCCGCCATTACTGACTGCTGCTGGAGTTTTCCTGAAAAGTGCAAGGAAGGATGCATTTTGTAGCATTTTTACCAAACTTAGTGTGGTACCAGCACATACGTACTGATTCTTTTTCTTCCGTTCTATGCTTTGACATTGAACGACTTCGAGGGTGACTACGGGACTGATTGTTATGTTTAAAATTTTCAGAGAGTTCCGCAATTTGATCGGAAAGAGAACGAAGTGTATCTAACAAGGCGTTACCTGAGTCAGAAGATGTTGAGTTTACGGTAGCCGACATAGGGACGGGTGGTTGAGCTACTTCGATGATTTTATCAGCTAACTCAGCCAATTTGTCCAGCGAAAGCTCGAGTTGAGTGGTTAGAATCGCCTGAGCGTGTGGAGGTAGGCGCCGTAACCAAAGCTGACGAAGAAGGTTGTCCTGAAGAGTCGAGGATCCAGCTAGGGAGCGTAGATGACGTAGGAATTGTGACGGTTTTCGATCACCTAATTCTTCATCGCTGAGAAGTTGTCGTATTCGCTGCTCCTTTGATGCCGACAATCGTTGAATCAGTTGAGTTCGTAGAACGTTGAACTTGTCTGTATCCGGTGGGTTACTGATTATGTCCTCCACTTCGGTTGCGTAGCGAGTGTCTAGTTGAGCCACAACGTAATGGAATTTTGTTTCATCGCTAGTAATCCCAGATATTATGAATTGAGATTCTGCTTGTGAAAACCAGAGACTTGGTCTATCTGCCCAAAATGGAGGTAACTTCACAGCAACTCGATTTACAGCAGTTACATTTGTCTGAGAGATTGTATTATGTTCTCTTGCGATTTTCTGACTCAATTCAACATTTGCAGCTCTTAATTCTTCCATCTGTCTTTCGATTTCTTCTAATGACATCGTAAAAACAAACTTGGTAGAAGTAAAGTTCAATTTTGCAACAAAAAAAACAATATTTCAGTTAAATTATAGTTGAAAGTAGACTGTAGAAAATGTTCTTTTAGTAGGGGTCACCAATTATAGCTGTTTAGGTCTTCAGTTCCTTAATTAATTAAGTTAAAAGAAGAAAAGCTATACTGAAAAATAAATGTTGTATTTTTACATCAATCCCAATTCCAATATTTATAAATAAAAACAATAACATTACAAATAATGACACATATGATTTGTTTTAAATTAAAATCACATGATAAACATTGGTGGATAGTCAGTTGCCACTACAAATATTTGTGTAGGTTGCTTACAAATTCATTACATTTTGGTGTTTTATAAATTATTTTGTTTCAAAATATATATGTATTTTTTTTTGTTTTACAAGTGCAATATCTAGGAATAAAATATTTAACAGAACAATGTCAACACATATCGTTAGATATACTTTTAAATTGAGTACAAAATGTATTATTCATGATATTTAAGTACTGGTGATATACAAAACAAAAAATTTATGATAATATGACTGTTGATATTAGCTTATAAGACCATGATCAGATCAACTTTTAATCACTAAGTTGCTTTTCTTCCGTTAATTTAACTCTATGATTACAACAAATTATTCGTAGCATGTCTTGAAAATTTCAAGAAAACCTGTATCTTATATTTATTTTATAAATATTTACGTTTTACGTAGTTAACACTATAATTCTTCAACAATGCCATTTTTAAATGAAAAATTGTAAAGATATTTTAAGCCACAAACATAATTGTGCATACTTATTTCATTAATTCTCTCAAACTATTTCTGGGATAATAAGGTTTGTGTACAATTAACATTCAAACAGTTAGACTGGAAACTAAGCAAGATATGAATGAACTATATGGTGAAGTTTTTTGTTTTTCCTTATAGAACAATCTGGTTCAGTCTTGGTCAGTAGTAGTTTATGGACACGTTTTTAAATTACATAAAGGCCTGTTTGTGTTAAAATATTTGTTAAGGCTCCAACACATAGACCTAGTTGTTATATTAGTCTAAAATAAATAGATTTGTTTATTGATAAAAGTTACTAAAACTATTTTAGGTGGCATTAAATTACATCATCCGAATTTTATAATTACGCGCTCCCTTTAGATGAGTGGAACACAACATAAATTTTTGTAATCTGTAGAACTGAGTTATCCTCTATAAAGCATACAACATAAAATTGTGTATGCTTTATATAGGATAACTCAGATCTACAGATTACAACTCGGAAGAATGTAAGAGACAAATGCAAGTGGATGATGTGACACGTGCAAATGAATATACTCCAGTTGACAAGAAGTATCCTAGACCAGCTATGTTAGCATGTGCTGAGCGTGGCGTCACGTGCAACCAATATGGTGTCTAAAATGAAATAACTGTTTCAATACATTCTATTCATTCACACACCTCCCTTGACAATATATCCAGACGTCCTTAGTATTAACAAATAGTACTATAATAGTATTAGATCAATAGATGAAGCAAGACACTAAAACGTCATGTTGTTATGTCCAGTAAGATTTATTACAAATTATACAATAATTTTCAGCTATATCAAAATAGTAACATTTAAAGTAAATCTAATAGCTGGCAACTAAAAATCAATTTCATACTGTTGACGATTTCACGATAAAATATTATGTTAATTTATAGTCTTGTTATTAATTCCTTTTTTTATTTGTTAATCTGAAATAGTTTATTAATATTTTCTGGATTTATTTATTATTTGTTGCACATTTTAATATTTGTAAACTTTATCTTTCTTGTAATTCATATTACCGTTGTATTTATAATGTTAACGTTTAATATAATATTATGTATTTTTGAAATTCCGTTTGTTAATACCTTCGTTTACATGCATGAGCTCTGAATGTTTCATGGCCAATCACAACTAGGAGGATGGGTATGAATTTGGTTAATCACTAATTTGTCTTATTCAAAGGTAGATTTTTACATTTACACATATAGTATTGCTAACAATAAATCTCAGATACTTTTATAAACCAGTGTTATATGATTTCGTTTTATTTATCTTCTGATGGTTAAAAACTACGGTCTATAAATATCGGTTACAATGTTTAACATGAGCTAATTTAAGTAAAAAATTATTGAAAAATTAAAAATATTGTGCAACTCATGCGTTGTTATATACAGAAAAAAAATAAGAACGAGCATTACATTATTAGTGAATTTCCTTTGGAAAGTGAACTATTAGCATGACCCGCACGGTGAAACTTAAGCCTGGGACCACCATAGAAGTTCCTAACGTCACCCCCTGAATACGTTTTGGGGGGTCGTTCAAAATTTTATATATATATATGTGTATATATAAGTAGAGAAGAACTAGCAAAGAGGGGCCGTAATCGGCGCTTTTTTCCCATGTTATTCTTATGGGGAGCTGTTTTTGCACCGACACCAGCTCCCGCCTTACACAAGTTTCCTTGTTAGCCTATACTAACATCCAACCCTTGCCTATATTAAATATATTTTCCCAATCCCCATCCCTCCTCTATATTTTTAAAAATTAATTTTCAAATTCAGGCTAAAAAACTATCTTTAGTGTTTATGGTCCGATTTGTTTAAAACTTGGATATGTTATTGTCGTAGGCAAGTGTTTTAATAAATTACACTTACATTTCCCAAATTCACTATTACAGTCAAATCAAAAATTATTTTTTGAAAAATACCATAGTGCCAATTGCCAACTTCTTTATTAAATGTCCGATTTGTCTGCAATTTGGATATGTTATTGTCCTAGGCAAGTGTTTTAATAAATTTCACTTACATATCCCAAATTCACTATTACGGTCAAATTAAAAAATATTTTTGAAAAATACTGCCAATTGCCAACTTCTTATAACACATATATACCTATAGTGTAATCTGTCCTGTTTACATGTTTCCGCTACTTTTTTTGTATAAAAGAAATGTACTCTGTTAGCCATTTATTGGGAAATTGTATTAAACCTACTAACGAAAGATTCGGTATATGGTTTTTATTAGAAAATCTACGTAATAATAACCTTCTTACAGACATAGGTAATATAAACTATTGCGAGGGCGAACCAAAATTAAATAACTTAACATCTATAACGGATGCGTTTTGTGATAACATAATGTTAGTTAAGATAACCAATGTTACGGATTGTGATGGGGACGTTCGGAATAAATTTAAAGTTAAGAAGGAAATATGTGGCTTGTTTAATAGCTACTTACGAGGAATATTTAAAAAGTTCTCTTTAGCTCGACATGGTGTTGTGGCCAAACTACCATTCTCCTTGGAGAGGTCCTCTGGGGTCCAAAGCGAGGGTGTGTTACAAATAATAAAGAAATATATTGACCAAATTAAACAAAAGTATGATGATCCTATAGCAATTCCCTATAAAATAGAGCTTGCAAATGTTAAAATTAAGGATTTGTTGGAAGATCTTCCAAAGATACTGCAAGATCTGGAAAAAGAAATGTACTATCTTATGGATTTCGATATAACACTAGATTTGGCTGGAATATTTAATAAAGAGGAAATGTGCCAATATCTTACAGAAAACTTTAACTTTTGCTACCAAGGGGCGTACAAGAATGGATATAATGTTATTGTAGATAATGTTAGTAAAGACTGTTTAACATGGTTTAATGTAAATAGCAGGGTAAAAATATATAATAAATTTATATGCCAGATTACAAGCCCTGGAGTAATTAAAAGTATAGGAAACCATATAATAAACTTTGTAAACTGTCCAGATGCGAGACTAAAAGAAACGTTCTCGTCTAAACTAGCTAGAGAGAATGGAATAACAAGGTTAGAGGCAACAATCTATAACTATTGTAGAGGTTTTGGTAAAGGGTTTGAACCTTTAAGAGATTGTTTAAGTCTAATAGAAGACAACAAACGGTACTTTCAAAATGCTCCATTCTATGCTGTGCCTCTGCATAAGATGTGGGTGAAAGTTGCCAATCAATTACAAAACAGTTGTTGTTTAGTGTTTAATGATTTATTACAATACGCATATTGGGGTAATAGTAATACGAAGAAGATAACTGGAGTACAACTAAAACTGCCAAAAGATAGTACACAAAGGGAAAAGTTAATAAAGTATGCTCTATCTGCATTTAGCTTTAACTGTTTACCAACTAACTATGTAGAGGTAATAGAGGAGTTTCCTGATGCCATAAGTGTAAAGCATAAGTGTTACATCAAATCTGGGGGCACATGTTTTACAAAATGAAATACACCTTTCTCCACTATACCTAAACACATCAATTTAGAAGAATTAGGCTTAGTGGAAAGTCCTAACCTTACTCCCTACGTTTTAAGAAGCCGGACCAATAAACTGTACCCATACACTATTAAAGAAATAGAGCCACTTTCCAAGCCTTTCTTAGAGAGTTGTTCCAAAAAGAGGAAATTGGAATTAGAAGACATTGACAGTAATAAGCGTAAATTGGAATATGTGGAAAATACTGTTGCAGAGGAATACAAAGCACAGTTGGCTAAAGAACAAGAAAGAAGGGAAAGAGAGGATAAATTAAAAGATTACTTCCTGCGACGTTGGGAGGATCTAGAGCATTATGGACATTATATAGTGTATGCGTTTGTAGTAAACAACAAGTTTGTGGGAGTGTTGGCAGAAAAGGATGGACGGAGGGGTGTATACTATGTTAAAGGTGTCTGTAAAACTGTATTTATAGAGATAAATAAGAATAAGCAAGGTTATAGCGTGTTGCCATACAGTGGTGATTTGGACATTATTTATCTACCTACAATCGAGCCACTTGCAAGCTTTAACACTAACAGAACCGCAACATTTTATGGCAATTACTTTCCAAAAATAGAAAACCTAAGTTTCCGTAACAATGAGTGGGATGATGTTGGACAAGAAGACATAGAGATGCAAGATATTAAAGGCAATGTTAAATTTAAAGAATGTAGTAGACTGGAGGATTTGGAATATGGTGCGGAATTATTAATAAGCGCTATTAAACAAGTCCAACATAGGGGTAGAAAAAGATATATTGTACAGTTTGAAAATATTCGTAACCTTTATGTCTCCAACCACTGGCTGGAAAGGGAGCTAGAATGTGGGAAGTTTGATTTTAACTACAAAATTAAAATTAAGTTGGATAAAATAAAGACTACTCCAAACAAGCACAAAGAAAGATTAGTGTTTTGTGTTTAGTTGTTTTGGGTTTTAAAAATTTATTTTTTGTTATCGCATTGGCTTAAAACATATCCAAAATTTAGGCAGTTCTGACCATAAATATTTTGTGGATATATATTACTTATTATATTACAATGAGAGGTGGTTGAGAGGGTCACAAAAATATTGGAAATGTGGCAAATATAACAGCTGGATGTATATAATAAGCTTGTGGCAAATATAATAAGCTTGCATTTATTTTTTTTAATCCAACCGTAATATTGAATTTGGAAATGGGGTATTTAGGGAAAAAATATACGGTAAATTTAGATATAAGGGGATATAACAAGTCGAAAAGTAAATAAAGGAGTTATTGGAAGTAATTTACAAAATATAGTTTTGTAAAAACACAAATACCAATGTTAGTTTTTAGGTTGCGGCAAAACAAACAACGCATCAACTGTATTATAGGTGGAAATAATATTGTAATTTTAGATATAATAGTTGGGGGCTATAACATATCCAAAAATAAATCAGACAATAAATGCTTAGGACAATATCCAAAGTGTAGGCAAATCAGATAATAAACAGCAAAGTCAGTTTTGGGATTACAGCAAAATAAACAAACAAAAAAGACAAAATACTGTATTGTAGGGGGTAATGGAACGTGTGGTAGTGTGGTCTTGTTACCTATATAAGAGCTATAACATATCCGAAAATAAATCAAATCAGACAGTAAATAAAGAAGTTTGAAATTGTTAGTATATTTTTCAAAATATTTTTTAAATTTGACCATTATAGTTAATTTGTAAAATGTGGATGGTACATATAAACTAGCCTAGAATAATGACATATATAAATTTTAAACAAATCAGACCATAAATAAAGAAGTTGCCAATTGGCAGTATTTTTCCAAATTTTTTAAAATTTAACCGCAATATTTGTAAAATGTGGATGGTGCATATACACTAGCCTACAACAATAACATATCCAAATTTTAAACAAATCGGACAGTAAATAAAGAAGTTGGCAATTGGCAGTATTTTTCAAAAATATTTTTTAATTTGACTGTAATAGTGAATTTGGGAAATGTAAGGCTAATTTATTAAAACACTTGCCTATAACAATAACATATCTAAATTTTAAACAAATCGGACAGTAAATAAAGAAGTTGGCAATTGGCAGTATTTTTCAAAAATAATTTTTAATTTGACTGTAATAGTGAATTTGGGAAATGTAAGTGTAATTTATTAAAACACTTGCCTAGGACAATCACATATCCAAATTTTAAAGAAATCGTACAGTAAATAAAGAAGTTGGCAATTGGCAGTATTTTTCAAAAATATTTTTTAATTTGACCGTAATAGTGAATTTGGGATATGTAAGTGGAATTTATTAAAACACTTGCCTAGGTCAATAGCATATCCAAATTTTAAATAAATCGGACAGTAAATAAAGAAGTTGGCAATTGGCAGTATTTTTCAAAAATATTTTTTAATTTGACCGTAATAGTGAATTTGGGATATGTAAGTGGAATTTATTAAACCACTTGCCTAGGACAATAACATATCCAAATTGAAGACAAATCGGACAGTAAATAAAGAAGTTGGCAATTGGCACTATAGTATTTTTCAAAAAATATTTTTTAATTTGACCGTTATAGTGAATTTGGGAAATGTAAGTGAAATTTATTAAAACATTTGCCTAGGACAATAACATATCCAAATTGCAGACAAATCGGACCATAAACACTAAAGATAGTTTTTTAGCCTGAATTTGAAAATTAATTTTAAAAAATATAGAGGAGGGATGGGGATTGGGAAAATATATTTAATATAGGCAAGGGTTGGAGATTAGTACAGGCTAACAAGGAAACTTGTGTAAGGCGGGAGCTGGTGTCGGTGCAAAAACGGCTCCCCATAAGAATAACATGGGAAAAAAGCGCCGATTACGGCCCCTCTTTGCTAGTTCTCCTCTACTTATATATATATATATATATATATATATATATATATATATATATATATATATGTGTGTGTGTGTGTGTGTGTGTGTGTGTTTGCAGTCTAGCGGTCGCATTTTTCGTCCGATTAACTTCAAATTTGGTAGGGACGTTCCTTTCTGAAATCAGTTGGACAAGTTCGTTGGGCAAAAGAATCGTAAAACTCCAAACCCCTTTTTTGGGGATTAATTTTCCAAATTTCGAGTTTTTGGGCCCAAAAAGGGTCTAAAAAGCCCCAAATGTAAAATTAATGCATGTAAAAAGATGGGAATTAGTGAGACGAAAGTTTTAAGCCCTCTTTCGTCATTCTAGCATAAACATTTACCGAGTTATTAAAGAAAATGTGTTTACACTAAACACAGTACGTTGTCTTATGGGGGTTTTAGACTAGAAAAGCCTGCTACTCCTTTGATAGAGTACTTTTATCATCCCCAGCAACCTCACGCCTACTTTCAAGCCTGACTGGACCTTCTTCTAACATTATAATGCGCAAAATGGTATTCCCAGCTTTGCAGGTAAATGAAACCAGGAGCATCAGTACAGCCAAAAAATCAATGTTTTCAGATTTCAATAAAAATTTGAATTTAGACTAATTTTAAGTGTTAAAAGTTTTTATGTGGAAATTCACTTCCCTTACGTCAGCGTGCTGCGTGCGAACTCGTTTAAAATTCAACTTAATGAATTTAGTGGTTGGTTGAATGAGAGTGGTTTGAAAACATTGAGAAGTCACTGTAACTATATATATGAAGTTTTTTCAAAATGCATTTATTTCGCCTATCCTGTTATATTTGGTAAAATTAACCATGAATAAACATAGAATCATTGTAGTACGGAATCAACTTCAACTGTGATTTTCTTAAAATATGCGGACCAAAATATCAATACTGTTGGATTGTAATATAGGTTTTAAAATAATTGGTGTGTGGCAATATTTTGAATATTTTATTTAGTTTTATTTTTGTATATTTTTAGTGTATTTTCCCTCAATTTTATGATTATAATGAAATGTACAGGATTTATGATATTATAATAAACAATAGCTTTAGTATTAGTAAAGTATATTAAAGTATCATGGTCACTGTAAATTGTGCTTAGAAATAGTGTGCTATTGAAAATAATATTTGGTCACGTCACGTCTTAAATTTCTTGTAATAAAAAAAATTAGCAAGTTCATAAATAGTAAACGAAACCATTACTTTATCATTTAATTTGATATATATAATAGCAAACCCTAAATTAGGCTAAATCTATTATCATATTGAATAAACAAATTTTACGTCCATATTACAAAATAATACATAATAACTAACACTTTATTACAAACGGGTTGGTTGTGATTAAGATGTTTTACTAACGTCCATCATGACTGTAGCCTTACTATGTATATATGAAAATTGTCTTTGCATTCCTGTGATGTCTAATTTTTTGTCCTGATTTCTGATTTTTTAAAACCAACAGTCAACGTTTTCTTAGTTTGATTACCATAAAATTTATTTTAAGCATATACACCCACGTAGGTTACATAATCAATGGTTTACCTTAAAACAATAGTTATTTCTTATGTGCAATGCTAAGCGAAAAACTAAAACTAAAACGAAGTACCATACTTCGTGTACACTTCAAGATAAAAAATTAAAACATTTCTTTTCCCTTCCCCCGCTACGGCATGTGGCTTAACTTATAAAATATACGCCTTAGTAGAGCATACCATTCTCACTGTATTTTTAAAGGGGTAGTAGGTTTTGAACTTTATTATGCCCTACAAGTACACGTCAATAAGTTAAATGTAATTGAGTTTTTTGTTGCCGTTAATATGCGATCAGCTCCATCTGATCTTATTACATTGAATAAGAAACATTTCTGAACTTTTAAACTAAATGCATTAATTAACTTTCGTATGTGGCAATAAAATTAGTATTTCTAATTTAGACTGAACATTATTTTTTTCTATAAATATATCTGTAATGTTTTACTTGACATAAAAGAATACAAAATTATATTATAGTTAAAAATCTAATTTTAGAGTCATAATATTAAAATATATTTCATTATACAAACAAATTTCACAAAACCCAGGTGATGTATTTTTTATATGCTGTGGACACATAGTTTTTTGACTCAGATCTTACCCAGCTATTCGAAAACAATATCGCAATATTAAATAATCGATAAATTAATTTAAAACCCATTTCCTTACATATAAAACTATTAGTGAATTTATAGACTTTGTTATGTGTTTTATTAACAAAAAGTACAGAATATATGCAAATAATAATATTTAATATATTAAAAATAAGACTTTCCTTAAAACGATGTAAAATCAATTTTCTTGTAGCACTAACGAACATAATGAAATAAAGGAAACCACCACAACTTCTACCAAGGTCAGGAAAGGAGGCGTTCTCTTAATCGAATCATCTAGTTTGATTATCAGTTAACTTATTGATATAGTTTATGTTGTTGTTCGTGGTAATATAACACACAATCTATTACCATTACACATGCTAAAAGACATGACAGATAATAGTTTGGACGAGTTCCCTAAAACGAGGAAGATCCCAGAAGTTGCTCGCTCTGTAGTAGTAATAACCTGATATTGCCCTCCGCAGCAAATATCATCCACTTTGTATCTTTCTGCTACTTTCCTCCAGACTCCTTCACTTACGATTAGAAAGAAGTTGTTATCTGGTCGTTGCTTATTCCCCACATAAGAGACGACTGAACTCAAGTTTCCTAGCTACCGGTACTATTTCTTCAACATTGTCACTTGTTCAGTTGTTGAGCAAATAAAGACAATCGATTGCAAGGTAGTATATTATTGGAAATCCTTCTGTATACTTTCTTATGTTTACATAGATGGCTCCAAGTGTTTGAACAACAGTTTTTACTCATTTGTATTTTAATGATATTTTTTGTGTAAGACTATATTTAAATCATACTACATCGTATTTAAATCATTTAATACATCGTGTCATACTGTATAACTGTTGTTTGTTTTTTACCTTTATCCGCGGCGTTATTTGTTACTTGTATTAATTTCATGCACTACAACTATAAGGATAATATATTATGATTGAAGTATATTAACAAATCAAACGCCACTAAAGTAGCTTTCATTGTTCTCTTTAATAGTTCTAATAGTAACAATTAAATATAAATAAGAATAATTTTTAACTTGGACAGTGTTCTTTCAATAACAAAGTCGACCGTAATTTTACTATTAAGTATATTTTAATTGAGTATTTGAGGCTTATATATAAAAGTGTTGAGAAGTTAAAAAGTTTTACTACTCGAGTGAACTTCTATAACACTAAAGCACTGGACCATAATCAAGTATGAGGACTTTGCTTCTTTTTTCAGTAGCCCGATCATTATAATTTGTAGTTTATATATTAACTAGTGTAACGCCCGTTGAAAAATCAACGGCAATTATTATGACTATTTAAAATTAACAATAAATCAACAACGTTCAAATCACTTATCTAGTTCTGAAAAAATAATTATGGATATTGCAATAATCAAAGGAGGTTTTAAGGTGGATTTATATTGCCTTCACAATCAATTTTGGAAGCGAGTATCTTTTTAATTTTAAAATGACAAACCATGCAAGTAACATAACGTAACCATAATTATGATCATTCTAAAATATAAGATCATAATTCAAGTTTTAAAATGGTTTATTATAACCAAAGGAACCTTCGATTTTGCAGAATAGTTTATTTTATTGGTTGAGCTTGAGATCGTAGAGTTTGGAAATAATCATCGCATTAGATGCATCCCCGACTAAGCACTGCATTTTTATAAATGTATGTGAAAACGTAATGAAATCAGCGTCTTTGTCCAAATTACTCCGAATAGGATGTGCAATTAAATTTTTACAATAGTCTTACCATAACCTGTAACGGTTAAGTACCATTAGTATTTGAAACCACTTTAGACCTCTTTACTTATACATTAAGCATTTTTGGAAATTATAGCATCAAATTCCAAATGAAGAAAGAAAAAAAGTACTTGCAATTTCTAGCAATAAGGGAATAACAGTATACTCTTTAAAAAAATATATCACCAGCAATAGAGTGAAACACGTTGTAAAACTAAGAAATTACTAATCCAAAAGATTTATTAAGAATTAAGCATCGCAGTCACTTAGTTTTTTCGTTGAAACTTCTTGTAGTCACTGTTTAGAAATGTTTTGAACTATATTTGAATTATAATTATCTTCACTAGAAACGGGCCGCCGGCACGCGCAGGTTCCTTGATACGTAGGTTAACTCCAATATTTAGTTAGAGCTCATTGTAGGCGACCTATCTACTAACTTAATCAAATAACTAAACATGTGGTTAATCACATAACTAAATTATTGGTGTGTTACCGAATCATTGAATAAATAACTCTTTGTCCTATTGTATTTGTTGTTTAATAGGTAAATGTGAAAACTCACGGAAACAGTAAATAGTAATTTAATATATCACCAATTATTGAGCATAGTCAACACTTTTAAAAACCAATAACGCGTTTAATTTTAATTGCTTGAGGATAAATAGACCACAGTTATTGAGTTGCAACTCTTCTATAAATTACTAAAACAACTACCTCTTGTGTTAACATGTATTTAAAATTGTTTTAATCAGCAGTTTCAATCTTAAATTTGCATAAATAGTCTACTGTTTTCTTATATCAACCAACCAATTGAAGCCGGTTGTTTTTAAATACGCTTTAATATTACAGATATAATTTTTAAACATATAGTAACATTTAAAATTATAATATACTGGCCAGTAAATAACTAAAAACCATATGGTTGATTTAAATTACTGCTATAAACTTTTCATACACAATCCAGCTGTTTCCTTTAAACGGAAAATATATTTGTTAATATAGATAGACGTATTTGTTTATCACAACCATCTAACGAATGTGGCGTGAAAAACATATTTTTCTTGTTATTATTAATGGTGAAATTTTGAATTTTAATTAATATTTTATCGTACGGGGTCTTAGATAATAAAATTGTAAATATATTCCTGCACATCTACGACCTACAAACTATTAATGTTTAAAATTTTGTAATTGAGTACCTTATATAGCTTCTGGTTACTGACAAATTTTAATCCAGACATCGGACAAAAAAAATACTGGTGGTTATATAATAAGATTTTACTGTGATTACTGGTTAAATAAGCAAGTCGGATATAAAATTGATTACCTTTGTCACTAAAAACGTCCACTTAAAATTTAATTAAAAATTTTCCAGAAACGTAATTTAATTTAATACATACGAGAAAAATATTAAAGCTCGTTACAGAGAATTAAAAATGAACCCTACTAAAATAACATGATTGGTCTTTATATTATGTATGGCGCGACGAAACTACATCTGTGTAACTGTTCTCAGCGTATGTATTGCATTTAACTAACTCTCGACCCGGTTTAGCCTAATGGCGAACATAATTTTGTAATGGAGTGTTTTAAAAGTTGTTTAACATAATTTAATGCATCATTTTCATTCATGTTTCTCTTTTAATTTTTTGCATTTCGCATTAAAATTCTATTTCAGTTAGAATTTTGGTTTTTATCATGAGATTACGTTTTAAGTTTTAAATAACAAAAATAGTTGTGATTAATTTTGGTGTAGTTTAATGTTTTTTAATTATATTTTTAGCATCATATTTATTCTGATTTTTAACTAACTGTAAATTATACAATTTATCGAAATAATTACGAAACCAATGCATGATTGCCTTACTTTTAAGTTGCATTGCGTATTCAAGTATGGTATCCTCTAAATTTGTTTGCAATTTGTGTACTTAAATTCGTTTTATCTTTTTAATTTATTTAATTTAGTTAATTTTTATGTAGCTTAAGAGAACTTAGTTTTAGTTGCTGTTTAGATTTATTACTGTAAATCTATTAAAATATTATCATCTGTTATTATTTGTTATCTTGTTATTGTTTCACCAAACAACAATTATATTTCAGCTTATGAATTATTGTTTTCTTTTATTTCTTTGTAAATAGTTTTTAACCTTTTTCTTGACTTGGGTGATCAGGCAAGCTATAAAATTATAATTTTAAACTATATATTGTACAGTTGATGACAGCTGCAAATTAGATGGCTCGTGCTACTTGTCACTATTAGGCCCCTAATACATCTGATAAGAAATGTCAACTAATTGGTGCTAACGGAATTGACAGCAGATGCGTCCACAGATTTTAGATCACTGATCCGTCCCCAATTAGATGTTATCAAACGTTGATGATTTGAGTGATATTAGTAACAATTATTAATATGGGCTCAAGTTCCCTCTTCCAATTTTAGTTGCACTGCATACGCGGTTCCTCACGTGGTGGTAGTAGTGTTGTAGAGTTCATCGTTGTCCACTTGGATTTTATTTAATTAGGCCCTAACGATTTGTCAGTTTAATAAGCAAGTGAATTGATGGACACTACTGCCACCAATGTGCTGTATACGTGGTAAATTAAAATATTTCCCAAAGTCTGCAAATTGAAGGTTTTAAAAATACCCTTCTCAAACTTCAAAAGCCTGTAAACGAAAATAAATTAGCAAAATAGGTATATTTGTTGCAAAACAAGAGAGCCTTATACAGTTTTAATATAACAACGAAATAGAGTTTAAACACGCAACAGTACTCAGTTGTAATCTGCCTGATAATGTGCGGTTGACAGTGAACATCTGATTTCCCACCACAGGTACTTCTGCCCCAAATTCCTCGTTTATGCTCTACACATCAACCAGCTGTTTTGGTTAGCAGACATTTCTTCTTATACGCTTTTTTAGGGGTTTTAAAACAATTCGTGCTAATTTCCAGATAAAAATAGGTACATTTCATGCATATTTTGTGCTAATTTATTTTTGTAAACTCAATTAATTGCAAAATAGCTAAAAACTATGTAAATATAAAAAGCACGAGTCCAAATCTATCATACCAATGCACGCTCCACAGCTTTGTTTACATCTAACGATGTAAACAAAGCACCATCAGATCACCATCAGTTAAACAATAAATCAGCTGTTAGTGGTAATAATTGGTTGGCAACGGGAGGAATTGGAAAAATCGGGAATTTAAATTTGTCTTTCTACCGCACATTAATATCAGACCGACTATAAAGCATGGGACACAATACATTAAATGCATGACCTTCCATTTATAATTGCTTTCATTTTGCAAATAGGTCAAACCGGCCTAATCGTCAGCAGTAGGCCTAATCTTTTTGGAGGGGGCTTCTCAGAGCCATAGTATTAGAAATCCGCTTTCCCTAACAATTCCCCGTCACAAAACTACATCCTTCTAAAAACGGAGTAAATATTCTTCGATACAACTTTATAATAAGCTGCCCGTTCATCTAAAGCAAATTTACAGTACCATGAGTTTTAGCAGCACCTTAAAGGATATATTTTAGAGAAATAACAGCTATAAGTTAAATGACATAAAACATTATTGCTTTGGAATATACGACTGTTATTGTACTGGAAGTTTGTAAGTGCTTTAGTTCAAGTTTTACGGCGATTAAAATAATTTTATTGACTTGTTTCCTATGTAGCACTCTGAATACAACAACTTTAGACATATAACTTGTAATTATACCGTGTACTGTGGGATTTAAAATATATATCACTCCGGTATATAAAACTTTAATAAATCGAATTTAAATTAACTACCATTAGTCGCAGGAAATTATTTTACTTAAACTTACATCACTTTCATCCATCTTAAGTCACTTAATAATCTGTAAATACCCCAATCTACATGAAATTTCGTCAAAAAAAAACTTGAAATCTCACTACGTTTAACATGTGCCCTATTGCAAGGTTTTAAACGCTTAATATGTGACGAATAACAAACCAAGCATTTATATTTAAACAAGTCATACCAATTTATCAGTATCTAACCTCATGTAGTATGAATTTTAAATGTTGCATGGACTGAGGTTATACCCAGCAGCCCGCACAACAAAGTTGGTATTTCCTTTGAAATTCCGTTTGTTGATTCCTTCGTTTACATGCATGAGCTCTGAATGTTTCATGGCCAATCACAACTAGGAGGATGGGTATGAATTCGGTTAATCACTAATTTCTCTTATTCAAAGCTATATTTTTACATTAGTACATATAGTTATAAACAAATTGTATATGATATAGTTTTTTTATCCATAGTTAAAAACTATGCTCTATAAATATCGATTACAATGTTTAACATGAGCTAATTTAAGAAATACAATTTTGAAAGATTAAAAATATCTTGCAACTCATGCTTTATCATATTAAGACAAAAATAAGATCGAGCATTATATTATTTAAAATTTAACGAAAGGAATTAAGTTATCGGTTGAATGGGAGTGGTTTGAAACCTTTAAGGGGTCATGGTAACTGAATAAATTCAGTTTATTAAAAATAATATTTTGCCTATCCAGTTATATTTGAAATAATCAATGAATAAAGAATAAAAATAATGTAGTACATAATTAACATTAACTGTACAATTCTTAAAACAGTTTCACCAAAAATGTGTTACATTGTAATTTTGGTTTTAAAATTAATGTTATGAGATAATTAATTATAATATATATAATTTGTAGGCTAATTTTTTTTATATTTTGTGTGTATTTACCCCAATTTTATGTTTATAATCACATATAGATAATTTATGATACTATAATAAACAACATCTACCGTATTGCTACCTTAATATAGCAATGGTCACTGAAAAATGTTCCTGAGGCTACAAGAACTATCTTTACAACGATATCTTCATTAATGATATATTGTGGTTATAGATCATTATGGTTTAACAGTAAGTCACTTAAGAGATTATAGTTATAGGGTAAAATTAGTAATATCAGTAAATCAATATAATGCTTAGTAGATAAAAAGATTATATGTACTTAAACATGGTTTAACATAAATATATCTGGTAAAATCTAAATATTGCATTTTTTTAAAATATAACAATATTGAAATTTAAAATTTGTTTGTTGTTGTGCATATTATCTTATCAACTAATGGTAAACTATAAATTTAAAATAATATTTTGGTTAGCAGTTTACTTGACTGAAAATTCTTGTAGTACAAAAATGTTGTAGGTTGATAATTAGTAAATTAAACTATTACTATATCAATGATTACTTTCACTAAATTAGTATAAATCTATTATCATATTTTACGTCAACAAAAATAGCATCAAGGATATTCCTTTATAACACATTAAAACTATGTGTCACGCATATATTGTCCCAAAAGTGCAGGAAAAAAACGTGTCTGGCATAAAACTGAACTAATAGCCCTAATGACTATCAAAAACGAGTGTCATTAAAATATCTTTCAGCAAGGTTTTGAGCACGAAATCAAATACGTCTAGAATTTTAATTTAAGTACCAAATAGCTTCTAAAGTATTAATATGCGTTTAGTTTGCTACCGTAAATTAATTGACTGAATATAACTCTGCATACAACGCAAAGAATATCTAAAAGGTTATTCTCCAGTGGAATGTATTGAACACAATGATTAACTTGAATAAGCCAATAAAACACCATACATTACCTTTTTTAGTTTAGATAATCCTTTAAATACAAAATCATAATTTTAACTCGCAACATTTTTTTACACATAGATAAACCTTTATAAATATTTTTTGTTCAAGAACTATTAAAAACGTTGTATGATACAGTGTTGAAAAATATATTATTTAAAACGCTTCCAAAATTTAAAACACATGAATATGTGTATTGGGTTAGATATTAGAACAGTATTAAGGTTAGCGGATTCAAGTTTTTTGCTTTTCTTTTCTAAAATTTTAAATTGTTTAGGAGCATTCGTCACAGATGTAAGTTTTGATTGAAAAAGTAACGCTAAAACAAAATAAGTATGAGGTGATGATGATCATAATGATAATGATGATGATGAAGGAGGTGGTGTGTGAGTGATGTGAGTATAACAAATAATGACTTTATTACTTTTTGGTTAGCTCACGAATATAAATACATGCCTCAATCGCAAGTAATGAATGGAAGGGAATTATACGTCTAATTTATTATGTTTTCTTTTACGTAAAAAATATATAATTATTTCTATCTAAATATTTATTATATTAAGTATCTGGTTTGTATTTGTAAATATTAAAGTGTACAACAACATGTGTACAGCATTCTAAAAAAATATATGAAAAATATCCATATGACAAACATGTACAGACTATATTTTGATTTAGTACGTACAAACGACCATTTTATGCGTGTAAAACCATTTACATATTAATTAAAACAAGTCTCAAAGCCATGCATTAATTTAGAGGAGCCTTTGATGTTCAGATTATTCTCGTATGTCGCTGTCAATGGACTTAGCCCACGATGCGTTAGACCCGTTATTTTAGCCAAAGAACCAATTCAATATTTTTCAGTTATGAATTATAAGTAAAATCAGAATTTCTAGAAGATAAGCTTAAAACAATGTGGGTACAGAAATAAGATTTTTGCTTTTATATTATTAACGATGTACTTCATAACTTTATTATATCAAAATAATTCGCCTATAAATAGTTTAGGTTGAACGTGGATGTTGTTAATCGTTCATATCTTATAGGACAGCTGTCAAAATTGACATACTCATCCATTGATTTCAAATCATTGATATGATAACGATGTAACTGTGCCTGTTAAAAGGCATAAAGAAGAGGCGGATATAGATTTCAATGTTAAATTGAATTTTCATTTTGTTTGAATATTGATCAATTCAAGACAAGGAGGGTTCTTAGTAATCATATCAACTTTCAGGTGCATATAATTTAACTATATTCTAAATATAATTTAATTAACTAATGATACTATTAACTATTTCATTATTTACTTTAAAGGCAAATTAAGTATATTTAGTTAATAGGAAGGAAGGTGTACTATCCCAAAATTATTTGAATCTTATACCCACAGTTTATTATTTTGTAATTATTTGACTAGTGAATTATTCATTAAAATAACTTTTTCAATGCATCTCCTGATGAATTTAAGATCATATATTTTTAATAAAATCGTAATTTGACTATACAAAATCCACCTTACCATCACTTAAACTAATACTCTAAATGTTTATATATAAGTTTCATCATGATTTAAACAATTAAAATGTGGCTGTTACATTTGCTTGAAGAATGCATTCTAACGATGCGTTTGACAAAACCCATTATTTCAAGCTTATCTGTACCAGCTGTTGGAATGAGGTTGACCCTTGGTCCCCATGAGGTGTCGAAGGATATGGCAATGGCCTCTAGAGGGTTGGTTGTAGGAAGTGTTGAATTCATCCCTTGGCTCTTCCCTCTGTTATCCCGTATAAACGAATTGTTTATTTTATTTTACATCTTCCGAATATTGCTTCGTCCTCAAATAAAATATATAAATTTCTTGTATTGCACTTTTAGTATGATTATTTAATTATAGCTTATCAGAAAGATAAGCTCAGTGTACCGTGCTACCGTAATGTAAAAATAAACAAATGTAGTTTTAATAAAATATAACTTTTCCATGTTCATGTTTACTATAGATAGTTAATATCTTTGCCTTGCTAAGTATAAGAGTATATTTTTTTTGTTCAGACAGGACCCTTGAGTTTATTGTTCCAATATAGAAGGTGGTTCTTGGGTTTCGTAAACCTAATTTCTAGTTACATGTCTGTGTTAATTAACGACAAGAATTTGGTTTAACTAGTGGTTACAGTACATTTTGCTTGTGTATGTAACTTGATAGTTCTTTTGGAGTTTGCACTATCATGTAAAAATGGCAATTACTCATACCCTTGCCAACTCGTCCAATCGTTGCTTCAGCGTTGTCGTGGCTGGTGGAGTGTTTTTGAAAATGAAATTCGTGTCATATTCTACCCCTTTAATCAGCTAATCCCAGATACAAGATGTCCTAACATCTTCCGTCCAACTTCCGTTCAGCGTTCCAGCTTCAGTGGCCCTATTCACGATCTTCACGTCAATACCTTGTTAATATAAATTCACGTTCATGATAGTTCTTTGTCAAGAATTTGCCGTCATTTAGAAACATTCAAAATCATATTACAAATTTGCGTTTGAGGCTTGTATGTGAAGGTTTGAAGTAAACACTTTAGATTTGTTAATGCGAGGATATAGTAAAGGCTGTAAAACACATTGACGCTTGTAGCACAGACAGTGATATATACCATGCGACTAAATAATATTTGTTTTGGCCTCAAAAAAGCGGGATAACGGATTTCTCACTGCGTTGTGCTCCCTGTCTACACAGTGCATTTGTAAAATAAAAACGTAACCGTATAATTCAAGAATTATAATAGTGTGTCGTATTTTATAATTCTTGAATAATTATAAAAATGTTTATGCATTCTCTTTACATTACATCGAATCCTTGCAACACTATATTAGAATCAACTGCACATATTAAGTTTGCGATTTTCGCTCCTTTGTTAAGATTTAGGTGTCAAAGTAATAAAGTTATAAAGTTAAATTTTGTCTATCGCAATACATTAAAACAATATTAAAACTGCATTTGAGTCCCTGGAAAGTGTGGACTCAAGTTTGGCGTTGACAGTTGGTTGATAAGCGTACATCTTGTTGGCTCAAGACTCTGCCACAGATAACATTTGAGATGATTTAGTAGGGTTTATATTTCATATCTTCGTTCCAAGCTTTTTCAGTATATAATTATTTGTTTGTAGCTTTTTTCTCGTAGTTATATCTCTAATATCAGAATTTGTTACAATAGGCAATATTACTAATTGTATGTTTGTTTAATTTTGTACAATGTTTATTCTTTATTATATTCATTAGCTACATTTTCCATAGCTTTATTAGATGGAGAATAATGAATCTGGTTACTTGGCGTGATATTTAGTATTAAAAACTGTTGTGATATTCCAAAAATAAAAACTCCTTACGGACATAAAGGAATTTCTGTAATTAGTTGTTCAAGTACATTGTAAAAAAGTATATGAAATAATCTCATTACTATCAACACAATATATTACTGGACGGAAGTTTTCATTACAGCTTAATACGTCTACTTACTGTAAACAATTATTCTACGACTTTTAATTTAGCATGTTTATTTTACATAAAAAACTACGAAACGAATTCTAAAATTAACTTTTAATACGCAATTTAATACCAGATTCTACTTCTGTGAAGACTGGATTTCCTAATTAAAATTTTTAATTAAAGTTTCTTAAACAGGGAATATAAAATGTGAAATGTTTGTTTCTAAGGTTGAATTTGTTATGGTTATTTGACTGCAAGGTTGGCAGATTTTAGACAATTGCATAGTATTACAACTAAAACTCAACAGCCATGGTTTCTCATCGGAGTTATGGCTTTATCATTCTCACCCAAGAGTACGGTTGAAAATAACGTGGCAATAAACTGTCGTAACTTTCATCTTGAAGGCTCTCTTCGTACCGATATTTGTATGAATCTAAAATCATAAAAAATTACTCAGTAACATTAAGTCTATAATACCCCCGTCGCAGCAAACCTGCGTACTCAGCGAATTTCCAATGCATATATATGTGACTCACTACTACATAGAGGTACTTACCAAGTTTCACAAAAATACATCCATTAATAAGTGATATAGAGCATTTTATCTATTCTCTATAAGAATATCATTAGGGTTGAGGACGCAGGTTTGCTGCAACGAGGAAGATAAGTAATTTTTTTTGCAATTATCAATATAACTGAACCAGGTGAAGCTATATACCAAGTTTTATTAATTTAGGTTCATAATTAAGGGAGATATACAACTTTACTTTTTCTCCATATGAATAACATGGGGGCCGAGTATGCAGGTTTGCTGCTACTGGGACTATCAACAAAAAACTTGTTTTGTGCTAATATCAATACACCACAACTAGTTGAAGCCCCATACCAAGTTTCATCAATATACATTCATAAATAATCGAGATATAGAATTTTATTAATTCTCCATAAGGATAACATTGGACAACGTACTGTGTTTAGCACTTTGAATATCTCTGCAACGGTTGGACGTAGAACAACGATTAATACACCAAAATGGTTGTTTTGTTGAGCTAAACACATTTATAAACAGAAATGTGAAGTTTTTAGTAAAATTATCTGAGAACAATCTAAAAACCTTTTTTCCATAAGATTAACATGGGTCACGTTTTTTTTGGATTTTATCCGCAACCACTTATCCTAGGTTAATGATTCAACATATACATACATTATTTGTTTGTTTTATCTCTATAAAATGGTTATAACCAAAATTGAGTGTTTTTAACATTTAGGGGTCAAATTTGCAAAAACCCGATTTTTGGAAAATTGTAAACCCCCATAAAACCCCCTTCCCATAGTGCGATCGATCTGGTTTTCGAACTTAAAGTCATAAATGCTACTCTCCACATTTGTGCCAAATTCCATCAAAATTGGGTGTTTCTTACAAAATTTATCGCGGTAACGGACACACACACACACACACACACACACACACACACACACACACACACACACACACACACACACACACACACACACACACACACACACACACACACACACACACATATATATATATATATATATATATATAAATTTGAACGAATAGTGTTTTTGACATCTGGGGACCTCAAAACGAAAAGTTATCATGGTCTCGGGCTTAAGTCTTACCATGCACCTACGGTAATAGCTTCTTCCCTATAGGGGAAATTCGCTAAAAAGACAAAAAATAATATATTTATGATTGGTATTTTTATTTTTATATATGGTTAACTTTAAATTTTAATTTAAAAAATATAATCCAGGGCGGTAATGTAGTTAGTGTTAATATCAACACTATCCGCGAAAGTATGGTCTGAGAATGGCAGTAAATTAAATAATCTTTAAAAATATGTTGCCAAACATTTATAAATATATTCTTCCTGCAACTAATATATAGTGAATATATAGTAAAACAAGATAAACTGTTTTCTTTGAAGAAAATTTAAGGCTGCTCTATGTATAATCTTAAAATGATGAATATGTATATATTTAAATAATTTTAAATTTATCACAAACTCTGTTTCGTAACATAGCGTAGTAACGAAAAACTTCAGAACGAACGCTTACAGAATAATTACCATAAGAAAAGTTGTTTAGTTTTATTATTGTTATTTCTTTATTATTACATTTTCCTTACCTTTTTCAAGTATGATTTTTTATGTCAAATAGTTTTTCATATTTCCAAATGCAATATGCATATTCATTCTTTCCCAAGGTTTTAGGGGTTAAAGTAAAAATACCCTCTACCAGTTAATTGCTGTTTCATAACAAAATACTTTTCCAATTAAAGAGCAAAATAGAATAAAAAGCTTTATGACATAAACGAATTTAACTCAAGAACAAAGAATATTCAATATCCGGCTTCGTATTGGGCCTTAGTCCCTAGAGGGTATTGACAAAGCGAATGTCTTTGTCCAAGTTTGACGCTGCTACAAGTATTTGTTACTAGATTGGATTTGAGTCCAGTAGCAGATAGTAGAGTATCAAGATTAAAATTAATACTGTATCTAAAATATACTTACGAATATGCTTGTTTTAATATAAGTTACGGGATGTAATAAAAGACGTCTTACAACACTTAAGATATATTTACACTTATACTGATTCACATACAGACGGTAAACATATATAAAAGATGGTACTAGGCCATCCGTCTAGATGTAAAGATGTAAAGATGTTTACCGTCTGTATGTGAATCAGTATAAGTGTAAATATATCTTAAGTGTTGTAAGACGTCTTTTATTACATCCCGTAAGTAATAACAACACGTAATATGCTAATAAAAAAGTTGTTTAATATAAGTATGAAACTCTGCAAACCCTTCATAGGGTGATTAAATATTTGAATTTTGACACATGTCTGTAGGAAACATGATTTATTTTGTTTTCTATACTTTTTTTGGTGTACTCCATTATTATTATAAAAAAATACTTTATAAGATTTTACAACGTTTTATTCGTGGGGTTATTCGGGATTTAGGTAAATTTAAACTATGAAGGTTATGTCAAACTTATATTGCCCCAGAGTGCTTCAAAGCCAATATAGGAACTTATAACGTCAACTCCCAAGAGTTTCGTTACGGTGTTTATGAACTAATAAACTTTGCAGTCCGAGCAAACTTTTATTTAAAGTCAAGAAGTTTGCTTTCCACTTTCAAGATGTTTACTTGCTTAACTTATTTCTTCGAAACTGTTGCTTTGAAAAATATAACGTTCAAACGAAACTAGTTTGCAGCACAATTAGTTTTACGATGTAATTTGTTATCGTAAATATTACCTGTACATCAGAGTTTATCAATATTTATTTATTTAAGATACACGCTTGCAACGATGGCGCTGCTTCAACATTTTATTTTCACATTAACTGCTATTTTGCGTGAATGGTTTTTAAGTATATCTAAACTATTTCTTTAATTTGTATTTATGCTTGGTTATTTATCTAAGCATCACCTGAGTTATGTGCTTCAGAGTGTTATTTTTTTGTTATTTCAAATTCGAAGGAAATTTTTGAAAGGGATGGCGATCTAAACCCCTAAAATGTTTTATCATTTTAAAAATATTGTAGTTTTAATCCTTTTTTATCAGTGTTATTTACATATTTAAAAGTCACTTAAACAAATTTAGAATGGAAACTTCCTGGACAAGAAAAATAATATTTTATCTAGCAGAAATTATTTGCATAAACAGTTACAAATAACTAATGCTGGTTATTTTAATTTTCGGGATCTGGTATCTAACTTGCGTCTTCAGTTGAGGCGAACATAACAAAAAGAATACAGGATCAGACAATAGGAATATTAACATTGTGAAACTTGTGTTCCTCATTCAGTGATTGCAAATGTCCACAATAATTTCTTAAATAACAAAACTCACCATAATGAATTTTAAACAATGAATCTTTTACAACAAACCAGTTATCTTTTAAAACAAACTTAAAACATGATTTGTTCTGATTATATTAAAACTAAACTAATTCATTGTATTAAACGTTAAATTACAGCCTGAACCAGTTTTCTATTGCAGGGAGACAATAACGTTTAACCCCCCCCGGGACACTTTGTACCCTGCCAGCCGTCAGTTTCCAGGCAGCTGAACACTGAGCGTTGCCACCAGGGCCCTCGCGTTTAGTTGTAGTCACAACCATGACCCTCGTCCCGCAGTGGAGGTGAAAAGTGGAGGTTTGTTGAACTCTATTGTTTGGACCAGAGCCACCCAAATTAAGTACTTGTCGCAAAATAAAATAGCTAGCTTAATTCGATATTTCAGTATTTAGACACGCAAAACATGAAACGACAATTTGTAATCCTTGTATCTGTGACAAGTTTAGTGTTTCACTTTTAGCTGAAATCAAATTATACTTTACCGCTTAGCGGTCATGATTTGTCATGATTTGTATAAGCCCTATAGAACTAAATAAAATTATTCTCGCGATCGTATTTTTTGTCACTGACGTTATTAAAAACATAAAAAATTTCCAGGAAATAGATGTATCTGTTTTTCTTACTAGACCAAAAGAATTAATTTAGTCTGGCCTGGATATTTTAAGTCTGATAAGCTATATAAATAACATATATTAACTGACTTTGTCTAGCCGATGATGTACGAATGATTTCTTATAAAACATTATAATTAGTAATTTGTGTTTATTATTAGCGAATTTCCCCTATAGGGAAGAAGCTATTACCGTAGTCGGCATGGTAAGACCTAGGCCCGGGACCATGATAACTTTTCGTTTTGAGGTCCCCAGACCCCAAAAACACCATTCGTTCGAAACTGTATATATATATATATATATATATATATATCTATATATATATATATATATATATGTGTCCGTGAGCACGATAACTCTCGTAAAAATGATCCGATTTTGACGAAATTTGGTAAAAACATGTAAAGCAGCATTTATGACTTTAAGTTCGAAAACCAGACAGATCGACCTATCCGAAGGGGTATTTTGGGGGGGTTTTGTACCCCAAAAATGGGTTTTTTGAATTTTTTACATATAATTTTTGAAAAAGTCAAATTTTAGTTTTGACCATTCGATTCAGCTTAAAAAAACACACAATTTGGTATTTCGATCATTCCTCTACGTCAATTGGTTACCGAGATATTGAAAGTGCTAAACACAGTACGTTGTCTAATGTTATTCTTATGGAGGAAAAGAAATTTTTTTTATCTCGCTTATTTATGAACGTATACTGACGAAACTTGGTATACAGCTTCATCTCATTATGGTCTATTGATATTTGCTCAAAAAAATTGTTTTTGCATAATTCTCCCGTAGCAGCAAACCTGCGTACTCAGCCCCCATGTTATTCTTATGGATAATAATTAAATGCTCTGTCTCCCTTAATTATGAACATAAATGAATAAAAACTGGTATACGACTTCACCTAGTTGAGTTATATTAATATTAGCATAAAAACCCATTTTTTGTGTTCCTTGTTGCAGCAAACCTGCGTACTCAGCCCCAATGTTATTCTTATGGAGAATAATTAAAATTGTATATATCGCTTAGTTGTGAATATATTTTTATGAAACTTGGTAAGTGGCTTTATGTAGTATTAAGACATTTATATCTCCATTTGAAATTCGCTGAGTATGCAGGTTTGCTGCGACGGGGGTATTAAATTAATAATTGCTCAAAAGTTATTACGTGATTTCTAGTATTTCCACATGGTGCATTTATTATATTGTAGTAATAAAGAAAATTATACTTTTTTAATCGTGTTTTCACTAAATGATTATTATTGGTTACAGAACTGTGTTACTAAATAACAGTGTAGCCAAAGCCACACAATACTTGAAGAGAATAGGGCAGTGATTGGATCCCTTATAACCACAGAATATTTGGCTTTCGCACTTTGGTAGTAAGACAAACAAAGAAGGTCCGGTCAAGCTGTTTCGAAAACAGTCCTGTGCAAACAGTCTAATAACATTAGAGGGATAACAGCGTGGAATTGCGGCTAAGATCAGTAATTCGAATTCAAATGTGAGTACACAATTCACATATTAACATCTAACGTTATATAAAATCATAGTACAGAGTTAGTTGAACTTAATCCAGATATTTCATTAATCAGTCAGCAAATGGTTACATATTGCTGTTATGTAGGGGGAGGGTGGTACAAAGGACCTTTGCTACACCAAAACCACCCTAACAACAAACCTATTCGTAACGATGTTCATTTGCTATGCAAGAATCTTGTTGTTTTAGTTTGATAGACGATAAATTCGCATAAATTTAAGGTGAAGAAGTAGGATATAAAAACTAGTCTAAAATATATGGGGGAAAACGATAACGATAACCTTCGTGAATCGTATATTTTAATGTAAGCAATTGATTCATCACTAAACTCATGTTTACTAATTTCAATAAATGATTAGGGTTGGTTTCATAAAGTGGATGTATATTTCAAAGTTTTAAAATTGGGAAATTTATAAATAAAACACTGGAGAGAAAATCTTCTCTGGACCGGGAAAGCTAAATTAAAATACACAATACAAAAAACTTTTAAATTTAACAAAGGCCAAATTTAATTTAGGAATTTTATGGGATCAGACATAGGAAAAAGGACTGACAAATAAATATAAAAAAGTTAACATTGATGGATTGTAAGAAGTAATAGTATTGTATTATAAATAATAATAATAAAATAATATTTTTAGCAATAATATATGTTCAGCTAAATATTTAATAGCAGTATATAAGATTAATTACTTATGAAAATAGGTTTTTCTTTGTGTAAAAGTACAAAAGACAGAATTAAAACCAATGGTTTCAACAAACCGCATGTTAAAAATTATTCAAACTTTCCAACTTTCAAACAAACAGATAAGGGATTCGATAATAGCGCTGCCTTTGTATCGGAAGTCAGTCTCCAGAGAAACGTCTGTGTCTCATATCTGACCCACCACAGGCATCCGTTATAGTAGATTGGATTGAATTGGATCACACATTGTTCGGATGTCATTCTCGAATGGAAGACCACAGATAAACATTCTAGTTCCGATTAGTAATTGCTGTTTGTAACATACCCTTTATCCTTTACTACATTTACATAATGTTAATGAATGGCAAACCCGTCACTTGTTACGACGTAGCACACTTGAAAATGTTTCATTGCAATAAAAATAAACCATTTTAGGTAGAGGTCTATTTTTCAGTTAAACAATATTAAGTTTAGAAATTTAGTATTAAGAAGGGTTGTGATATTCCAAAAATTAAAACTGTTTATGCACATAAAGGAATTTCTTTAATTAGTTGTTCAAGTACATTATAAAAATATATATGAAATAATCTCAGTTCCATCCATACAATATTTCAGTTTACGGAAGTTTTAATTACAGCTTAATAGCCTACTTATTGTAAAAAAAATGATTCTACGATTTTTGATTTATCATGTTTTTTAGATAAAATCTACGAAACGAGTTCTAAAATTAACATTCAATACGCAATTGATTTATCTTCTGCTTCTGAGAAGGCAGGATTTTCTAATTAAAAGGTTCGCGTAAATTTGCTTAAACAACGGATGAGGATGTAAAACGTGAAGTGTTTGTTTATAAAGTTGAATTTGTTATGGTTGTTTTACTACAAGGTTGGCAGGGTTTAGACAGTTGCATAGTCTTACAATTAACTAAAACTCAATTTTGTCCTCAGAGTTATGGCTTTATCATTCTTAGGCAAGAGTAAGTTTTTGAAAAATAAATATGGCATGGCAAAAAACTGCCTTAACTTTCATCTTGAAGGCTTTTTTCTTGATTGATATTAGTATGAATTTATAACAATACATCAATCAGTAATATTAACTCTATAATAAGACTAAAATTTAAATTTAAATAAATGATTTGCATTTTTAATTTTTAATTCATCGTTAACTTTGATTTGTATTTTAAAAATATAAACCTGGGTGTTAATGTAGTTAATGTTGATATAAACACCATCCACTAAGGTATGTTTTGAGAATTGCAGTAAATGAAATAATCTTTATAAATAAGTTGTCAAATATTTATAAACATGTTATACCTCTTCAACTAATTTATATGTAAGTAAAACAAGAAAACTATTTTTTTAAAGAAAATTAAGGGATTTTTATTTAACAACTGCAAGGTATTTAAAAAATGTATGTCTATATTTAAATAATTTTAATTTTATATCAAAAACTCAGTTTCTTAACATAGCGTAATAACGAACAACTTCAGAACGAACACTTACAGTATAATTATCATAAGTTCATTTTTGTTATAACTATTTTTATATTATTACATTTTGTATAAATAGTTATAGTATGTTATTTGTTTGAGTCCAGTGGGTTTTCACATTTCCAAATGTAATACACACATTAATCATTTCCCCAGTTTTTAGGGGTTATAGTAAAAATACCCATATTTAACGACTACCGGTATTAATTTGTTGTTTCGTAACAAACACACTTTTCCAAATGTGTTTGTTGAAGAACAAAACAGAATAAAAACCTTTAAGTCATAAACAAATTTAATTCAAGAACAAAGAATATTCAATATCCGACTTCGTATTGGGACGTAGTCCATAGAGACTATTGAAAAACGAATTTCTTTGTTCAAGTTTTACGCTGCTGCAAGTATTTGTTACTAGATTGGATTTGTCCGATTTACTTCAAATTTGGTAGGGACGTTTCTTTCTGTAATCAGTTGGACAAGTTCGTTGGGCAAGACAATCGGAAAACTCTAAATCCCTTTTTTGGGGATTAACCTTTCAAATTTTGGGTTTTTGGGCCCAAAAAGGGTCAGAAAAGCCCCGTATGTAAAATAAATGCATGTAAAAAGATGGGAATTGAAGAGGCAAAAGTTTTAAGCCCTCTCTCGTCATTCTAGCATAAATATTTACCGAGTTATTAAAGAAAATGTGTATCGACCAAACACAGTACGTTGTCTTGTGGGGATTTTACATTAGAAAAGCCTGTTATTCATTTGTTGGTGTACTTTTATCATCCCCAACAACCTCACACCTACTTTTAAGCCTGACTGGACCTTCTCCTAACCTTATAATGCGCAAAATTGTATTCCCAGCATTGCAGGTAAATAGAACCAGGAGCATCAGAACAGCCAAAAAATCAATGTTTTCAGATTTGAATAAAAGTTGGAATAAATGTATGTTTTTAACTTATTTTGAGTTTTTATAGTTTTTTATGTGAAAATTCACTTCCCTCACGTCAGCGTGCTGCGTGCGAACTCGTTTTAATATTAGTATGAAACTCTGCAAAACCTTCATAGGGTGATTAAATATTTGAATTTTGACACATGTCTGTAGGAAAGATGTTTTGTTTTGTTTTCTATACTTTTTTTGGTGTACTCCATTATTATTATAAAAAAATACTTTATAAGATTTTCCAACGTTTTATTCGTGGGGTTATTCGGGATCTAGGTCAATTTAAACTATGAAGGTTAAGTCATACTTATATTACCCCAGAGTTCTTCAAAGTCAATATAGGAACTTTAACGTCAACTCCCAAGAGTTTCGTTACGGTGTTTATGAACTAATAAACTTTGCAGTCCGAGCAAACTTTTATTTAAAGTCAAGAAGTTTGCTTTCCACTTTCAAGATGTTTACTTGCTTAACTTATTTCTTCGAAACTGTTGCTTTGAAAAATATAACGTTCAAACGAAACTAGTTTGCAGCACAATTAGTTTTACGATGTAATTTCTTATCGTAAATAATACCTGTATATCAGAGTTTATCAATATTTATTTATTTAAGATACACAGTTGCAACGATGGTGGTGGTTCAACATTTTATTTTCATATTAACTACTATTTTGATTGAATGTTTTTTAAGAAGATCTAAACTACTTAATTATTTTTTATTTATGCTTTTGGTTATTTATTCAAGCATCACCTGAGTGACGAATAACGGTAACAGATTATTTTAAGTTTCTGGTTCTGGAATTTAATTGCGTCTTCAGTTGAAAAGAACATAACAAAATGAATACGGGATCGGACAACAAGAATATTAAATTTGTGAAACTTGTTTTTCTCAATCAGTGATTGCAAATGTCCGCAATAATTTCTTAAATAACAAAAACTCTCTTTCAATGAGTTTCAAAGAATTAATGGCTGTCCTTTAAAACAAACTTAAAACATGATTTGTTCTGGTTGTATTAAAACTAAACTAATTCGTTGTATTAAACTTACATTACAGCCCGAACCAGTTTTCTATTGCAGGGAGACGATAAGTTTAACCCCCCTGGGACACTTTGTACCCTGCCGGCCGTCAGTTTCCAGACAGCTGAACAGTGAGCATTGCCACCAGGGCCCTCGTGTTTAATTGTGGTCACAACCATGACCCTCGTCCCGCAGTGGGATTTCGGGGAGGTTTGTTGAACTCTATTGTTTGGACCAGAGCCGTTCAACATAAGTACTTGTCGCAAAATAAATAGCTCTTAGTTCCTTGTTTCTAGTATTTTGCAAACAAATCATGAAAGGACGGTTTGTTACTCCGGCCATTTTTTGAAATATTAATTAGTAATATGTTTATACATTTTGTGAAAAATTCCCCCCCTTTAATTTTGCTGTTTGTTAAAACAAACAAATCACCTGTGGGGAACGATAATAATTTAACCCAAAGTATTTTTTGACATTATCGTAAATTTTTAGTGTCCCCCAAAAATGGGGGATTTTGCGGACAACTCAAAATTCTTAAATGTAAACCCCTTAGAGTGACCTTTCATTTTATTGAACTTTAAAAAATAGGTGTATGGTGGAGGCTGGAGGTATTTAACGTGTTTCTATCCAAAATGGCAGCTTGTCAAAGTTTTGAGTACAACTCATTCTTGAAACTTGGCGTCTAAGACTTTTGGAGTTCTAATTTCACCTTTGGTGACTTAAAACTGGAACGACTCTTGAAGAAATGCTATTAAATGAATAAGTGGTCCCTTTTGGTAATATTTAAAAAGTTGAGTGTCCCGAAAAAATGGGGGATTTTGGGGGCAACTCAAAGTTTTCCTATGTAAACCCCTTTTGAGTGACCCCTCATTTTAAAGAGCTTTTTAAACCTAGTTGAGGGTTGACAATTAAAAGTAAATTTTGTACTATTAAAAGCAATACACTATTAGGTGCCAAGTTCCAAATTACCTTAATGTTTTAAAATTGTTATTATTTTAATTTTACATGATATAAGGTACATTTATGGTAATTTATTTCCTTATTTTGTTTTTAACTGTTTGGTGGGAAACATTGCACAAACTTGCAACTGACCTTGTTGATTGTTAGAGAATCTTCTACAAATTTTGCTATAATTTCAAATTCCTTTTCTTCGTCAGTAGAAGGCCGACCTCGGCGTGGAGCATCTGCTAGAGATCTCGTTTTTCTAAATTTATTTATCAACTGTCGCAAGTACTTTCTTGAAGTTGGACGATCAGGATGTGCAGCAGTAAACCGTCTTTCTGTCTCGTGACAATTCACATCCGAAGCTCCAAAAGTAAGTATAATTTCTTTATTTTCATTCTGGCTTCGAGCCATTTTATTAAGCACAAATAAAAGAACCCCTAGAGTTGAGTGATGCGCCGAAAATAAATTTTGATATACTTAATGATTCTACTTTTAACAAACGTTTATGCTGTAGATTAAAGCACAAGAAGCATTAAAAGGTCTAAACCTGACTCAAAAAGAGTGGAAAATAAATAACTAGTGGTAACGACAACTCGGCAAGTCTGGAAAAACCAAGCGGGCAAAGGTCCTGTAAGTACAAATTGTTTTCCAGACTGAAATGCCACAGATAAATATTGAAATAAACTATTACTTGTTACAATTTCTGTACATGGCTACAAGGAAATAATTAAAAACTCACCATCCCTCTAGGACTAAAAAGCTCTTTCAATTAAGGGGCCACTCAATAGGGGTTACATTAGGAAATTTTGAGTTGCCCCCAAAATCCCCCATTTTTGCTGGTTCTAAAAATTTTAAATATTACCAAAAGAGACCAGTTCTATATTTAATAGCATTTCTTCAAGAGTATTTTCAATTTTAAGTCACCAAAGGTGAAATTAAAACTCCAAAAGTCTCAGACGCCAAATTTCAAGAATGAGTTGTTTTCAAATCTTTGACAAGCTGCCATTTTGGATAGAACAAATTTTAAATTAATAATACACTGAATTTAAATTTAAGTTCACAAATCACATCTTAAGATCACACGTTACATGAAAATCATAGCAGAAAATCATTTAGCATATGGTTACATATTGCAGTTACTGTATGTAAGAGGAGGGTGGTACAAAGGGCCTTTGCTGTACCAAAACCGCCCTAACAACACATTTATTCGCAACGCTTTTCGTTTTCTATGAAAGAATCCTGTTGTTTTGGTTTGATAGACGATAAATTTGCCTAAATTTAAGGTGAAGCAACAGAATTACGAACTATTCTAAAATATATGGCGGAAAACAATAACGATAACCTTCGTAAATCGTAAATGTTATAGTAAGCAATTGTTTCATCACTAAACAGATTTTTACTAATTTCAATAAATGCCTAGGTTTGGTTTCAAAAAGTGGAGTGTATTTCAATGTTTTAAAATTGGGCTATTTATAAAATAAAACGCGGGAGAGTAAATCTTCTCTGGACCGGGAAAGCCAAATTTAAATTCACAATACAAAAAACTTTAAAATATAACAAAGAGCAAATTGAATTTAGGAAGTTTATGGGATCAGACTTAGTAAAAAGGATTTGCAAATAAATATAAAAAAGTTAACATTGACAGATTGCAAGAGGCAATAGTCTTGTATTATAAATTTTAATAATAATATAGTATTAATCTAAGCACTAATATATGTTTAGCTAAATATTTAATAGCAGCAAATAAGATTAATTACTTAAGAAAATCGTTTTTTCTGTGTGTAAAAGTACAAAATACAGAATTACAACCATTAGTCTCAACAAACTGCATGTTAAAATAACTTAAACTTTCAAACAAACAGATAAGGGATTCGATAATAGCGCTTCCTTTGTATCGGAAGTCAGTCTCCAGAGAAACGTCTGTGTCGGATATCTGACCCACCACAGGCATCCGTTATAGTAGATTGGATTGAATTGGATCACACAATGTTCGGATGTCATTCTCGAATGGAAGACCACAGATAAACATTATAGTTTCGATTAGTAAATGAAGTTTGACACATCTTTGTAATCCTTTACTACACGCAATGTTAGTAAACCCGTCACTTTTAATGGCGTTGCAACCTGGACAATTTGTATTGCACTTGAAAAAAATACATTTTAGGTATGCGTCTATTTGTCAGTTAAACAATGTTAAGTTTATTGTATGATACAAAAATTAAATAGTTAAAATTTGTATATCAGGTAAATATTATAAAGCTTAGAAATCGTTACGTTAAGTCAGACGATTTCCTTCTTACTGCATCAATCTTTTTTTCAACAAACTTATAATAGCGTATTAGCAAGTTATTTGTATTATTAAGTATTAGTGTAAGTATTATTATGTCGATGAAAAAAACCACCTAGTATTAGCTTTACATTCATAATCGGTTCGTCGGACATACAATTTTCATATTTATAATCAAGGATGACAAAATAAATGTCAAAAATATGAAGAAGTTAAAAATTATAAGATGTTTTGAATAACAATTGTATAAGGTTTTAGTAATATTTCTCTTTTACAGTAGCCTCCACAAACAAGTTTCAGGTTCAACCAAGCCAATTATTCGTAGCCAAAAATAAGCCATCCATAAATCTGAGCTACCGTGTTTTTCTGACATGGTAGCTCGGAGGAAAAGTGCCCCATTCCCAAGCCAGACGAGGTAGGGTGCGAATTCGGTCCCGATGGGTTGCCTCTGCGACTAATGCTGATGCGGTACTTTAACTGACTTTAGAACACCGCACAGGACAGAACCTATGCCTATGGAAACAGCAGTTGAAGTTTTTTTTATTTGCTCAAAAAATAAGTAGTAGACAAGCATGAGTGATGGATATCAAAGCTAATGATTGACTCTAAGCTGTAGCATGTTTGTCTATCGGTTACTCTATCACAAATAGTTGTCTTACTAAACAATTAATCACATGAAACATATCAATAATTGCATTTGTTATTGATTTAGTTCCTGACAACGAGTGATGAGTGGCGATGTAATGGCTTGTAATGTCCTACGACAGTAACTTCTGATTCCTGTTCAAAGTGATACTAAATTGATAAATTTAATTAAAACATCCTATATATTAATACGCTTGGGGTTTTTTCTTCACAGTTATAACTCGATAACGGCTGGAAAAATTTTAACGTTTGAGGTGTCAAATTAAAGGTATTCCTACGTAGATTTGCCAAAACGTCTCAGAATTTTAAGAAAAAGTATGACTTAAATACCGTAAAGGGCTGAATTTTCTGAACAGTGGTGCTACCCGACGGTGGAAATTTAAAATACGTGTTGTTTGAAAGTTCGTTTTAATATCAGATGTTTTGTTATGTTTGTTTACATCTGAAGGAACTTTCCATTTGGTATACAAACTTGCTCGGATTCAAGCAACAGGACAAATAGTATAGGTTATTTGACCTCCGTCTTCATCTTTAGGTTGATCCAAATTGGACTACCGCGGTTTCGGAAGTTTATTGTGCTTCCATCTTCAGGACTTGAATTTCAATAGAATCTGAACGGAATCTGCATCACTGTTGTAAAAAGTTTAAAAAGGCACATAACACCGAACTTGGCAGCTGGTGGGAATGATTACGTGAAGGCATGGTCGTTAAGACTCTGGTCACCACCTTCACAAATTGCCTTCATACTGTGGTGACGCAAGCCTTCGTTACTTGGTAGAAGTCACGTTTGGTCCTGAAATATTTTTATTAGTGAATTTCCTTAGGAAAGTGAACTATTAGCATGACCCGCACGGTGAAACTTAAGCCCGGGACCACCATAGAAGTTCCTAACGTGACCCCCTGAACACGTTTTGGGGGGTCGTTCAAAATTTTATATATATATATATATATATATATATATATATATATATATATATATATATATATATATACAGGGTGAATCTCGTAAGTTGTCCAGTATTGATTTCAGACAAACCGTTGGTCCTACGATGATGAAATAAAATTATTTCCCACTAAACCAACCCCAAGGAATAACGTAAAAATATTTTTAACGATTTTTAAATACAGGGTGTACCAGAAACTGAGGGTCACTAGTCCGAATCTACGAAATATCAAATACAAACGTATATCATGATATACATCAAATTAAAGCTCTTTTCAATCCAAACCATTTGGCGGAATCGGATTTTGATTATTATTGATTCATTTCAAAATGGCGGCTGTTTTTGTGAAAAAATTATTATTTTTTTGAATACCCTGTATTTTTCTTAAAAATGCAGATATCTTGATTCTGATTCAAATATCGCATTCCTTATGAGCTAAGCTTTATTTTGATATGCAACACTTCAATATTATCTCAAAAACAAAAAGTTTCAAAAATATCAGTTTTTGAAAATATGTACATAGCCAAAACTCAAAAATTTCAAATAGCACTATATGTCAAATAGCATATCATTTTAAAGGTATTGCAATTCTAAGAAACTTTCAAATTTAAACCTTATGCGTATCTATTTTGGTTTTCGAGTTATCAACAAAAAACATGTTTTTCCACATTAAAACGCATGTTATTTGTTAAACATGGTGGTAATAGTCCAGCCTTTACCACCATGTTTAACAAATAACATGTGTTTTAATGTGGGAAAACATGTTTTTTGTTGATAACTCGAAAACCAAAATAGATACGCATAAGGTTTAAATTTGAAAGTTTCTTAGAATTGCAATACCTTTAAAATGATATGCTATTTGACATATGGTGCTATTTGAAATTTTTGAGTTTTGGCTATGTACATATTTTCAAAAACTGATATTTTTGAAACTTTTTGTTTTTGAGATAATATTGAAGTGTTGCATATCAAAATAAAGCTTAGCTCATAAAGAATGCGATATTTGAATCAGAATCAAGATATCTGCATTTTTAAGAAAAATACAGGGTATTCAAAAAAATAATAATTTTTTCACAAAAACAGCCGCCATTTTGAAATGAATCAATAATAATCAAAATCCGATTCCGCCAAATGGTTTGGATTGAAAAGAGCTTTAATTTGATGTATAACATGATATACGTTTGTATTTGATATTTCGTAGATTCGGACTAGTGACCCTCAGTTTCTGGTACACCCTGTATTTAAAAATCGTTAAAAATATTTTTACGTTATTCCTTGGGGTTGGTTTAGTGGGAAATAATTTTATTTCATCATCGTAGGACCAACGGTTTGTCTGAAATCAATACTGGACAACTTACGAGATTCACCCTGTATATATGTATGTATGTGTATGCACTCTAGCGGTCGCATTCTTTGTCCGATTTACTTAAAATTCGGTAGGAACGTTCCTTTCTATAATCTGTTGGACAAGTTCGTTGGGCAAAACAATCGGAAAACTCTAAACCCATTTTTTGGGGATTAATCTTTCAAATTTCGAGTTTTTTGGCCCAAAAAAGGTCATAAAAGCCCCAGATGTAAAATTAATTCATGTAAAAAGATGGAAATTAGTGAGGCAAAACTTTTAAGCCCTCTCTCGTCATTCTAGCATAAATATTTACCGAGTTATTAAAGAAAATGTGTATCGGCTAAACACAGTACGTTGTCTTATGGGGGTTTTACACTAGAAAAGCCTGTTATTCCTTTGTTAGAGTACTTTTATTATCCCCAGCAACCTCACGCCTACTTTCAAGCCTGTCTGGACCCTCTCCTAACCTTATAATGCGCAAAATTGTATTCCCAGCTTTGCAAGTAAATACAACCAGGAGTATCAGAACAGCCAAAATATCAATGTTTTCAGATTTCAATAAAAATTGGACAAATGTATGTTTTGACACTGATTTTGAGTTTTAAAAGTTTTTATGTGGAAATTCACTTCCCTCACGTCAGCGTGCTGCGTGCGAACTCGTTTTTATTTTGTTTGAGCTACGTGACTTTTAATACTGAATGTCTTAAATGTATACTTTTACATAACTCCAATAACAAATTGCAATTTTATCTAAATTTCACTATTAAAAAGTGTGCTCCTTTAACAATCATACGCTCTCCTAAAAATGATCTCATCTATTTAAAATTCTTCACTGATGATTCTGAGGTTTAATAATTGTGTTCAAACATTTATTTAAGGAAAATATATACAAAACATCATGAAACTGTTGGCTGTGCTGGCCGTCAGCTGAAAGTAAATTTAAGACGTAAACTGTATAAAATATTTCTCAGAGTATTTGGTAAGAAAGACGTATTTTGTTAAAACTTACATTATAAAACCTAATATTTTGGAACATGTTATACTTTATAATAATTACTGCAGGCTTTTTAAAGTTAAAAAATACTAAAACTGTAATAGGAAAACAAATGTTGTTGGTTATTCAATGGTAAAGGTATTCATGCAAATGTTTTGACATTTTAATACAGGACATAATCTGCTTTCACTAAACATGCCTTAAACGAACAAATCATATGATCAAACCTTTTATAGCATGCTATTACAATTTGTAATTGTTTTTCGTTTGATTTATAAAAAACATTATTTATTGTCTTGTTACTCAATTATGAAAATGTACTTATTATTTCTCAGTGAACAAAATTTAAAATTATTAAGAAAAGCAGGGAAAATGTCCAAGTAAGTAAGTATGCCATGTGGGTGGAAAATAAAGGGGCTATGTATAAATAAACTAGCCATAATCTTTATGTTAGAAATTCCTGGGTTTTGCGGTGTACGTTTATTAGCGAATTTCCCCTATAGGGAAGAAGCTATTACCGTAGGTCTCATGGTAAGACTTAAGCCCGAAACCATGATAACTTTTCATTTTGAGGTTCCCAGATGCCAAAAACACCATTCGTTCAAATTTGTATATATATATATATATATATATATATATATATATATATGTGTCCGTAAGCACGATAACTCTCGTAAAAAAGGTCCGATCTTAATGAAATTTGGTACAAATGTGTAAAGTACCATTTATTTGAACGAGTTCCAAAACCAGATGAATCGCACCATCCGAAGGGGGGTTTTTGGGGGGTTTTGTACCCCAAAAATGTGTTTTTTGGGGTTTTCACATGTAATTTTAATTTAAATCAACTTTTATTTTATACCATTGAATTCAGCTTAAAAAAAAAAAAAATTGGTATTTTGATCATTGCTCTACATCAATTGGTTACCGATATATTGAAAGTACTAAACACAGTACGTTGTCTAATGTTATTCTTATGGAGAAAAAGAAAAATTGTATATCTTGCTTATTTATGAATATAAACTGGCAAAATTTGGTATATGGCTTGATCTGGTTGTGGTTTATTGTTGTTTGCACAAAAAAACAATTTTTCGCCAATGTTTCCTGTAGCAGCAAACCTAGGTACATGGTCCCCATGTTATTCTTATGGAAAATACTTAAAATGTTATATATCGCTTATTTATGAATGTATATGGATGAAACTTGGTATGTGTCTTCACTAAGATGAGTTCTATTGATATTTTCATAAAAACCCATTATTTCGTGTGCCTTGTTGCAGCAAACCTGCGTACTCATCCCCAATGTTATTCTTATGGAGAATAGTTAATATTTTAAATATCGATTGTTTGTGAATACATTTCTTATGAATCCTGTTAAGTGTTTTAATGTGTTATGTTATATATTCATTGGAAATTCGCTGAGTATGCAGGTTTGCTGCGACGGGGGTATTTGTTTGTCTGTTGTAAGATTTTTAAGAGATATAGTGTACATATAAATACGAATATAATATAAGTATTTTTGTCACAGGTGAAATGTTTTATAAAATTACCAAATATAAAACAACTCTCGAATGACTCTTATCGTCCCTGAATTATTTACTCAAATCTTGTCTTTTAGTTTTCAAGCAACAAAATAAGTCTTGCATGTCGATGGAAAATGTTGATCAGAAGTTAGATTAACTAAACATTTCTATAATTTGGATTCATGGACTTTTCTTATAACTATTTGTTTGAATACAATTATCTCATATCATCTTCGGAGCATACAACTAATCAAACATCATGTTAAATTACTGTTCTATATGGAAATTAGTTACAAAAAGAATGTTTTTGAATTAGTGAAAATTTAAATTATATTGTGTAAACAATAAATTGATAGATCCCTCTAATTTAATCACAATAAAAAACAGGTAGATAAATAGCCTAAGCATGTATGCTGCTTTTAAGCGATGATAAGTAAAGACACTTCTGTTTATGCTACCACCTACAATTGTTTAAGGAAGAGTAAGGAAAGAGGATTAAGGAAGAGTATTTTGGTATTCCTTCCTTAAAAGACTTCAAGTAAGTAATCAGTGACTTTTTAACAACCGTAACAGTTGTTATAACAATTTAAGGAATTACGGTCTATATTAAGACAGTATTCGGAATACAAGCTAAGACATGATGTAAAAATTAGGCAAATACTAGGACAAATTTAACTTCCTTAGAAACAAAGAATGCAAAAAATGGTCAAATATAGTTTTGAGCAGGGAAAAATAATGTGTGTTACTGATACATCAATGTTTGTAGTTGTATCTTTTAGTACTAACTATTTTAAAGAAACTGTACGAGAATTTATTATAAAGATAAAGGTTGATTGCGATTTGGTGACCAGGGACTCAACGATGATGTGGTCATATCCTCATCACTACCAACCGCTGGCGCCTGTAATGTTGCCTGACGATCCTAACACTCACGCAATTGCATTTGAATCACGTATTTTGCGGAACATGTTTCTCTTGTTGTCTCGTTTTCATTTTTGTCCGACATATTTTTGGACACCAAACGAATATTTCACCAACAACTTGTTATTAGGAAGGATATTTTTTATATCTGATCCGACCATTTTCAAAGTATAAGTTTTGTTCCTTTTCTCTCTAAAGCGTCGAGTTCGTGGGCGAGTATTTTACTCTATATTTTGTTTTAATTAATGACTTTGACAGGATGGTTCAAACGCTGCTGAAGTTATGTTGTAATCAAGGTCTGATACACTACAACATTTCAAGATCTACTTATTTTTGGAAAGATTTTATGAATTATGAGCGCATGATAAAAGTTATGTCTTAATATTTACTGTTTTATTGTAGTTGTAATTGTTTTGTTGTAATTACTACTTAATTGGTTTAGGTATACGTTGTATTGTTATTCTAAGTATTCTTTCAAATTACTTTTACTTGACCTAGACTCTTTACTTTTTTGAAAAGCATCTATTTAATATGAAAAATCACTTACTTCCTTGCTTCAGATGATAATGTAAATAGAACAATAAAAAACTACTTTATATTTTACACTATGAAGCTGCGTAATGTTATTTTTTCACTATTTGTGTACAAAATAACACATATCCCTTACCTTGGTTCAGGGTAAGATAATTAATATCAAAAGGAAGGCTTTACACCATGAAGGCATGGCCAAGGGCAACTTGTGTATAGTAGACCAGACAGGTTTCCCCTTGCACAATCCAAATATTTAAATTACCATTCAAACTAATAGTTTGTGATTTAATTAATTCTTAATAGGATAGGTACAAATACGTCTTTCAACACTACAATGTATATTTACACTTATACTGTACGGTCTACTTAGATACAAGACGGTAAAATATACAAAAAATATGGTACTGTACTAGGCAATCGATTTCAACCGGTTACACCGACCATCATCAGGCCCAAACAGACAATGACAGAGAGAAGATGGCGAATATTATATATTATTGGCTACCGGAGGTTCCAGAAAAAGGTTGCGATAAGTATAACCAGAGTCAAAGTTAACCTGTTCCTTGATTAATTCATCCCTATCCTGGCATTTTTCTTTTAAAATAAACAATTCTTCTCATGCATTCATTACATTTCCTTTCTTACAAATATGGATAATATTAAAATTGTCTTCAATTGTTCCCATGGAGTGGCCATTATCCAGGAGGTGTTCTGTGACATTCAATCTTTCCGGTTTTCGGTTCTTCCAACCTGAACAAATTTTTGATTTTTTTTTTCAAGAATCATTAAACTTTTTTTCAAATAAATTATTTGATTCGTGACATTTAATAATTGTCCTTTTAAAAACCTTATAAAAATGCTAACGCATATTTTGAAAACAAAATCTTACGCTAAAATAAACACCAATATTACACAAACCATTGTGTCAATATTGTACACTTTGCATTACTGTTTTCTTTCGACTAGATTTACGTTGCATTATATTACTAACTCACATTGATTTATTGATTTGCCAAAACTGTATGACCGAATAGGCTTGAACTATTTAAAATAACGTGTTCCATTTACAAGTTATGATCTTAAATTTTGTTCCAGGTATTACTCATCGTCTTGTTCGTAAGATTGTGTGAAGTGTGAAGTTTTAGGGTGAGTAAAAATACATTTATTTTATCTGCGAAATCACCTATTTTATATTTTAATATATTATATATTATTATTATATATTATAACCTTCATATAATCTTAAATAAATTATTTAAACTTTTACTATCATAAGTTTAATAAATGGGGAAATAGAGGAAATATGATTTTTTTAAGGAACAGTGTGAAACAGTTGAAGTTCTTTCTATTACGACGTGAGTTGTGATCCTTCAATCCTCGTTGCGGTTGATGTAATCGTAACGTAGAAAAATTATTGATATTGTTGTAATATATGAATGTTGTAACAAAATACCATGGATGTAATACGCATTGGTTTCAAAATATCACGAAAAATTACAACAAAAACAAAGTGTAACACACGCAAAATTGCTACATCATCAGTGAACATCACTTTACAGGGATCCTGGATTCAATCAATCAATAATTCCTTTATTGCCTTAAAACTTGTACAAGCATTGGCATGAGTCATTTACAAAATGTACCTCTTACAACAACAAAATAGTCAACACTTCTAAATTATAAATTCCTTATGTAGTCATGGACACTGTAAAACGCTCCGCTCAACAAATAGGTCTTAAGATTCTTCCTAAATTCATCATGTGGCATCTCCACCTTGAGGCAATCAGGCAACGCATTAAAAAGTTTGACAGAGCAATAATAAACACGGTTTTAAAAAAATGTAGTTTTATGTTTTGGAATTGGGAGATTTAAACTTTGGCGAAGATAATATACCGTAGAGATTCTGGACTCAAAAAGCCCACGGTTTTTCCTAAAAAATATTAGCGTTTCAAATATATATATGGAGCGAAATGTCAACAGGCCACACTAACAAAAAGTCTCCTTGCAAGATTGAAGCCGCTTGAGTCCAAAAACAATTCTGATTATCTTCTTTTGGAGAGTAAAGATGTATCTCATATAATAGTCTTTTCCGATCCCCAAATGGGTACAGCGTAAACAAGATGAGGATAAAAGCAACCGTAGTAGGCTGTGAGCAGTACATCAGAATTAGTTTAAAATGATAATTTACGTATTCCATAAATTATTGAACTGAGTTTACCAGCCAATTTACTGATTTGGTCAGAAAAACTTAATCTCGAGTCAATCAAAAGACCAAGAAAATTTACTGTATCCAGTAGATGAAACAGCATGTAAAGTAACTCGATTAAGTTACTTAGCTGACTTAGTATTCCTAGTTATAGACTATTACCTCCACCACATGCCATACGTATTTACCGTCTGGTATATAGTTACGGTATAACTTGAGAGACGTACCTTATTGTAAGTTGATTAGTTTCTCACAAAATTAATCCAATTTTGTAAGTAAATCTCACTCGTCTTACGAAAATTAAATTGTTCTAATAGTTCAATAATTTACAATAAATACATTTCAAACACATATGTAACCTAGAACTTATTATTGTTTAAAATATGTATTAGAGTAGAATAGGAGAGATACCAGTCCAGTTCTGATTCTTCCAAAATTTTTTTACATGCTCAAGAGTTTTAGAAATTCTCTGAAAAATTGTGGACGACAAATTATTATAGTGACATACACAAATACACATACACCTCCTCTCTCCCACACACACACACACACACACACACACACACACACACACACACACACACACACACACAATCTTTATCAATTTAAATCATTCCACATCACTTAACAGCAACCATTTACCATGTCGGCCAACATTGACTCTGTGTTTGACAGTACGTGATTAATAGGCAGCCTGACCCTAATTATAATGTCCTACTTCAAAACTACTGTATCAAACCGTAGTGACAACATCATTTGCTCTGATTCATTATAAGTAGTTTAAACTTTATCACTTTTGTCTGGCGTACTATAAGCGGTAATAGGGTTATATATTATTATAGTACTTGCTATTTTAAGTCTCAATTCAAATCATCTATAACATTAAAGAGTTATCGATACGAAACGACCCAATGAAAGATGCTTAATTGTACATTTTATCTCGTGGCGGTTTTTACGTTAGTATTTTTGCCACAAAGTAACGTATTTAGCAATTTAACTATATTTTTGATTTTTTCCTATTTTAGTGCATTTATAGTTCTATACTAAATCAAGCTAATCGCTTTATGGAATTATCATTGCTAAACACATACCAGTACAGTATTCATTGTAACAGCTGTCTTTTAATAGCTGATATTTATGTTACTATTAAAATAGGTTAAAAATAGTAAGACGTTATACCGTGAGATTAATCTAGTAGGAAATAGTCTTTTATTCTTCATTACAGGTCAATCCTGTAATCTGTAACATATTGATACACTTCAAGTAAAACTCCTGTATTGTCTTGAGCAACAACAAAAATCCACGATACTAGTCTAGAGGTTTTCAGGACACCCTTTGTTATTCACAATGATGATTATACTCTCTGCTATTTGCACGGGAAAGTCAATTCTGGCCAGAGTCAGCGACGTAGGTCTAGGGACAGACAAAGGTCAATATCGTTTGTCTCGTTGTCTTTGAACCATTTGTCGTTGTCTTGTTGATCTTTCCTTTCCTCTGGCCTTTTGAAGTTGAACGGATCTAGGAAGAAAAGTGTTCTGCGGATTAATTTTGTTTTTAAACAATGTAAATTGTCACTTACAGTTATCTTTACCTAAAACCAACTAACTATTCAGTTTGTTCGGCTACCTGTTTAACAATTAAAAATAAATTGTTTACAAATCTGATTAAATACATTATGGGATTAAAAAATAATGTTTTACCTCATTTATTTCAACTAATTTCTTTATAACTTAATTATGTATTCATACCCATTGATATATTTCATAATAAAACAACCAACCTTTGCACTGATTATATATATATAGGGCTTTCATATCTTGTTAGAGACGTACTGATTTTACTTCACCGTAATTAATATTTAAATAAGACAAAATGTAATTTAAATATATTTCTCGTGGATATGAATCTGTCTTTAACGCAACAACTTTGTGTAGAAGACTACAACTGCGTCATTAATTCCAGTAATGACGACGTCTCCATAAAGCCTTCCTTTGACAGGATGGCTCTACTTCGCGAAACATTGATTGGTAATCTTATATACTCCTTATTTAATCTTTGTAACGAAGTTTTCTCCTTGTCTTTGATGTAATAATTTTGTTTTTTCTCAATTAATTAAAATAACTCGTTAAATTCAGCTAACTAACAGTACAACCACAAATTATATTAAATCAAACCACAGATTAGATTAAACGTAAAATCTAATATTATCTAGTAAATAATTTTCCAATTAAAATGGGTTCGAAATTCATCAGACTTACACTAAAAACAATCATCCTAAAACACATTCTGAAATTAATAAACATTTAAGACTATTAATAAACATTGAAAATCTAAATAATATTGCCAGGGTTGGTGTTGTAACACTTGATTGTGAGTGGAACAAGAGAGAATATTGAATGTGGACTTTTCCCTACGGAGGATGTTATTGCATAAGTTAGCTGTTAAAGTTTTCTTTTTTATTACCTTCTTCTCAGCCTGTGCCAACTGTTGTAACACACTTGTGAGTTCTTGCAATATGTCTTGCAATACTTTATAAATATAAAGGTTTAATATATTATTAAAATGCTTTTAAATATTTTAAAAATATAAAGTACATTAACGTTGGTAAAATTGCAGTTATTTTTTACGGTCGCATTATATTTAACAATAATTTTTTATTTGCTATGCGTAATTGTGTATAACGCCATTTCCAATTTATAATTGTTTTAAAGGAAACGGTATAAAACCTGGTCTTATTATCATTTAAGGTCGACCTGATCGTAGAAAAAAATCATTAATTAATAGCACAATGACAAATAATATTCAATATCGAATCTTCACTCTATTACCATATTTAGATAGGATTAATCTGGTAAAAATGAGAGGGAGAGACAAGCTCTAACCTCTACGCTACCTAGTTAGTTCCGTAGTAAATAATACACTTTTCCAATATCAATTTGTTGGAATTTGTTGGAAAAATAGTAATCGGTTTAAGAAAAATTCGGGTTATTGATTTTCTTTTAACGTTTGATTTTGGCCTTCTATGCATATTTTAGGAACAGTTACATATTTTCTTGAAATTTTAATATAGGTACTGTTGTTTAAAGGAAGATAAATGGTAAATAAGATTTACAGATATACAGTTTTTAAAGTCTGCATAAACGTTAACTAAGTGAGGTAAAAATATTTCACCACATACAAAAAAAACGAGTCATTTTTTATTTTGAATCAGTTTAGCTTTTAAAATGAGTGATATGGTATTTTTCCCAATGAGAGTTTCGTCAATAAGTTCAAATATAATGATTCGAAAAGATATAATCAATTGGTAAGTTATTACGATACGTATGAAAAATAATTAGTGATTAGAGACGTTGTAGTTAAAAAGAAAATACTAATATATATGTCTGTCAATTGTCTATTGTATAAATCATCAACTATTCACTAGTCCAAAAGCTTTTGGCATGTTTTTCATTCCCAAAATTTAATGAGTAACTTAAAGGTTTTCCTCTAACTTTAAGGATCTTAAAATATGTGGTATTTATTTTATTAGTTAATTAATTGCGATGAATATTATACTTCATAAACCATTCCCTTAGAATCAAGAAACATATCGCCATGATTTTAGAAGAAATAATGTTTAAAACCCTTAAATATACTTACAAATACAACTAAATTAAACTTTGATATTTTTTTATCACAAAAAGTAAAAAGTTCGGGCTAGTGTCAAGGTGAAGTCAGTATCGTTTGTCACTTTGTCTTTAAACGATTAGTCTTTTTCTTGTTGAGCTTCGCTTGAGTAAGTCGGACCGTTAGGACATGGAGTACTAGAAGGTGATTACTATTACAATTACTCGATACGATTAAACTGCTTTACAATAATACAAAAAAATACCGTACACGCAAATAAAACGTACATACGCAAGTATGTATACGTTTTATGTTTCTACGTTGCTTGGTAATAATATAATGATTTGTCATAAAACGTTTAGGACTTTAACAGTTTTATGTCAGTCATCGAGTTACTTAAATAAGGGGTTAATACATAACCATGACCTCATTTTGACATGATACAGATTGATTCATGAATCAAGTTGGTTGACAATAAACATATATTATACAATAAACTGCGATTGACTGATTTTTTATACAACCTTTTCGATTCATGCGAACATGTTTTGTGTGTAATAAATTTAATAGTCTCCCACAACACTGAAGACACATTTTTGTGGTGGTAAATTCGTTCATCTTATCCTCATCTCATTGTGTTATAAAATAACTCGTTTTACACTACCACCTATATCACCAGTATTACCTATACATCACAGGCATCAATGACATTGTTGTGTACTCTTCAATCATAATCAATACAATTCTGCGATGTAGGCAATTAAAGAGGTTTTAATTTCTCAATTTTTTATTTAGTCAGTGTTAAGATGTTTTATAATAAACATTGTGTTTAATTTTTGATGTATATTTAATTTGGTTTATTGACTTAAAACAATCATATGTTCCTATTACAACTGTATTTTGTTAATGTTTATCTCAATTAAGTTACACAATGTTTAATCCCTATATTTCTCTTAGTATTTCTTTATTATTCTTTATTTATTGACATGATAACTATAAATAATAATAATAATAAATGTATTAATGGAATTATTTGAAAACCAGAACTCAAATGTTTAGCTTGATAATATTTAAACTTTAACTAGTTATAAAAATATTGCAAAATATTATATTTATTTTATTTTGCACTTTCTTACCACACATAATACATTTGAGACCTCTGCTATTAAAATCGCAATCAGAAAGTCTTTAAGCAGGAAGGGTTTTTATTAAAATATTTGTTTTAAATAAACTATTTTCAATAAATATTGATGAAACACTGTTAAATATTTTTTAGGAGATAAAATTAAAACCTGACGGCTTTGTTCAGAACACTAGAGTTCCATCATTAATGTCGGTAACGAAGACGTCTTCATTAAGACTCCCTTTGACAACTAGACCTTTATTTGCCAAGTAATAATTAGTAATCTTATTTACATTAATCTGCTTTTGTATTGCAACTTTAATCTCAGTTACGCTTTAATCTGGTTCTGTATTACAGATTTTCCTTGTATATTGATTGTTTAAGGCATTGGAATTTTGTATCTAGTTAATTATCATTAGGTACTCTCGGTTTGTAAGAATACGAAAACAAATTAAGCTTCTCTAAAGTTATTCTTGATTAAGTCATTATTATAGTAGCACTTTGAGTAATAAAAAATGTAAATAATATATTTTTCTATTCATTTTAATTCTGTTATATTTTATCGTGGATAAATAAGGAGAATTTCGCAAAAGATTATGCTCCAGCAGAGATTGCACGGTACGATATTGCATAAGTTAGACGCTAGAGTTTTCTTACATATTGTCTCTTGTTTTCAGCACTACTTAGCATAACTAGAAACTACAACTTGTATAGTTACGAAAACGTTTGCATGATTATATCATTGACTTTATATTTCGACACATTTAATTGATTTAATTGAAGATTGTTGTGATATTGAGTGCCAAGTGCTTCGTTATTATAATGTTTGTTATATTGGCCATTAACTAATTGCAAATAACAGAGATAAATTAAACAAATCACAGTTTGAAACGATTCAAAATTATGATTTATTTCAATTTGGAGCAAGTGATGTATTCACTCACGACCTTATGGAATCGTAAATTTATGGTGAGAAATATGAAATGACAGATTCCTATAGTTGCTTATTAAAGGACTATAACTTTTTTGGTGCAACTAAATAGCTATTTACATTATTACTACACAGATTGTTATTTAAGACGGGTCTCGACACATTATCACGTTGCTGCATTTTTTGCTGCTCGTTGCAAGCCTAAGCAACGAATATTATCATATATTATTATGTTTTCTTGTTAGTTTCCGTGTGTGTTTGTGTTTTTATTTAGAACATTTTTTAACTATTCGATGCTCTGATAAAAATGACAAGCGGTGTATTAGAAATCTGTCTAAATAGCGGCATTACGACCGAAACGGGCAGAATATAGTTTAGGATTTTCTATGTCTAGGGATTACAAGATGTACTTACACTTTTATCAACACTTTTAAGTAGGTCATGTAACACTTTTATGAAACACTAAAACAATAGGGTGATATCAGGCTCAATTTTCATTTTAATTTTTGTACAGATCTATTTTTTGTATTAACGTATTATTGATTATCATACTTAATGTTTTATAACAACCCAAAACTGACTTTTTTTAACCCAGGGCTTATTTTTAATGTCAAAGTGACATTATTCAGATATATATTTTTTATATCAAATATAAACCGTTTGAAAACAGTCAGTGAGTGGCAAAGTTTACGGAAGTTGAAGAGTGGTTACGAAGAATCAGCGTCTCCTTGTGGTTTCAAAAATAGTCTTTGTGCTGTAATATTTATGGAGTTATGAAATCGAGGATCAAAGGGTTTTGTGAAATTCCAGTAATGATTATTGGATCCAATTTCGTTAAAAGTTGTATTCGAATCAAACTACAGTTCTGAAAATGTTTAAAGCTTTGTGGTTTTCATTTGTCACAGACAGAATCTGAATAATATTTTTAAATATTAAAACGCTATTGTATTCAGCTGGGATTCATGTTTAATGAGTTGAGATAACGTTTTTTTTGACCGTCTGATAAAATATGCGCATTTTTATGTTTTTATCGGCTAAGAAAGGGTAAACTAATTGTAAATTATTATCTAAATGTTTCAGTTAATTATCTTCATAGTTCAGGTCACCATATCGTTACTACTACATTGTTAGGTAAATGACCATTTCTTATGTTTATAGCTCTTTAGAACGAGCTATAATCTTATTTTCATGTTTTAGATAAGTGTAATTTAACAAGAAAAATATTTAATAATAAATTAACACGAATTGATCACGATATTATATGGCTTTGTGTGCCAATGGCATGATATGTTACAAATTCTTAATGCAATTTTCTTACAGTTATGAAAACAATTGGTGATACCATAGTTGTATTTCATGTAATATTAATGATGGCTAGCATATACTTCGCAGACAACCTGAATACCAAGAATAAAATAAAATTAATACCAAGAAGTTAACTTTTCTACAAAATATTTTTTAGTTCAAATATCAATAGACTACAACGATATGAAGCAATATACCAAG